>LNAC01000256.1:1927456-2053161 GCA_002007465.1 Ailurus styani
GGTCGTCTTTTCCACAGCTTGTATGAGCCGGGGCATTTCACCACCATGGCTCCTCATGGCCAACATTGAAAAGAGCACAGGTTTGTGGCGGCAGCCATGTTGGAGCAATTAGCAAATGACTTGCTTTGGCTAGCCAAGAGCTTACTCATTTAAACACCAATTTTTAAATGTGTGTGGAAATTTTTCTTAAGTGTATTATGTAATTCCTTGCCTTTATAAACTGGATATTCTAAACATAATTTAGCCTTTAGCCTTTCCTGATATACTCAAGGTTCAGCGATGTGAACATTAGCTACATTTAACGAGGCTCTAAGACTGCAGTACCCTCGGGGCTGGTGAAGTCCATAGGGCTGTTTTTAACCTACATTTTCAGTGGTCCCAGACTACTGTGCTCTGTGAATTCTTATGTCTGCTTTTCATAGATTTTCTGTCATGCTGTCAGTCTCTTGGGTATTGACTCTCGATGCTATTCGTATCTGCCCACATTAGTCCTTCTTTGCCCTCTTAGATTTGCTACTTAGATTCTCTGGTGAATGTGAAGCCTAGATATTTAGGCATATTTTGTTTGGGGGGAAAAAAAAAGAGTAAATACTCATTGAATGGCCTAGGGGACTTCTTGTGAGGAGGGAACATGAATTTTAGGGAATGGAATTTATAACATCTGTTTTAACTTCCTGATTCTCTGGGTCAGTAATGAGATTGTCAGGTAACCAATGTACTAGCAATATCCATTGGTACCTGCCTGTCTACAACCCCCTTTAAGGGCATCTGTCTCTTTACCACAGTCCCTGCTTCTTAGGGGGCCATACTTTGTCCTATTGAAACATGACCCATCCCCCACCACCCCCATCACCTCCCCTGCATGGATTGGAGGAGTGGAGCACCTGACCCAAGGGTAGCCAGACTACAGACTGGCCAATGACTGGGAGAAAAAGATAAGCTGAACTTAGCCCATCCCATCTCTGGGGCATTTGAATTGAAGAGCGCATGAGGCCAATTTGGTTAGGGGTGGTATTTGAAACAGAAAGTTCATGAAGGAGAGCTGCGGCCCATGAGCCCCCCTGTATCATGAGCCATCTGATGTGAGGATGCAGCTGAGCTCTAAGGAAGTAGGTTAGAAGAAAGAGAAGGAAGGAAATGTTTGGGAAGAGGCAGAGATACACTTGAGGCAGGGAGAGAGAGAGAATGGTGAGATTGGTCCATGTGTATCTTTGCTTCAAGTGCAAGTTTTCTTGAGGCAACTTGATTGAGTCTCTGTGTCTCCCATCCAAAAGAAGCTAAGTATAAAAACCAATGTCTGAGAGCTGAGCCATTAGTGTACCTTACTATATTTTCTGGACTCTGCACAAGCAGGAAAACACGAACAACAGAACCACAGAAGAAAAATAACAGAATGTGAAATGGAGACACCTAAGGTCTGAATGAACACAAAAGACAAATATGTAGGAAGAAAAAGATAACAGCTAATAATAACTAATAATTATACTAAAATACAGGACCAGCCCCCTACAGTAGCTTGAATAGTCAGTGCAGCAACACAGAAGCAAAGATGAAATGTAAATTAATCACGAGGCCCTTGAGTCCTGCTAAGGTTCTCTCTTAATGAAGTGATCACAACCTGCATACGACCCCTGGTTCCATGTGTGTGCATGAGTGTGTGTAAGGGGAGCGCCGTATGGGGCTAGGGAGGGACGTAACCATCGCCATGAGGTCCCACCACAGTCTGTGTCAGGCGGCACGGCTAGACAGGTGCTCTCAGGAGAGCCCCATGGGGAAGAAGAGCAGACTAGAGGCAGTTATAGAAATAGCCAAACCAGACATCACTGCTCCTTCCCTCGAGAACGGGCCTCAACGGATGGTTTGTTACCTCCGCAGACCTTAGCAAGGCATGCTGGAGAGCCTCTGAACTCTGTTCTTACCCCATAAGGCAGTTGGCCTGAGGTCAGAAAATAGTGGATACACACCTTCCCTGTACTTCACACAGTCCGGAACACCACTGACCTCCAGAGACTTCTCTGCAGTTGTCTGGGCCTCGAGCCCAGGGCCAGGGAGAGACCACGGGTGGGGCAGCCACCATCCACATGGTGGCCGGTGTTTTAAGATTGTCTTGCTGGCACAGAGAGGCAGAAGCCAGGAAGCCAGGATTGTCCCTGGGAATGCAGGAGATGTGCTGGGGAAGGTGATGCATAGGACAGGGTCCCAGGAAGCTGAGAACAGCACATCGAAGTGCGAGGTGTCCACGGCCCACCTACTCGGGTCTGTGTCTGAGAAGCAGGCTGCCATGGGAGGCTGCCACCAAAAGGAGCCACGGTGAGGGTAGGCTGAACCCCAGGAACTTCCAGACACCATATTCTCTGCCTAGCGCAGCCAGTCAAGGGACAGGGATAAAAGAGGAAGAGAAAAAAGAAGGAAATATTGGGCAGGGGACGCGAAGATGATGCGGAGAGCGGCAGAGAAAGGGGACAGCAGGAGACCATTTAAGAAAGCGCAACTCAAATTGGCAAAATGCAGCCCAAGCAGTTACATTTTCCCCAGAAAACATCCTTTCTGCCGATAACAAAACAAAATCCCACCCAAACCGGAAAAATGATTGGGGTAGTCCTCATGAAACAGCTCAGAGGGTTTCATGACATCGTAATTAACAAGTCGGTGACCTTTGGTCTAGATTCCAGAAACTAAATTTGCTTTGTTCGTGATGCCTTCACTAATTTCCCCTGGAGTCCCGTGTCAATAGATCTTTTAAAATTAAACCCTGGCAGGGCATCCGTTGGAGAGCAGGGCAGTGTCGCCTACGTACCAGCCGCTGGGACCCTAAGAGTCCTACTGGCCTGAACACGGCTAAGTGTTCTGGGGGGTAAACAAGGACGAGACCAGGAAGCAGGGAGGCTAAGGGCAACCCCTGCTCTGGGACACTGTCCTGGGTGGCAGGGAACTCAACCGCAAGTGTGGGCAGCCTGTGGGCTCCTTCCTCAGGGACACCCGGTGTCATCCTCACGGCTCAGCACTTGCCTGGCATTGGCCTCCAGCCATGCCTCTCCCTCCTTCCTGAGCATTTCTTTCCTTGGATCCTGGGATATCACACTTCCCCCGTGCCTTCTTTCCTGCCTTCATTCATGGCTGCTACTCTTGGTGAAAAAAATTTTTAATTAAAAAAATTTTTTTTATCATTTTATTATTATTATAGTTGTTATAAATATTATCTATTTATTTATTATGATCATATACAATGTTATATTAGTGTCAGGGGGATGGCATAGTGATTCGACAATTCTATACCTTTCCCAATACTCCTATTGGTAAGTGTCACCGTCTGTCCATATTACACCGTCTGTACATATTACAATACCATGGACTAGAATTCCCTGTCCTAGGCTTTCCATCTCCATGACTTATTTATTTTGTAACTAGAAGTTTGTGCCTCTTCATCCCCTACACGTATTCCTTTGGCTTTTATTATAGAAAACCTTAAACACATATAAAAGTAGCGAGAAGAGGTGGGTGAAGCCCCACATGTCCATGATCATGGTTCAACGACGATCAGCTTGTGGCCTATCCTGTTTGCCCTAGACCCCCACCCACTTTCCTGCTCTGCAGATTGTTTTGAGGTAAATCTGAGTCATCACATCAGGTGTTTCAGTGTGCACCTTTTGAAAATCATAACCTCAATTCTCTCAGTCACACTCCCCCAAAAATCAACAATCACTCCTCAGTAGCGTTAAATACCTACTCAGTGTTCACATTTCCCAAATTGTCCATTAGTCCTTTTCTCCCTCCCTTACAGTTTATTTGTTCAAATGGACATCCAGACGAGATTCAAGCATTGTTATTGTTTGTGTCGTAAGTATCTTTTAATCATAGTCTCCCTCCAAATCTTTTCCTCTTTTTCCTAAAATTTTTCTTTTGAAGAAGCTAGCTTATCCTCTAGAATTTCCCACAGCCTGGATTGGGCTGATTACCTTCCATAGATTTTTTTTAAAGATTTTATTAATTTATTTGACACACAGAGAGTGAGATCACAAGTAGGCAGAGAGGCAGGCATAGAGAGAGGAGGGAGCAGGGTCCCTGACAAGCAGGGAGCCCAATGCGGGGCTCGATCCCAGGACCCTGAGATCATGACCTAAGCCAAACACAGAGGCTTTAACCACTGAGCCACCCAGGAGCCCCACATCCCATAGATTCTTTAACATAGTACTGTCACTTGTATTTCCCGTAAATCAGATCTAGAGGTCTAATCGGAGTCAAGTTCTACGTTTTGGCAACATTTCACAGGTGGTGCTGGAAGTACATAGTGTATGGTTGAGACTTCTTAAAAAGTCAGAAACCACTGATGTTCATTGCCTGATGATTGATTCCATTGATTCAGTAAGGAGCTATACTGCAGCGATATTCCTCTTTCATTCTTCCTTCACTTACTAGCTATAATACTCCAAAAAGGCAACTTCCTGTGTCAGCTACGAGGTAACCCTGAGCTCACACAGGAAATTCAGCCCACCTGCTCCACCCAGGACCACTGCAGCCAGCCGAGTGGCCGGGGGCCCTCTCATCTCTCTGAATTGGTTTTCCCACTTACAAAATGAGAATGATCGTATGGACCAGCTCATGCAATTATCGTCAAAGTTAAAGGAATAATACCCGTGAAGTTCCTCAGAGGCAAGCATTTCATGGACATGAATGGCTGTCTTTATTTTCGCTGTTGGAACGTGGATTTCCTAACCAGCACCCAGAGGACACAGCCCAAGGATGCTGAGCAGGGTTTGGCTTGTTATTAAAGGTCATTACCATGGGCTTATTGCAGCCACCGGGAGAGTTGTTCCCAAGAAGGATAGCCATCCCTCTGCCTAGCGCTTCTTCCCGAGGCTTCTGACAGTCACCAGCACCCTGCTCTACAGACAGGAGACCCTGGGAATCAGAGCCAGGCAAGCCACAGGGTCGTCCTTGGTCCTGGAGCCATCCCACCTCTAAATGCTCTAGAAGGCAGAAAGGATTAAATGGTATCCTTTTAGCAACATCTCCAGGCTAAGCTGCCCTTTCTTCAGAAACTCCTATTAGGAACATACTTACTCTTCCTCTGGTGTTGGCAAGTTAGTGAATTAATTCAGCCCTATTGTCAGAACAGTTGGTTGCTCATTTATAACAAGAAGAATTTTATAGGCTTTGTAAAAACCACTCAGGCACATTTAGGACCTAAAGGCATTTGTCTCAGAACTGGCTCTGGGTTTGATTTCTGTATTTCTGTGCATATTAAATCTTTATACTGCCACTTACATCCCCTTAATGGTCTCCACTTAGTGGAAGATTCTGGAGTCTTTGGTAGAAGTTATAAAACTAAGAACCCATTTGTAAGTCAATCTACTTCTGTTGTAAAGGCAAATCTAATTTTAGTGGCTTAAACCAGAAGTTGAGTTTCTGGCTTTTCAGAAAGAGTCTGTGTTCTCCAGCCTTAATTTAGAAGAGAGCTGGGGTAGTTGGCATGGCCTGTGGGATGATCGCGTCCATGACGTCCATCACGGCCCATGGCTTGTCTCCCCTCGAGGCCTAGGAATAAAATGCTGTTTCCTCAGTATCTGCTCATGCCAAGAGCTTGCACTCAAGGTCCAAGACCAAACTTATTAGCTGCTTAGCTCTGAGAAAGCTACTTAACCTCTCTGAGCCTTGTCTATAAAATGGGAGAATCGAGGTGGTGTTGTCATGAGAAACTACCAGACTCCAGTCCTGGCTGGCCAGATACTATATCACAACTTCTGTTTGAAACAATATTGGTGAGGGAGAGCCTGGGTGGCTCTGTTGGTTAAGCATCCGACTCTTGGATTCAGCTCAGGTCCTCATCTCTGATGAGATGGAGCCCTGCACTGGGCTCAGTGCTCAGTGGGGAGTCTGCTAGAAGGGTCTCACCCTCTACCCATTCCCTCACTCTCTCTCTCTAAAATAAATAAATTTTCTTAAAAAAAAACAATATTTAGTCAAAATATTACTCAACAATAAAAGGGAAAAACTATTGATACACATAACTTAGGTGGATCTCAGGGGCATTATGCTGAGTGTGAAAAAGCGCCTGGGTGGCTCAGTCGGTTGGGTGTCTGCCTTTGGCTCGGGTCATGATCCTGGGATTCTGGGATAGAGCCCCACATCGGGTTCCCTGCCCAGCGGAGAGCCTTCTGCCTGCTGCTCTCCCTGCTTTCTCTCTCTCTCTCTGACAAATAAATAAAATCTTAGAAAAAAAAAAAAAGCCCATCTCAAAGGGCCACATACTGTGGGACTGGGCTTCTGTAACAGTTTCAAAATCATAAAATTACAGAGATAGGGAACCGATTCAGAATTGCCAGGATAACGTTAGCATGGTGGGAGGCAGGTACGCAGCTACAAAGGAGGAGCACGAGGGACCATTTGGGCTGTTGGTTTTCTGTACCATGACTGCAGTGATAGTCACGTGAATCTACACATGTGATAAAATGGCAAAGAAATATACACATACATTGCACCAATGTCAGTTTCCTGATACTGTATTATAGTGGCGTCAATGTAACCAATTCAGAAAACTGGGACCTCTCTGCACTATCTTGGCAACTTCCTGTGCATCTATAATTATTCTAAAAGACACATTTTTTTGAAAACGGGTATTTAGGGGCACCTGGGTGGCTCAGTCGTTAAGCGTCTGCCTTCGGCTCAGGTCATGATCCCAGGGTCCTGGAATCTAGTCCTGCATTGGGCTCCAGGTTCAGTGGGAAGCTTGCTTCTCCCTCTCCCACTGCCCTGCTTGTGTTCCCTCTCTCATGCTGTCTCTCTCTGTGTGTCAAATAAATAAATAAAATCTAAAAAACAAAACAAAAAAACAGGTATTTAGTGTTTACATTAGAAAGTCTAAATACAGCTCATAGCTGGGCCACATAGTGTACATGTTCTTTCCTTTTTCCATTTACATTTCCTTTCTCATGGGACATTTTGTTGTCTAGATTTAAAAATCGCCTCATCTCTCATTTGCAGTGATTCGATACTTACCTAGTACCAGTGCTCTCTCGGGATGTGAAATCTCCCTTAAGGCCGTCATATACATCAGAACATCCACCGGTCCCATTGTTTTTCTTGGTGAACTTGCCCCGGAACTCTGCCAGTTCCCACCCAGGTCCAAAACGCACTTGTTAGGTGCAAGGCCAATTCTGTACCTGTTTGCTTAGGAAAATATCTGGTAGCCTGCACACCACTGTCTTTGTTCTTTAAGATTTTATTTATTTGTCAGAGAGAGAGAGAGAGTACAAGCAGGGGGAGAGGCAGAGGGGAAGGGAGAAGCAGAATCTCTGCTGAAGGCAGACACTTAAACAGCTGAGCCACCCAGAGATCCCTGCACACCAAAGTCTTAAATTCTGGATTTTACAGGGGCTGGGATTTCAAAATATCTAATCATCGTTATTATTTGCTTACTTATATTTTCTGATTAGCTGTAATTCGTATTACTTGTCTTATACCACCATTATATCCCTTATCATGGAAAGAGGGAGGAGGGCATACAGTCCAGAAAAAAATATAAAAGGTCTAACTCAGTCACGTGAGCACAGGCAGGAAATCCGGGGGAGTATTGAATCGGGCGCTAACTGCTTGGCATGTGCCACAGATCATCCCTGGCTCATAGCAATCCCCACCTCCTGACAAAACCCCCCCATTCCCACCCTCTCTCATTTCCCTCCACCGAATTCCTTAGACAGGCTGAGTCTCCGCGTCTGCTACCCCAAGCCAGGCTCTAGCCCCAGTTACTGGTCATTGCAGCGAATCTGACTCCTGCAGCTGGAGGGGGAGGAGGGAGCCTAAAGGGGCTTCAGAACCTCCAGCTGGCAGAAGGCGGGGCAGGAGCCCGTGCAGAGGTCTGGCCTCAAAATGGAGTATTGAAGAGACCAGCAGATTTTCTCGTGCTAAATTTCACCTCATTCTGAGTCTCTCACACCTTATTAGACCAAAGCGTTTCTTATCTCCTTTCTAGACTGGGATTATTTTACCAAAAAATGACCTTCTCCCAGGTACCGCAAAAAGAGGTGGAGTGGGCATCACATTAGGGTTGGGCAAAAGGCCTTGAAAAAGAAATGTTTGGGGTGGAAGGAAGGAGGCCTCTCATGTGCAGAAGGGGTGAGCTGTGCAGTGCACCCTTTCTTTCAAAATGAAATCATTTTGTGCAGGTGCCCCTGTGGGGTCCAGAGGAGCCAGGGAAGTACCGTGCCCACTCCCCCCACCACTATCACAATTTCTCGAAGTTTCTCACTCACTCCTTACAAGCTCACGTGGGGGGGGGGGCGCGTGGAACCTCAGAAGTATGTGTAAATGCAACGAATTCTGAAGAAAAGAGCTTTAAATACAGCGTGTCAGGTGGAAATAAGCCTTATCAACTCAGAAATTCTGACACAGAACCTATCAAACAAGCCATAGAGCATCTCAGTGATTGTGCAGATTTTCTGTGAGCAGATTTGCTGTCTTCTAGTAAAACAAAAACACGTTGAACAGGCCCCCAAATCCCCCTGGCTGGATTTGTTTTACGTTCAAGAGCAAAGTCATTAATGATATTTCGGGTAAGTCTCAAAATCTCTATCTTCTGTAATCTCTCAAGGTTCTGGAGTATATTAAAAACACTTCCTAGGAACATTATAAGAAAAACGATCTTCTAAAGTGCAGCTCACCATATAATAGGATTTTTTTTTTTTTTTTGCTATGTCCGTTCCATAGTTCCTTTTAACAAAATGTCATGATTCAAGTACAGAAGTCCCTGGGAATCCCTTGGCATATTACAGCATTTTGAATTTGCTAATTTGATTTAAGAAAAAGCCTGGGTAACCTACTTAGAAGACATATCAAACCTCCACTTCATATGTGGTTGGTTATATTTCCTTAAGTGCATAAAAGACCTTGGAAATTCTTAATTTAATCAAGATTATTCACCTTGGCAAGACACCCATGTGCAGATAGCCAACAGAGGCAGATGAGAGCAAATCTGTATATTTGCATAAAGCTGTGATTTTACTCTGGAGGCAGAGCAAGGACTGAGGACAATCCTGAAATCTAATGATTTGAAGTAGAGACAGAAAATCTCTTCACTGTAAATTTAAAATTTGTAAAGCATCTATGTCTGTAGTAGGCTTTTCTCAGTCTGTCTGTCTGTCTCTCTGCTATGGTATTTCACCACTTGCATAGACAAATTGTCTATGCAAATAGACAAATTTTAACAACAAAAAGTGGTTCTGCCAGAACAGAGGGCTTGTTTTTTGTGGGGGTTTTTTTAGTTTTTTTTTAAGATTTTATTTATTTATTTGATAGAGAGAGACATGGCGAGAGTGGAAATACAAGCAGGGGGAGTGGGAGAAGGAGAAGCAGGCTTCCCCTTTGAGCAGAGAGCCCGACGCGGGACTCAATCCCAGGACCCTGGGATTCATGACCTGAACCAAAGGCAGGCGCTTAGCAACTGAGCCACCCAGATGTCCCTTTTGAAAAGATTCTATTAATTTATTTACTTTCGAGAGAGAGAGAATGCACATGCATGAGCAGGGAGACGAGCAGAGGGAGAGGGACAACCAGACCCCAGGCTGAGCACAGAGCCAGACTCAGAGCTCAATCCCAGGACCCCAAGATCACAATCTGAGCCAAAACCTACTGTCGGATGCTCAGCTGACTGAGCCACCCAAGGCATTCAGAACATTCAGTTTTTATTAAAAATCCCCAAGAAGTCAGAGCCTTATGGGCAAATGTATGAATCACAGGGAAAAGATGAGCTATTCATTATTTAATTTTATTTTTTTTTTGCCAGAGGTTGTTTCTTTAATGATGGAACAATGTTGCTCTACTCAAAGACTTTAGGTCCCCTTATGTTGGCCAACGTCTTTGAAGACAAGACAGATTCATTTCCTCTCTCCTTCCCACCATCCCCTTTCCTTCACTCTCTAGAATCTCTTGGAATCTCGGGGGAAGCCTTAATCTCTGCTCTTTTCCCTGAATTTTAATAAAACTGGAATCTCCTGATCTTTACCCCACCTTTTTGTTTCTGCTTTGCTTTCATTTCATATTATGTAAAACCTTTTTTTTCTCCTGTGAGGATGTACGAAGCAACTATAAATTGTGGTTCTCTCTGTGGAAGTAGGGTGGGCAAGAGAGGACTTTTAACTGTGTTCCCTTCAGCACTGTTGAAATTTTACTGTAAGCATACACTACTTCTACCATTTTTAAATATCATTTTCTGATTACAAGCAGTGTATGTTCATTGCAGATAATTTGCAAAACAGCGAAAAAGGGAAAACTCCAAAACCATTCCTGCCCTTGGCCATACCTGGTGAGTCATCATCCGCAGTGTGGGGGCTACTCAGCTCCTTTCAGAAGGGACCCTCTGGGCTTCCGTGGGGTGGGAGGAGGGGAAAGGAACTGACCTTTGGCTGGCAAAATGTTATCTCGGGGTCTAGATAATTTTTATAATCTCTCAATCACTCCACTTTTTTCAGCTTCACCCATGCCCAACTCCAGCGTCCTGACACTTTCTGAGGTTCTGAGAAACAGATTGGTTTGCTTCTAGCTCCCTTCTGGCCCCTGCCCCCCAGGTCCTTAGCAGTCATCTTTTTGGTATGTCAAGTCATCTGTTGCCTTCAACCTTCTGAAATTGTGGACATCTCTTAGGGACTCTGGTCCCCTCTCCTGTTCTTTACCTGTATGGGCTTTTGCCTTTTTACTCATTTAATGTAATTTTGTAGGGCTTCCCAAGGGAGGAGATGGAAATACACAGGTTCGACTTCCACCTTTAATTAGGAGTGCCCTACTGTTTATATTTTTAATGACTACATAATATCTTGCATATAGATATGCCGTAATTTGTTTGACCTCATCCTACATGTCCCTTTTTGCCTATATTATTCACACCCTTAAGCTAAAACACGAAAGTGTGGACCTGTTGGCCCTAAGAATTGCTCATGTTGAAAGGGGGTCCATTTTCTCTTCCGTCAGAGCTCCGTGGGAGTGCTCCCTTCTCTGCCCCCGAGAGCCTGCTTCCCTTGGTGCTCCACTTCTCTTGCATTGTTTCTCCTTGAAGGGTGCGCCTCAATTCTGTTTGACTTTACTTCCGTTTGGTTGCCATTCCCTATACACGGCTCCTCTGGGCCTCGGGGACCCGGCTTCTTGCTCTGAGCTCACCCAACCAGGATCAGAATGTCCTCCAGAAACACTCCACAGGGCTCTCTTCCAATCATGTTTTGCATTTTTCATTTAGCCTGAATTTCCATTTTGGCTCTTCTGTATGGGACGCTTCATCAGAATGCTGGTGCCTTTGCTTTTCCGCCCTGTTTTATCTCCGCAGCTTATGTTGTGACATTCTCTCTGCTCCTCTACTGGTTGGTGGGATGAATATTTGGGCCTTAGTCTTATTAGTCTGTATTTCAGAATCTTTTAGGCAATTGCATGACCAAATCTGCCTATGCTTTTGTTGGTCTACTCTCCATAGAAGAGAGAGCTTGCTTAAAAAACAAGACAAGTGCTGGGTATAGACAGTCTCTCTTGCCAAAACTTCGCAGGCTAATATGCTCAAGCTCCTTGATTTTTTACTGTCTATTGACTGGAGCGTGTTTTGGGGTTGGGGGGGAGGTCCTCAAGTGGTGCACAGTCCCTCCTGGGCTCACCTTCTCCTAGTTTCAGACGCACGTGGAATCCTCAAGGACGTTCTAGCACATTTAAAGCCCAACAGCCAACAAGCCTGAGGGTCTGCCTCAGGGACTAGGGTGGGGGGGAGGCTCTGCCCTTAATTCCATGTATCCTTCCAGTAAAGAAGATACCACTAATACTGCACCAATTAATACTGGAAGTCACAGAAACGCAGCAGTAGTTTTAGTTTTTAATGAAAACCTCACAAGAGCTAAAATGATGGCAGTTAGACTCTATGAAATTCGCTCTGTCCCTGTTCCTTGCTCTTTTTGTGAGTGTTTCTGTCATTTCCTATCTTATTTCTCTGCCTGTTTTTGGATACGTGTCAGCTTGTCCATTTCTGTTGCTTACTCTATGTACCGATTTCATTCTCCTTCTCATTTTTGCCTCTCATTAGCTCTTCCACCCCCTTTCCCTTTTCTCTCACAGGTTATAATACAGAATTCTACTATTTACAGTTTTGTTTTGTATCTTGAAGGGCTGTCCACTTCCAGTCGTATATATTTAATAGTTTTCTGTTTGCAATTGTAAAGGAAGACGACGGACTTCTTTTTAAGTCTTTCTCTTTGAAATATAAATTACCATTGAGTTGTTGGGTTTGGGGGCTGACTTTTTCTCCCTCCGTGGGTCAGTATCACCTGGTAGCAAGGTTTCTTGATAAAACAAAATGTTCCTTGACTAACATTTCCGAAACGTTACAAAGGTTCTGCTGTTTATTCCAGTCATTTCTGTATGTCCATATATCCTTCCTCTCGGTGATTAAGCAAATTTTATTAACATTACAAGTAAAATATATTTCAATTACAGATAATCAAAATAAGAGCTAATAGGGCATCTTAGTCTGTTGAGCATCTGACTCTTGATTTTGGCTCAGGTCGTGATCTCAGGGTCAAGAGATCGAGTCCCACTTCAGGTTCCATACTCCTTGGGGAGTCTGCTTGGAGATTCTCTCTCTCCCTCGGCCCCTCCCTGCCTCAAATAAATAAATCTTTAAATAATAATAATAATAGTAACGGGGACGCCTGGGTGGCTCAGTTGGTTAAGCATCTGCCTTTGGCTCAGGTCATGATCCCAGGGTCCTGGGATTAAGTATCACATAGGTGATACTATCTGCTTGGAAGGGAGCCTGCTTCTCCCTCTGCCTGCTGCTCCCCCTGCTTATGCTCTCTCTCTCTTTCTCTGACAAATAAATAAATAAAATATTTTTTAAAAAACAGCTAACGTTTATCGAGTGCCAGGCATTCTTCTTGGGACTTAATGGTAATCGCCAACGTTGAGCTTTACTCAAATGTTCCCTTCTCAGCAAGGCCTTCTTCAGCCATCCTATCTAAAGTGACAACGCTGACCTTTACTATTGCATTGGATTTATTTTTTCTCCTTAGTGTTCATTCCTAACATACTATATTTTTCATTTTTTAGCTTCTTATTTCTCATTCTCTGGAATATATGCTCCCAGAGGACTAGGTTTTTGTATGCTTTGATCATTGCTAGATATCCTGGCACCTAGAACAGCCCCTGACATATGGTGGGCCCTCAATAAATAACTTGTCAAATGAATGAATGAATAAATGAGCTCATTCAACCTTCGCTACCACCCCACACGAAAGCTGCTCTTATTTATCTCCATTTTTAAAAAGATGTTATTTATTTATCTGAGAGAGAGTAAGAGCAAGAGAGATCACAGAGGGAGAAGGAGAAACAGGCTCCCCACTGAGCAGGGACCCCACCCCTACCCACCCCAGTGCAGGGCTCGATCCCAGGACCCTGAGATCATGACCTGATCCAAAGGCAGATGCTTAACTAACTGAGCCACGCAGGTACCCCTATTTATCCCCATTTTAAAGATGGGAAAGCTGAGCACAGAGCAGTTAGTGAACTTGCTAAGGTTATCTTACTTGTAAGGGAAAGAGCTGGTTGCCTAACCCCAGCAGACTGGTTCCATAGTCCTGCTCTTTTTTTTTTTTTTTTTTTTTTTTTTTTTTTAAGTAGGCTCCATGCCCAGCATGAAGCCCAACACGGTGCTTGAATTCATGACCCTGAGATCAAGACCTGAGCTGGGATCAAGAGTCAGCTACTTAATGAACTGAGCCACCCAGGCGCCCCAGGGTCCTGTTCTTAATAACTAACAATGCTTGGGTACCCGCTGCGCCCATTTATTTTTGAAAGAGAAAAGATTTTAAGGGAAAAAGTTTACAGAAACGGTTGAAGCCTTCCCAATTCTGACCCCTTCCAGCCTTCCTCAGAGGTAAACACTGTCCTGAAGTTGTATATTTCAGGCATGTATTTTAGTGTTGGGAACTGCCTTCCCTGCGGCTTCCGAGCCATGGGGAGAACAGCGTGTGGAGGCAGAAGAGCTACATAATTGAAAACTCCCCAAATCTGTCTCTCAAATAAAGTATTGACTGCTTTTTTTTTCCTTTCACTTTCCTATTCTTTTTTTTTTCTTTCTTTCTCTACTTACAGACACTCATTACTCTAGCTGAAAATAGAAAATCTTATCAGATTGGAATAACAGTCCTTCTCGCTGTAGTTTTCTCCCCAAAGACGGGATGAATTTGAGCCTCATCAGAAAGCCATCTGCTGTGTACGCACAGACCTATTCGGAGCCAGAAAAAGAAAATGAAGAAGGGGGAAAGCCCAGGCTTAGTCATTTTAAAACAAAGATCAGTGGCTTGTGAACTGTGTGCCTCTGACAAAGGCTGACCACGGCGCAGTGTGCACGACGGGGAACAGAGGGTGTGAGGAGTTCCGCACTGTTCATGGTGACCTTGCTGACCTTGGCTACCCATAAACAAGAGATGCTTAACGAACAGGAGACAAGGCTCCTCATCCAGCCCTCTGCAATCATGCCAGCTCTCCATGGGCAATGGCCATCAGACTTACGGTTTGCTACCTGTACCATCATTTCCATCCCCTCTACTGGTTAGAATGAACTCACTGCTATTCCTGTGGTGTCAGACCTTGCCAGTCTTGGTTCAGGACTACCACAGAAAGATGCTGGAAGGTCTTCAGCAGACACTCCATTCAATCCATGGGACCTCATCTGTCGCCCAAGGAAGCGTTCAGGTTTGCTGCCGCAGACCAGTGGATCTGAAACTGAGGGGCTGCCCACTCCTGGTTTCTGCCCAAATACTTCATTCTCTACCTTCCTGGACTCACCACAGAAAAAAAAAAAAAAAAAAAAAAANAAAAAAAAAAAAAAAAAAAAAGGCAGCATGAAAGCTCAAGGCCAAATTCAATATCTTCATATTCTTGAGCACATTTGAATATTATTCTTTTTTTGTCCAATTTAACTTTTAATGCCTTTAATTTTTATAAACACAAAGTAATATAGGCTGGTTGTAAAACTTTCAAATAATATATGAACGTATAACTTAGAAAGTTAAAGTCCTTTGCTATCCCACCTCATAGATAATTATGAACAGTATGATGTATATTCTTCCAGACTTTTTACCATCTGTACACTTTTCATTTACATAAAGCTCTATACTTTGTAGCACTCTTAGTACAGTATGGAATCTCCTTTCCATAGTTATCATTCTCCCATTCACCTCTGCTCACTCACTGAACGCGTCTTCCCTTTTTGACTATAATCTCCATCAGGAGGGAGACCCTGCCTGTCTCACGTAGTGGTCGCACCCCCCAGGGTCTATGACCGTGCCTGGCACACAACTGGCACTCAGTATAAACTGGCTGAATGAATGGTTCTCACTCTGGCACGTGAAGCAGATGGGACACGTTCTATACTGCCTCTTGTCTGGTAAAAAAAAAAAAAAAAAACTCAGAAATGATTCGTGACTTGTCCACATTCTCAGCTATTCCACAGTGGAGCTGAGTCTCAAACCCAGATCTTCTTTTATTTTTTAAGATTTTATTTATTTATTTGACACATAGAGAGATCACAAGTAGGCAGAGAGGCAGGCAGAGAGAGGGGGGGAAGCAGGCTCCCCGAAGAGCAGGAAGCCCAATTCGGGCTTGATCCCAGGACCTGGAGATCATGACCTGAGCGGAAGGCAGAGGCTTCAACCCACTGAGCCACCCAGAAGCCCCAAACCCAGATCTTCTGATTCCAATCGAGAGTTCTTCCCATCAAAGTACAGCTTCCCTTTAATAACTGCCAGAAAATCAGGACCTCGTCCCCAGTCAGAGGCTTAAGTATGTCCAACCTACCCCCACAGAGGTTTCACAGAGGTTTCTCCATTTCACAGAGAGGGGAAATGCATTTAGTTGTGATACTTTTGAGTTAGCAGAAAATAAGTTAGAGAGCAAAGATCGCCCCTCATTACTTCAGAAGATAAACCAGTGTTCAGGGAGTGACCTGTGAGGCTGCTTGCTGAGTACATTATTCAAACATGGCGCTCAGTTCCTTTTGGCTGTGCTGATGGAACAGTCGGCATCTCTTAACTCTTGCTCCCACACCCCTGGGCTCCCGGCTGCACACAATTAGCTTCCTGGAGCTCAGGCAAGCTTGAGTTTCCACGGTGTCCACTGGAGGTGAGGATCTACATGTGGGCCCTGAGGGGTGGTGAGGCTCTCCACGGCCAGCTGACTACAGAATGACTTCTCTGTCCAAACACTCAAGGCTGGCCAAGGAATAATTGAAACTGGGATTGGTCCAGAGATTCTCAGGCATGCGGCTCCTGGGAAGAGAATGACCTCCCAAATGACTCTCTTTTGTGGTATAATCCCTCCGCCCCCCCCCCCANTAGAACTGAACTCCTTTATTTTCAGAGGGGACAATTTTCTTCAGGGAGGAATTGTGCCAATTCTTCAACAATAATGTTACTACTTTAGGGATATTTGTCTTTCCTCCCTTGTTTTGATTTTACTTTAAGCCAGTTTCAGTTAGTAATTCTGGCATAGAATCACGAAAGGCAGCCCTTTCGACACTCATGGCTTTAATCACAGAAAAAGAAATATTCTTCCCCATTTCTGCCCTTTTCTTCTCTCTTCTCCCTTCCCATCCTTCCTCCTTTATGCTCATCCTTTCTTCCTTTCTATATAGAACATCTTAAGATATTGTTTTGTAAAGTGCTTTGTTCATGTAAGACATTGGTTTTATGTATTTTTTCTTTTTTTTCTTTCAAAAATAATACACAACACTGACTTAAACAGACACTTAAAAATCCCAGCTACTAAAGCAGTCAGATTAGATGGGCCTGATCATGGACAGATCAAGAGTATAAAACGCATATGTAGTTGCAAGTATACATGGGAAAAAGTACATTCTAAAATTAACATTTTTTCAGATCAATATAGAAAAGATGGATTATTCAATAAATGGTGATGAAAAACACTGGCCCTTTGGGAAAAGTAAGCCTAATTCAAACCTCATTTTTTATATCAAAATAAAATCCAGGGGTGCCTGGGTGGCTCAGTCGTTAAGCGTCTGCCTTCAGCTCAGGTCATGATCCCAGGGTCCCGGGATTGAGCCCTGCTTCAGGCTCCCTGCTCTGCGGGAAAGCCTGCTTCTCCCTCTCCCACTCCCCCTGCTTGTGTTTCCCCTTTCACTGTCTCTCTCTCTCTGTCAAATGAATAAATAAAATCTTTTTAAAAATAAATAAATAAATAAATCCAGAAATACCACTTTAAAAGTTCATTTTAAAAGTTAAAAAAATGAAACCGTAAAAACAGTACAAAATAAGGGAAAATTTTTATAATTTGGGAATGTAAAAAACTTTATGACATTAAAAAAACTCAGATTAGAAAGAACTAGTAGATTTTGCAATATAAAAATTACATCTCCTCACAAAGAAAAACACACACTTAAAAAGTTAGATGAGAGTGGACAAATTATGAAAATATATATGATCTGCATAAGGTTAATATTGTCAATATACAAAATGCTTTCATAAATCAATAAAATGTAGTCATCTATCTTTCCATCAGGGTAGTAGAATTTGGGACAATTTTTACTTTCTTTGCAGTTTTCTGTACTTCTGATTTTTTTTACAGCTAGTATTTTTAATACATCAAATCCATTATCAGTTTGAAAAAAATTACTTAAAAACATGTAGATGGGCATCTTTTTAAAAAAATGCTTAAGGGCTCCCTGCTCAACGGGGAGCCTGCTTCTGCCTCTCCCACTCCTACTGCTTATGTTCCCTCTCTTACTGTGTCTCTCTGTCAAATAAATAACCTTTAAAAAATAAAATAAAATTAAATTTAAAACTACTTAAATTCAAAGCTCAAAATCACTTTTCCAGAATTGTCCAGTATCTCTGCTTTATAATATTAATCATCACATTTAGCCTTTAATATTCTGTTATAAGACCAACTAAAAAAATAAGATACATGAGAAATAGTAAGAAAAACTCATTAGACAAAAGAATTTTAAAATGAAAGGGCAGACCCCACATTAAAGTTACATGTTCTTTCAAAACCTGATTTGAATCTAAATCTTTGGATTAAAATTTCACCTTTTTTTTTTTTGGTAAGGACAAGAGTCCATTGAACAAAAAGCTCTTTCACCCTTCAAATAGTTATTTTTAGCACTAAGCTCTTTTCTTCTTAATACAGACTGTTTTTTCCCTCTTTTTTCCCCTGACATCTAAGTCGTACCATTAAATAAAATGTATGATTTAAATTTCAATTTTACTGAAGCTGCAGGTAGCATTAAAGGGATCATATAGATGAGCGATTTCATTGAATGTCACTTCACATAAATTTACATAAAGCTGCAAAAATCTACACAGGCTCTAAAAATTCTTCTGCAGGAGAAAAGGGAGAAAAATGTATATTTATTGAGCACCTATGGTTTGCTGAGCCCTCTATTAGACTGCTTTATTTATTTCATCTCATTTAATCCTTAGAGCCAAGAGGTGAAGTCGGCATTATCGTCCTCATTTTATAGGTTAAAGGACAGACTATAAGAAATTAAATGGTTTTTACTTTTATGATTCAATTTATTTATTTGAGAGAGAGCGAGCACAAGCTGGGAGGGACAGAAGGAGAGGGAACTCAACACAGAGCTCAATCTCAGGACCCTGAGGTCATGACCTGAGCCAAAGTCAGCTGCTTAACCAACTGAGCCACCCAGGTGCCCGAGAAATTAAATGATTTGCTGGAAATCACAGCCATGTGATTCAAGCCCCCATGCATGACCTTCTCCCTACACCCATGACCTTGCTCCAATGTCCTGGCTTCCCTCACCATAGACTCTGACCACCAGCACCTGCCAACTTCACTGACACTCAGGTTTTGTGTCTTGGTTGTGTTGCATTTGTCCGCATTTATGCCTAACATGCACAGAAGACTCTGGTAGAGAGGCCCAGCCTCTGGGCTGGCTCTACCAGCTACTAACTAGCTGTGTGCCCCTGAACACTGACATAAGCTCTCTAAGCCTGTTGCCTTACCCGGAAAAGGAGGAGTCACCCGGACATGCCTGATCCTGCTGGGGTCTTAATGCCAGGATGCAAGGAAAGTACTTATCACAGCACCTGGTGCCACCAAAGGGCTTCATAAACACGAGCTGTGGCAGCCAAGCAGCCAGGTGTCTGAAGCCTGCCCATTGGCAGACCTCAGAACTACCCTTGCCTGCTGACCAGCCCATTGCGTCTGAACCAAACTGGCCTTCAGCCTTCAGGATCTAGATGGCCTCGGGGCAGCTCCATAAGCCCGGGCCGGCCTACCCTCTCACCCAGGCTGTGGAATTCTGGGCACACCTAGATTCTGGGATGCCCCCAATCCAGGCATAAGCCTAATCTGGGGACAGACTCTGGTCTCCACTAGAACCTGAGATAACTAACACAGGGCTGATATGCTTACGGAAGCAACAATGAAATAAGTCATTCCCTTCGGACAATTCTTCCAGAAGCTTGTTCTAGCAGAGGAACGGTGGCCAGCTGGTGAATGAGCATCATCAGGGGAGCTGTCAGCTGCCAGCGGTGAGCTACCTCTGTCTCTGCTGCAAGCTACCTTCCTCCCAGGTCTTTGCCTGCCTCAGCACCATCTGCTTTCTGAACTTGCTCAGCGGATCGCTGCTAGGTGAGAGATGCTAAAGGCCCACTTTCCCATTATTCATGGACTGACTGAGAGAAGGCCAGGTGATTGGTTGCAAATGTGGTCGAGCCCTGCTACTGGCCAGGTCTTGAAGAGACAGAGAGAGAACCGAGTTACCCATGCTCAGTATTTCCCGCCTCACTTGATATTTTGTTTCCTTAACACACCTGCATTCTTTTGTTCCCAAGTGTTTGCTCATGCTGTTCCCTCTGCGTGGAATGCTTTCCCCCAGCTCTGCCCTTGGAAGTCCTCAGCGTCTCCTCCGCAAAGTTTCCAGACACCCACCACCGTTATGCTCTGCTCACCCCCTATGTCAGCAATAATGCGTTCCACCATGAGTGTGTGAGACCCCCATGTGCTTTGATCTCATTGATTTCCTTTGTTAGCTTATCGCATTTTATACATTTGACAATATCATTCTGAGAAGTGGTCCATACCTCCCGTGATTTCCAAAGGCACCAAAAATGTTAAGAATCCCTGACGTGGATTGCATTGAATGATTCGGGAGGGTGGAGACTGGGCCGTATCCTGTCTTTGCCCTCCACGTCTAACGCCGCCCTTCACACTTTGGGCTCTCAGCACCTACCTGTTGCCTGCCCGGGGCCGACATCAAGGACAGTGGTCCCAACAGCTGTGCCAGTGAGTCCCCAAGCAGCATGCACGTGTCTGGTATCGCAGTCCAGGGTCACTCTGATTTTGCGTGTGCCGCTCGGCTGCTCTGATGACCAGGCCCCACAATGGTCTTTGGGACTCCCATGCTGCTGACCCAGCGGAGGTCACATCAGGCTGGGATCCAGCTGCGATCAGGTACAGGGCTTCTCAAGGTCACCCAGAAGGCTCCATCTTAGGGCTCAGATCTCAAGCACTAAATACAGTTGGCTAGTTTGTCTTCTTTAGTATCCAAGGACGAAAATCAGACTCATTGTTCTGTTCTTAATCAAATTCAATCTGGAGAAGCCAAAGAAAGCGCGTGGTATCGGCTCCATTATGCAAGCCTGCTTTTCACTAAAATGGATTGATAGTTATGCGAGCATACAAAAATGATATAACTTTTATGTCCCTAGAAATTCCTCATTACACATTTTACCCCTCCTTGAGGATTTTCAGTACTGAATGGTTTCACAGTCAGAAATGTTCTAGGAAAATCTGACTAATGAAATGCAAGAAGTTGGAGCCAAGAGGGAAGGGGGAGGGGACGGCTGTCTTTGAGCATCTCCTGCGTCCCAGAGCCTGCATTAGGCTTGTTACAAACTCTTTCTCATTTATTCTCAAAGCAACCCTCTGGGCTAAGTATGATACTCCCCACTTTTTGAGGGGGGAAGCTATGGTTTAAAGAGGGTGATAAACTTGTCCAAGGCCACACGGTAGTGAGGAGCAGGGCCCAGCTGGACGGTACTTTGTCCCACTACAAAGCCTATGCAATTCCCTATATTCCAGATGGCCTAGGGTGAGGGCAGCTTTGAGCTTGACCTAGATCCCTGGAGTGACAGATGTTTGATCCTTTCGTCTGAGTCCACCTGATTGTCCACAGCCCCTGGTGCTGCCTTACCCAGTCTTTGCTGACTGGATGAAATATCCACCGCTTTACTGATAGTAAACTGACCAACAGGCAAAGTCAATGCCAAAAAGCCCCAGAACAGGTGGCAGCTCTCAGCCAGCCTCCCCCAGAATCACGGACAGAACACTGGCTATTCTGAAATCCCCAAATTCCCAACTGTCTTTGCTCCCTGGGGCTGCCATTCCTTCCAGCCACCATCTTGTCTCTTCTCTCCTCTAAACTTCCTCACAATGGTTTCCTCTTCTTCTTTTTTTTTTTTTCCTGTAAAACTGCCCTAACCAGCAGCAGACAAGGCCTAGAGTGTATCTCGCCCAGAAGTATTTATATTTTCCAGGAGCCCAAAAGCCTTATGTATAAGAAATCAATTTATAACTGTGAAATCTTTGGAGCCAGTGGGTGAAGAAATCTGCAAGAAGGTACAGAGACAGAGGGAGGGAAGGAACTTCTTTTCTGTGAAGCCCCTGAAATTGCATTTGGTGGGCAGTTGCCAATAGTAAAATGCGTCCTTTCAAAGGCAGCGTGTAAATGGGAATCCTGGGCTTGGTTTCATCCCCGTGAGACCGGTCTTCACTGAAGTCTTTTCCTAGATTCGTTTAAATTCCCTGCAGAGTTTGCATCGGAGCCATTATGTATGTTCCCCTTTGTTCTTGATCTTTGCTTCTTTGCAGGGGTGCCTCTTCTGTAGCTGCCCGTTGGGCTGGTAAGTGGCCTGCAAATGTATCAGGATCCTAGGATGGAAGGGAAGATCTGATGTGCTGGGGCAGGCCTGTAACTGTTGCGTCTCAGGCAGGACCAGCTTCAAGTCAGGCTGGGCACTTCAGGGCAAGACAGAGGCCAAAACTCAGTCCCCACCCTCAAGGAAGTTTCAGTCTGGTAGGTGACGTGGGGACTTGGAAAGATGACCTCATATTTTTGGTATGTGGAAGTGGAGTGCTGCCCTATCTAACAAAATTCTGAAATGTGAGAACGGCTTTGGAAACAGGTCTGCTGAGTGACTGAAAGGGAGCATGGATGGATGGATGAAAGCAGATTTAAAAAAAAAGAAGAACATAGAATGTTCTAGAAACTGAAATTATTTTGGATTTACTAGAGCAGGGGGTCTATTTTAATGGGAATTACAGGAACTTTCTTCATTCAGAAACTATTTATTGCCTGTTCTGTCCCTGATACTACGATACCAGTGGAGACTTCAGTGATGGGCAGACACACAGAGACCGGGAAGCTGGCCACACAAGCTCTCCGTCTTCAGAGCCTCCTCCTTCTCCCTCTCCTTAACCTTCACAGACTGTGCACCTCAGTTCCGTCTCTCACTCTGCCTCCTCACTTACCCCACCTCAACTCCCAAATCTCTTTCTGGCCCAGACCCTGCCTGGGCTTTGGCGTGCCTCCATTCTCCGGATGAACCCAGTGCCACAGAGAAATCTTGGAGGACCCCCTGCTGGGCATGCCACCGAGCCTTTGTCCTGCTCCCTGGAGAACATAGGCAGAGAACCAAAGATGAGAAGCTCAGTTCATGGGAGAGGTCAGAGGTCTCGCCAGGAAAAGGAAAGATGAGGCAGGAGTGAAGAAAAATCTGTTTCCATTATCTGGTAGGCAAGGTCATGATTACTCCCTGATTCCCCTGGAAATCTTTGGCATTTTATCTATTTACATAGGATACCTATTTATTATGAATATAGTATCTAATATCTAGTCATTAATATTAGTAATAATAAACATACTACCTGTTTCTCATTAACATATAATAAATTATACCTAGAATATATATAAATATACACTGAGCACCTCCGTGTGACAGGCACGGTTTCTTAATGCACTGTGGAGCTGGCTCTGGTCAGAGGCGCGGGTGGGGGTGGCAGAGTGTCCAGTGAAGTACTAAGTACGGTATCAAGGTGGGGGTGGGTCAGCAGTCAAGGCCTTCCATGGGGCACCCCACATCTGAGGGACACATCCCCTGCACAAATATTTGTCAAGCTGCTCCTGTGTCCTAGGCCCTCTTATAGGTGCTGGGAAGGCAGAACTGGACAAAGTAGGTGGAAAGTCCTTTGAGAAGCATAAAGCTCACCTTCTTGTGGCGTGTCTATCCACTGGGCATTCTCTTGGTGTCCCACCTCAAAAGCAAGCGTGTCCCACATTCCACTCCCATCCTTACCTCCACCAGACTGGCCTCTTTCGTGTTTTCCATCTCTGGTCAGTGGCACCTGTGTTCCATGTCCCAGCAAAGAACACTCATACACATGCAGTTGTTCACAACACAAACATGGTGCCATCCCTCACTCTTCCCCACTCTGAACTCCCTAGCCCCCTCTGGGCTGCCGCAACACCATCTATCAGAGGGACGCTCATTGTCACGTTCTCCGCCATGACCTCGGTATCGTGGCACCTGACATACAGAAGCAGCTCAGTAAATGTTTACCCAGTAGAGGGGAGGAGTTGAGATAAAGTCGGCACAGACAAAATACGTCCCCCAAACCTGGGGAAATGTCCCCATATAATCCTCCTCCCCACCTCTCCTTTCTGTCCTCTCGCTCCCACCGCTCCCAAGGTGCTGGCTCCGGTCAGTTCATGACAGCTCCTGCCGTCTATTATCACCCTCCCTGCTCCCAAATCACCACACCCCGGCCTCTCAAAATCCATGCTGAATGCCTGCCAAGGCCTGGGCTCACCCTCACCCTGGAAGCCCACCCTGCTGAGCCTATCTGCACTTCTCAAGCCACCTCTTCCAGAACTGCTCCCCGCCCCTGCCAGGTGTGTGGGACACTGTCATGCCGGGACCACCTGCTCCTCTCACTTTAGCAGCCTCCTCAGATACGTCATCTGCACGCATGCATGTATTCATTCTACACCTCTCCTTGCTCTGCAAAGCGCTTCTGCAGCTTACTGGAGCAGAAAATGGAAAGCGTTACCAGGCCACCACATTCAGCCGCGCAGGGTGTCCACGGCACAAGAGCACCACCCGAGGGGCCAAATGGGGGCCCAGACGAGATCCTTATCCATTCACCCAGCCTTACAGCCCAGCACAGACTGAACCTGCCCCGAGCGGGCTTCTTTTCCTGGCTTGCCCAGCATCTGCCAGGGGCCCTGGCAAGCACTAAAAAACCAGCATGAAAGAAGAAAGAGCAAAGTAAGACTGAGGACAAAGGGCAGCCAGGTCCTCAAGATGAGAAAGCAGCCCAGGGCAGATCTGTGTTCAAATCCCCACCCAAGTGGGTCATACAGGAAAAACAGGAGCCACGCCTGACTCCCAAGACACATCCACGCGCTAAAGCAAAAAGAAAAATGAACAGTGCTACGGGAAAGGATAAGCAGGATTTTCAAGAACACATGCCACACTGCTTTGCACTCTGGCTGCCCCGGCCTCACTTCTGCCGCAGCAGAACTGGAGAGTCTAATCCGGTAACACAAATCCTTATGGATGGAAAGGCAGTGGCACCTCCTCCTCCCACGATGACAAGTTATCATCATCACAAGTTGACTCGAATCTCTTTACATGGGCAAACTCTTGGGCCTGGGCACTGGCCACACCCTGCAGCAGACCTCCCAGGTAAGCTCAGGATTATGGTGTTACTCTGCTTACTCCCCTTTGCCCAGTCCTGCTTCTGACTCTGATAGGAATTCTGCAGCCGAAGAGAATGGGAAATTGGATTCTGTAAGGCTACGAGACTCTCAAAGCTGAAAAATTAGGATTAGTGGCAATCCCTAACCCTCCCATGCCTGGGCCCTCCACACTGGCTTCCTTATACTCGGCAAAACAATTCAAAAGGGCTTTTGCTTTAGGATCTAAGAGTCAAAACTGCAACAGTATCTCACTCCTGCTGATGGACATTTTATTGATCTGCTGATAACTCAGACATATTCAAGAATTTAACTCATGGTAAGACTAGGAAAGGATTATAACCTCTGCTTCTCGGCCCAAGGGGCTCAGATGAAGAATTTTATAAGTAGTTTGCTTTGTTCGATGCAATGCCTGGGAATAACTATTACAATAAACCAGATGATAGATTCTTACTTCAGGCCCACCACTCGTAAGACACATGGGCACAAAATTATATTAACAAGTGCAATCAACAAAAACTACCAAATCTAACATAAACTAAGCAGGCATTTCCGGAAGCTGATACAGCCCCTCAACCACCACCCCACAGGGGTACAGCAGCTGGCTTTGTGGGTGAGCTGTTACTCCAGGGATGGCGGGGGATTAGCGAGGTTCTCACATGGGGCACCTTCCTGGTGTTCCTGCTCTGGATTAGCTAGAATCTGGGAAGCTAGAGCAGAGAGCGGACCTCTTCTCACTGCATCCTAGAGGCCGCTTGTGAGTTCAGGCCTGTGTACTCAACACTTGGAGTGAAGACTGCTTTGTATTCACGTCACTGTGGGCCTCGAGGCTGCACGCAGCCTGGAGAAAGGTGCCAGCTCTTGACCCACAGAAGCAGGTGAGGCTCCTGGAATAGCAGATCTTCATCAATAATAAAAGGCTTTTTATACAGATAGGGCAAAAGGTATGCAGCCTCTTTTTTTTTTTATCTGCTTCAAAGAAAGGACAAGAAGCAACCTTTAAAGAAGGTGCAATTTGACAATAACACAAACAAAAACATTAAAGGAAGAATAATAGCTGGGCTTTTGTCCAAACCCTCATGATGTGTCACAGCAGTGAGAAAACCCCAAGCTGTCCGGCTTAATCCTCGGAGAAGCAATTCAAGCACCCCGTGCAAAAGGAAACAGAGGATCCTGCAGATCGAACGTTCAAGGGGTGACTCCGTTTATTACCTCTGAAAATTGAGTTAGGAAAGCTTCATTAAGGCCTTGGAGTCAGAACAGGCTCTCATTTTGCAAACCTAAATGAAAGTGAAAATTGGAGACGCCATTCCCCTCCGAGGATCTGGAGCCCCAGTCGCAAACCAAACCCAAATATAAACTGTTCTTGTCACTGGTGAGATAATCCTGGGGTGAATTTGGTCTCCGTACTCGGCCCATAACTAGTTTTATGAGTCAGGGCTCCAGCCAAGGGGAAACACGATAGGCTGGTATCTCCGAGGAGGCTTGGTACAAACACTGCAACGCCAGCCAGGATTCTTCCCTTTGCCAAGTGCCAGCAACCCAGCCCAACCCAGAGATACACTGTCTTTAAGGTTTGCTTCAGCGTTCCATCTCTCAGCCCGGTTTCTCTTTGCACGTTGGCTTCGTTTACTCCAGGGATGAGATTTCCTCTGTGACTGTATCTTGGGGGAGATGACTCCATGCAGCTCCAAAATTCCCCATCGGGTTGGGTTCGTTGGCTCAGAAGAAGGCAGAGCGCCTCTCCCCCGGCTTCCATAGCAACGCCTGAAGCGGACTCTGATTGGCTGTGCTTCCGGCGCGAGCCGAACTCTCTACCAATCGCTGTGTCAAACACAAGAGGGCTGTTGTCATTGGCCAGACTGAGGACAAGGACAGGAATGGGAGGTCAGCTCTGCCCTGACCGCATGGAATGGGTTCCTCAAAG
The DNA here is from genome assembly GCA_002007465.1 of Ailurus styani. Lineage (NCBI taxonomy): Eukaryota > Metazoa > Chordata > Mammalia > Carnivora > Ailuridae > Ailurus > Ailurus styani. The sequence continues at coordinate 1,954,147 of LNAC01000256.1, forward strand.
GAAAGTGTGGTTTGTTTCCAGGAGCAGCGGGAAGTAAGCTGGGCAGGCGAATACAACAGAGGTCTGCTATTTCGGGGCAAGAGGAGAGTTCCATCTGAGGCAGTGGGAAGTTGATACGACTAGATCCTTTGCTGGAATAAATCTAGATATTTGGAAAGAGGTCATATTTATGGGCCTTAAAGAGTGCTGAACCCTCTCCCCACCCCCAGCAGCTTGGAAGACCTGCGTGATTGCATGTTGGGATGGGCTGCTGGGCCACTAAGAGTCGGCAGGCTGGTAAACTGGGCACATCCACACACAAAAAACCCAGATAATGTGGCAGGCCCAGACAGCCTGATTTACTGACAAAGGCCCTCCTCCACTTTACTTGCAGGTCCTAAATTCCCAACTCCTGATGCTACAGGCCTTCTGCCTTCCTTCTGGATCAGGCAATGTCTGTGTTACCGGTGACCGACCAGGCCTCCCTTATGGTAGTTTATCCTTCAGCTGATGAGCGCTCCTTATAGACCTGGATGGGATGTTCCAGAAGACACTCACACCTGTTTCGCCCCATGTTAGTAGCTGTTAAGTACTGACAATTCATTTGCTACACAAAACCGTTTCAAACCCAAAAGACAGGTTGTTTGTTTGCTGAACAAGACCGGAGGCAGAACAGCCTCAGAAGATTCCAGCCCCTCAGCAGCAGGGAATAAACTCAGAAGTTTTGTCAGATATCTCTTCTGCCTCTTGATGCTATAATAGAAAACAGTGAGCAAGGCTGTTTCTTACTGTATCCTGAATGCCTGTCATGGGTGGTGCTGAGTAAGTCCAGAAAAATATATATGCTGTTATGGGCTGAATCTGCCCCAGATTCCTACGTCAAAGTCCTCAACACAGTACTTCAGAATGAGACTATTTGGAGATAGGGTTTAAGAGATAATCAAGTTAAAATGAGGTCATTAATGTGGGCCCTAATCCAAATGACTGCTATCTCTATAAGAAGAGATTAGGACACAATGGAAAGACCCATTTGAATACACAGAGAGAGGGTGGCCATCAATAAACCAAGGAGACGCCTCAGAAGAAATCAGTGCTCGATTGGACACTTTAAACTCAGATTTCCAGCCTCCAGAATTATAAGAAAACAAATTTCTGTTGTTTAAACTGCCCAGTCCATGGTCTCTTGTTTTGGCAGCCCTTAGTCGAGTAGCACATAACTGAACAGTCGACCAAGTTGGTTTTCATACCTGAGCTCCTTTAATCTTCACAACAATCCAGTTGAGTAGTGTTTTCCTCATTTTATTGATGAGGGAATGAAAATGCTATTAGCCTCAAGTGGTAATGAGTGGCAGAGCTGTGGCTTGAACCCAAATTCCTGCGTTCCAGATCCTGTGTTCTTTCCAACGCACTTGCTTCCGATTTGCAAAGCGCTGGACGCCACCATTGTCCTTCATGTCCCCACCCATCAGTATCTAGAGGCGGGTCACAATGGGTCCCCTTCATCTGGAGAGTTGGCTGAGTGATTCCCTCTGCTTTACACAATGGCTTGGTGGCAGGAATGTATTAAAGTGGCTCCTGAAATTCTGGGTCATTGTTAAGTGGTGATTTTTTATTTCTCCCATTCACTCATCAAATCCAAAGGGTCAAGAGCTTTTGAGCTGGCAGCTTTGTTCCAGGGCAAAATAGTAATGGGCCTCACCTCTCACGCCTGCATCAGGTGAGCCTGGAATTCAGACGCTGAGCACCTGAAGGTCTACGTTGTTTAGAGCCACAGTGCAAACGTGCGATTGATTTGGCCCTTAAGTTGCTGCTTTCATCAGTCACCACCCACTGGGAGGAGAAATTGAACAGGGAACCCGGTTCATCTGGGGTTTGCTTCCAACCTAAAATAGTCCTGTCTTTTCCCGAGAACATTGATTGAAAAGTTAATATCAAAATAAACACCGGAGCCAGACTAGCAAACTCCAGTGGTTCGGCTTCTTTTTCCTTTTTGGGGGTGGGATGGAAGTACCATGATTAGGGCAGTAAGCAAGATTTTAAAGTGCATTTCTTATTTAGTGCACCAACAGCAGAAATCGATAGCAGAATACATTTTAAAAAAGAGAAACTATACCCACCATCTTATCAGCCCATTTTTCCCCCTCTTTCGGTGTTCCTTTCTGTCCTTGTCCAGATGCACAGATAATCTTTACAGTTCCACTTGTGGCAAAGATGAGATTTCATATTTTCCTTTATCATGGTATAAGCATTTTTCCAAGTCACTGCACAATTTTTGTGATTATATTAAATGGCCACTTGTTATCCCTTGAAGGGATAGAACCTTTATCTGCACAACCATTCTCCCCTTAACCATTCTGGTTGTTTCCAGTTTTCCGAAAAGCAGCAGATCTTCATTTTGCTGGTTTTCTGGTCTCAAGCAAGGGCCCTTTACAGGGGGTAACCCAGGAGCCGCCCCGCAGCCCTGGAAACTGGGGGAGGCATCATCCTGGAGGGAAGTCTGAGCACGAAGGTCCCCTGGGAGCCAGCAGGTGCCAGCAGGGCCAGGCTCATCCATTTCCCCACCCAGTCTTTCTGGCCTCGCAGGGACGCCTGGCAGCTCCTCAGCTGACACCGAGGTGGGAAGCAGCCAGTGAACACAGAGGGTAACAGAGGGTCCTGATTCGGCTCCTGCAAGAAGCAGAACCAACCACAAGCTACTGGGGGAGGCTGTGTGCCTTCAATCCTTCCCACTCCTTGAACACTGGGTCTTCTGCGAATAAACACACAGGGTCCTCGAGGGACCTACCCGCTAATCCCAGGAGTCCGAGCAGAAGAACAATGGTATGCTTCGCTCATTTTATCAAGCTGCAGTCTGTCTGGCCTGATCCTGGCATATTTTCTGCTCCCCTGCCACTTCTGCCTGAGGGGACAGAAGTCCCAGCCCAAATACAGCCGTGGCATAGGTCCTGCTAGGCCGGAAAATTTTTCCAGGGACTCCTCATCCTGGAGCATCTCACCTGACCCCTTTGGGAAAAACGCCCTGTAGATGAGAGAATTGCTGACTGCTTTGGGAAATGAAAATAAGCAGGAAGGCAGACGATGTTCCCGTTGCATTTAAAGTCAGCTCCATTTGGAGACAATTCAAATCGCAAACCTACTAATGCAGGCACTGTAGGCCAAATTAATTATTGCCTCCTGTGTTACAAAATCGGTCCCACCCCCTCGGAATGAGTTGCATTTTGGGCAGAAGCCTATAGAATCTTCTCCCTCATCCTCTTCATGGTTAAACTCAAGGTCACTCAGGGCTTACCTTGACTGGTAATAACAGAAGAAGCCAACAGTGACAGAGAATTTATTGCTAGGCACTGTGCTAACTGTCTTACATAAAATATGTCAATCCTCACAACAACCCTATGAAGAGTTATTTTTTAGTCCCCTTCTATAGGTGACAAAACCAAGACTCAGAAAGGTCAAGTAACTAACCCCAAGTCACAGAGCAGGTAAGCAGTACTGGTGAAGACTCAGACTCAGGCTCGCTGACTTGAGTGCGCAAGCTCCCTGCTGTAGACACCTCCCCCTGTGGGCCTAGCCCCACTAGTAACAGTAATAAGCGAACGCTTAGTAAATGCCAGGCACTTTGCTAAGATACTTGCTTGCATTCCTTTAACTCTTGAATGAGAAAACTGAGAATCAGCTTAATTCACTTCCCCAAAGTCACACAGTAAGTGAATATGGCATAGGCTGTTTTTCTCTAAAATCCAATTTCTCCTTCTTATAGAATAATAGACTCCCATTACTAGCTGAGCACATGGCCTTCCAGAGTTAAGATTGTATTCTCCAGGGGTGCCTGGGTGGCTCAGTTAAGCATCCGACTCTGGATTTTGGCTCAGGTCATGATCTCAGGATCACCGGATCGAGCCTTGCATGGGGCTCTGTGCTCAGCAGCAGGGAACCTACTTCTCTCCCTCTCCCACGCCCCACACTCGTGCACACACATGCACTTTCCCTTTCTCTCTCTCTCTCCCTCGCAAATAAATAAATCTTAACAACAACAACAACAACAACAACAACAACAAAAAAGACTACATTTTCCAGACTCTGCTGAAGCTAAGTGTGTCCATGTAACTAAATTGTGGGTAATAGGATCTAAGCAAAAGCAACTTCTAGACTTGTGAGCCTCCTCCCCTTTCCTCCTTCCTGCTGGTGGAATGTAGTAATGAAAGCCAGAGCTAGAGAGGGGCCAGCTTGAGCCAGGACATGACCAAGAGTACAGGCAGCAGAGCCACAAGGTAGAAGGAGCATGGAAGGAGCATGGAAGAAGCATGGAAGTCAACTCTGCCATTTTGAAGTGACCACCTCTAGACTTCTGACCGGAAAGAGAAATGAGTGAACACCCAACTTGTTTAAGCCACCATTGTTTGGGGTTTTCTGTCATTTGCAGCCAAACCTAATCCTAATTAACATAGTGGTGGAGCTGGAATTTAAACCAGTTTGACTCCAAAGGCCACACTTAACCCCTTGGCCTGCTATTTCTACCATAAAACTTTATGCCCACATTGCTTCATCTAAATATTTCCAACATCTTCTATTCCCTTCATTCGGAGAGTCATTCAATAGTTATTTGACAAGTGCCAGGCTCTGTGCTAGCGAATACACCAAGAATATAAATACGAATAAGATTTGGTCAGTGCCCTCGAGGAGTTGGCAGTCCATCTTCAAAGACAGATGGCTCGGCAAATAAATAAAATACAGTGCAGTGAGTCCTGTAATAGAGACATGAGCAAAAAGCTGTGGAGCACGGAGAGAAGTGACTCACTGCCTGAGGGTCAGGAAGGCTTCACCGGGGTGCAGCAGACGAGGTGGACATGCTACGTGGCTACAAGGAAGCGTGAGGTACACTCGGCTTTCCTACACCAACATATTTAAACCACTGCCCTGTGGCAACCACCTTTGGTCTAGAAATGCAGCCCACCTTCCTTACCTGGAATTTCCGACGAACTCTCCAGCACTGAAGGCCCCTCTAGCCCTCTGGAAATCCAGACTGCTTCTGCTTGCTGCACGCAAGGTCATGAAGGAAAACGAACACGGGGCGCAGAAGGTCAACGGCCCTCATGACGAAGAAGAAAATGGAGGTGGGAAACCAGAAGGTCCCCCCAGCAGCACGGCTGGATAGATAAAGATTCCTCAGCATAGCCTCAAGAGCCAGAATAAGTTCTGTCTGTAATTACTCTGTGCTTGGAAATACTGTTTCCAACGTGACCTTTCTACCTGCAATTCTAACGGCAGAGCTGCTGTCACTGTTAATAAAGCCCAGGCCCGGCTCTCCCTGATTGGAGCCAATTAGAATTACCTGGAGAGGGCAGCCAGGGTGCCTCGAGGCTAATGAGGGCAGCTGAGGTGCTGGCATTGGCTTATTTGCCCAGTGACGAGGGGATGGAAAGCTTATCCCACCAAGTGGTCCCCTCACCCCCGCCCCCCTAGCATTCAATAACTCTACTCAACTATTCCACGCACACCAGCTTTAAATCAAAGCAATGAGCTCTACTGGGGGAGAAGACTCTCTTCTGAATAATGAGGCCAAGCAACACTTTGCCTCACTCAGCATATATTTAGTAAGCAACTACTATGTGCCTGGAGCGGTGCCGGGGGCAGCATGTCATAGTGAATAAGATACAGACGGAAGCAAACTTACCATGAGGGTGAGGAAGCTCAAGTTTTAGGGCTCCCATTAGCACAAGTTCCAAAAGGGGCCCTTGCAATGTGGTCGCACGATTTTGTAAACTTTGCAAAAGTGAGCTATTTTCACTACACTGGGTGAAGAATGCTGTCTCTTTCCACTCAGGCTTCCCCTCTGTCACATTCCCCCCCAGTGTGGGGTGGCACTGAAGGGACCGGGGGTATTTGTGGGATCTGGCAAAGGGGAAGTGAAATTGGAGCATAACTGGGTTTGTGTTTTGTGGTATATATTTAGGGGGTTGGCAGTCACTTTTGTGTATAATAATTTTTATGCTAGTCCTCTCAGTGTGGAAATGGCTTCCAGGAATCCTCCTTACTGCTCACGGTGCCGACTCACTTGGCATTGTGGCACTAAGGAGCAGGGCCAAAGATCATATCAGATTGGAGAGTGTCCTATGGAACTTGGCACTGGGAAGCATGTGGGTAGCGGAGGAGAAACAAAATTTGCATTGGATAGCGCCAAATGCTAGTCTATGGGAATTTCTTCCAATCATCAGATATGCACGATTCTAAATGCAAAATTCAGTTCTCACAGGTATCTCCTCATATATACTTGGGATATTCAATAATACAGTGATACAACTCTGTTATACTTGTTTTTCTTTTCTGATGGGAATTTTGTCAAATGGGATTTATCAAAATTCCCATGTTTGTAGGGTACAAACTATAGCAGTCCTACAAGCAGCAAGTATGCCTGGTTGTGAAATCACATGCTTTATGCATCCCAACTATTAATAATAAATATAATTTTTGCTATTCTGGAGGAAAGACTTAATTCTTTCCTTTCTCTACATCAAAAGTGTTACAAAATTTTTGTCATGTGAAGAGTATTCAGATAAGAGTATTCAGCCAAAAAATGCAGAGGAAGAAAGTATTAGAGGGCGCCTGGGTAGCTCAGTGGGTTAAAGCCGCTGCCTTCGGCTCAGGTCATGATCCCAGGGTCCTGGGATCGAGGCCCACATCGGGCTCTCTGCTCAGTGGGGAGCCTGCTTCCTCCTCTCTCCTCTCTCTCTGCCTGCCTCTCTGCCTACTTGTAATCTCTCTCTCTGTGTCAAATGAATAAATAAAATCTTTAAAAAAAAAAAAAAGAAAGTATTAGAGCAGCGTGCTGGGCAGCTAATTAACAAAAACACTGTAGGAGCACCTGGATGGCTCAGCGGGTGGAGCATACAACGCTTGATCTTGGGGTTGTGAGTTCAAGCCTCACACTGCATGTCGAGATTACGTAGAATAATAAAATCTTTAAAAATAATAATAAGGGACGCCCGTGTGGCTCAGTCAGTTGAGTATCTGACTCTTGATTTTGGCTCAAGTCATGATCTCAGAGTCATGGGATAGAGCCCTATGACAGGTTCTGTGCTCGGTGCAGAGTTTGCTTGAGATTCTCTCCCCTTCCCTCTCCCTTCCCCTCTACCCCCTTCCCACTGACGTGTACATGGTCTCCAAAATAAATAAATAAAATCTTTAAAAAAATAAAATAATAAAAACATTGTGTTATTTCTGTATTTTGTTATATTTTCAGTATTTTCAGCTTTAAAAGTCTTACACTTTGTTGTCATTTCTTTTCACAAATAAAGGTCCGCTTCCATGCCTAATTTTGTTTTTGTAATTTTGTATTTTACTTAAGGAGTAAAATTTACAGCCCTTTATTCCTTACCGTGGTCTAATGGGAGAACCCTATTGCTTTCCTCCCCTCACCACATATGTGATCAGAGCTCACTGCATGCCAGTCTCTAAGCTAGGGATGGGCACACGGGTGTGGATGAAGGAGATCTGGCACCTTCCCACATGGAGAGGGGGACACAGACACCAAATAAACCAAATAATACAGAATACTGTTCAGGAGAATAAGAGGCAAAAACTTGTTTTTTCAGATTTTATTTATTTATTTCACAGAGAGCACAAGTGCTCACGGGGGCGGGGGGCTGGCATTGGAAGAGGGAGAAGCAGACTGCCCACTGAGCAGGGAGACCAAGGTGGGGCTGGACCCCAGGACCCTGAGATCATGACCTGAGCCAAAAGCAAACACTTAACCAACTGAGCCACGCAGGCATAAGGGGACAACTTCTTGTAGGAAATAACATTTCAGCTGAGGCCCGAAGGGTAAGAGTTAGTCAGATGAAGAATTAAAAAACATGTCAAGCAGAAAGAACATCATAAGTGAAGGCCCTGAGGTGGTAAGAGCTTGATGCATTACAGGTATTCAGTAAATATCTATTGAATTTTATTTATTTATTTTTTAAGATTTTTATTTATTTATTTGACAGAGAGATCACAAGTAGGCAGAGAAGCAGGCAGAAGGAGAGGGGGAAGCAGGCTTCCTGCTGAGCAGAGACCCCACTTCGGGGCTCCATCCCAGGATCAGGAGATCATGACCTGAGCCAAAGGCAGAGGCTTAACCCACTGAGCCACCCAGGCACCCCATCTATTTGAATTTTAAAGATAAATATTCTGGTTTGGGCAGGGCTAGGGTATTATAGGAACATATGGGAGAACCATTGCAAAGGGTAACCAGGAATGAAGGAAGAAGGAATAAGAAAAAGTTAGGTTAGAATTGACTTCCTGGTGGGGCACCTGGTGGCTCAGGCAGTTAGGCATCTGCCTTAGGCTCCAGTCATGATCACAGGGTCCTGGGATCAAGCCCCAAATCCGGGTCCCTGCTTTCCAGAGAGCCTGCTTCTCCTTCTCCCTCTGCCTACCACTCCCCTGCTTGTGCTTTCTCTCTGTGTCAAATAAATAAATAACATCTTTAAAAAAAAAAAAGAATTGACTTCCTGGGGCACCTGGATGGCTCAGTCGGTTGGGCATCTGCCTCCACTGGGGTCACTGGGTCCTGGGATTCAGTGTCATGTGGGGGTCCCCACAGGGAACGCTGCTTCTCCCCCTCCTGCTCCCCCTGCTTGTGCCCTCTCGTTCTCTCTCTGTCAAATAAATAAATAAAATCTTTAAAACAAAATTTCACTCCCTGACTTTTAAGAAAAGAAAGAGCATGTTCCATGCCCCAGGGTCAGAAAGTAGTTCTGTAGCTCAGTGGGCACAATTTGGATAGAAAGGTTTGGTTGAGGGGAGGTTGAAAGTAGAAAGGGAAGAGAACTGGGGTAGAACTGGCAAGAAATGAGGCAGACCATGAAAATCCTCACAAGCCATGGCAAGATGTTTGCACTTCCTGTTGGCTGCTATGGTCATGTGGCTTTAGGAAAGGCAATGACGTGCTCAGATCAGCACGTTGGAAAGACTGGTTGCGGACAGAGAGGACTGCATGAGGCAGCGAGGCAGGAAGAGCAGTCCGGAAGCTGTTAGAGAAATGCAGTCATGAGAGGGTGGTGGCCAGAGGTAGAGGCAGACGGGGTGAGAACAAGCAGACAGATGCTGAGAAGAAAATTGTGGTACTTGACGCCATCAGACAGGCAAGATAAAGGAATGACGTCAAGGGTTGGTACCAGGCTGTTTTGCAGTTCCTCGTCCTTCGTGAAGCCACCCAATCTCATGGGACACAGGGTTCTTGTTTACAAGAGAGGGATTCTTTCCAGGAAGAGGATTGCCTGGGTCCTTGGCCATGTGTCACCCTGTGCCGTGTATCTTCTGTTCACCCTTCAACCCTGCCCTCTGTCCTCTCACTTCTCACTGGGTTTGGCCAAGAGGGAGCCAACAGAAGACTGGAAAGCAAGGAAGTAAGGTCACAGTATTCCCCACTGCCTCCCTATGAGGACGCCCCAGTGTCTCTCAAAACAACCTTTTCATCTCTACCTTTCTCTACGTAATTCTTCTTCCTGGTTTCCTATCCACTTCCCCACGCTTCACTTAGGGCTGACCAGGAGCGGAATCACCCCAACATCCCCGTGGTTCCCCCACTCCTCACCCACGCTTTTGTCACTTCCTCTTCTTCAGTTGTTCTAATGAAGGTGTCATCTGTTTCCTGTTGGGACGCCTCCCGTCACGCGCATCGGTTCCCCTCTGGACACGAGGCTGCGGTTCAGCGAGCAACACCTTGTGCTCTTAAATCGGGCCACGCCCCCTCAAGCCCGACAGCCAATGAGGCAAAGACCACGCCCATCAGCCCTCCCCTAGCAGCCAACCAGGACTTTCCTGCACCCCTTCTGTTGGGGGCCGCCCGGCTGCTACCTAGACTGGAGTTAGGCTCCTTGGGGCTTTCCTCCCGCCCTGGTGAGACCTGAGGAACCAGTCATCAAGTGACCAGTGACCAAGATCCCCGCCCGCCCCTCCCGAGAACGCTGGATTAACCTCCCGAATTGTTCTCAGACTCACCGTCTTCTAGGCTCCCTTGCTCACCTGTAATCATCTTCTTTATGCCTGTCTGGGTACACATGTATGTGACCTATGGCCGTAGCATTTTTCTGTTTCCTCCTCCCCCACCCTGAGGACAGGGACATCGCCACGTTCATGCTGTATCCCAGTGCCCAGCCTAGTGCCTGGAACACAGTAATTACTATTTGTCAACCAACAGTCCGACCAACTGGCCTCCCATCATCTGTTATAGTCTTCCCCCAGAAAAGATAGAGCACCACTAATTAGGCTTCAGGTTTCCTAATTACAGTCCCTTCTAGTCTTGCCTCGTTAAGACCAGCCTCTTCAGCATCACGACTATTTCCAGCAACTGCTCTGACACACATGTATAGTATTCTTCTGGGACACTCCCAGGGCCCAATTAATGTCTTTATCAGCCCTAACCCTTGATAAGTTTACAGGGACTGACTTCACACGAAATTCAAAATAAAATTTTATATTTTGATCTAACAATAAACATGAATTTATGCTAAAATGTAAAAAAAAACCACCTTTCTGGGCTCAGTTGGTTAAGCATCTGCCTTGAGCTCGGGTTATGATCCCAGGGACCTGGGATCAAGCCCCGAATCAGGCTCCTTGCTCAGCGGGGAGCCTGCTTCTCCCTCAGCCTGCCACTCTCCTTGTTTGTGCGCACTCTCTCTTGCTCTCTCTGTGTCAAATAAACAAAATTTTAAAAAAATTTTTTTCTCTAGATTTTGCAAAATTTGCCTGTAAAATTGTAAATAAGCTCAATACAGCTGAACTTACCCTTCTTGCTGCCTGATGCCCCACGCATGTATTTGAGTCTGCCCTTGGGCGCTAGTTACCATGATACAAGGCTAATTCCATTCACTATGTGTGGATTGTACTGGCTTGACCTGTCAGAGTCAAGCCAAGGTGGGGTTGGGGAAGGATGACCCTGTTTTTCAATTTCTTGGGAGGATGGAGATGGCGAGGAGGAGTCAGTTACCACATATGTTTTTCAACCTTGGTGCTACTGTCAGGACAATTCTTTGCATGAGACTAACCTCGTCATTGCAAGATATTTATCATTTCTGATTTCCAGGCACTAAATGCTAATAGCACTCCTCAGTCATCGTGACAACTAACAAAAAAAGCCTCCAAAATCTCCTAGGGGAGCAAGGTGACCTGTGTGCTTGAACATAGGTTGAAAGAATGTTCTTTGAATGGTTCTATCTTCCCCTATTCTTGTCTGGAATGAACACCCCTTTCTGCCCTCCCTACTGAACTTGCTGACTGACCCATGTTCCACAAGACCTTCCCTGGGCAAGAGACTGCCCAGCTTTTCCTCACTCCAAGCAGGCAATGGTATTGGTAAGACCACTTCCTCATTTAACATTTTGTCATGCGATATGACTCCTGTTACATCAACACCTTTAATTTTAATTAAGTCTCAGGATTCGTTACAGACCATCTCTGACTAAATTATAAACTTCTTGAGGGTAGAACCCCTGTTTCATGCCCCCTTCTTTGTGGGAGGAGATGAACAGGATTTAGGTGGTAAGTGACCCAGGTGGAAGCATCTGGCGAGCTACTTGGACTGTGGGCTGAGGGCAAAAGGGAGCTTGGAGCTGCCCCAGGGATAGCCTACAATATGGTGGGAGAAGGCATGCCGTTGGCCCAAAGGCACCACCTGGAGGAATGACCAAGGGTGTGTGTTGGGGGGGCTGGGGGGGGGGAATAGAGCCCAGCAAAGGAAAGAGGTTGTGGGAGGTGATGGGAATGTTGCAGAGTCACAAGTCATGAGACAGGGGACCAGTCATCAGGACCAGAGGAGGCAGGAGGAAAGCTAAGAAGTCCATGGCGGCTTTCTGGCCCCACACAGTGCAGTGGGGAGGGTGGGCCACACCATAAGTGGCTGACCAGGGAGGAAACTAAAGCAGAGAAGGCAGTTTTCAAGAATTCCAGAACTGAAGGGAAGGGAGGGCAGCCACATGAAAGGAAAACTTGGCACATACGAGGCATTCCAAAACACGTCCGTTTATATAAATGTTAATCGATGTGTATATTTATTTTCATAACTCTGAATATTACAGGGGAGCTAGAAACAGTGTTTTTGAGCAGAGGTGGAAGTGGAGTGTTTGTGGATGGAGCCATCAGATCTGGGAGGGAGAACTTGGGATCCAGAGAGCATGAGGGCCTTAGCCTTGGGAAGAAAAAGGGCATTCACGGAAGACACGAATAAAGGCACGTAGGAAGGATTATTTTAAAAAATGGGTATTTTAAAGGGAATGGGTTGGGCTCCTGGGTGGCTCAGTGGGTTAAAGCCTCTGCCTTCGGCTCAGGTCGTCATCTCAGGGTCCTGGGATCAAGCCCCACATCCGGCTCCTTGCTCAGCGGGGAGCCTGCTTCCTCCTCTCTCTCTGCCTGCCTCTCTGCCTACTTGTGATCTGATCTCTCTGTCTGTGTCAAATAAATAAAATCTTTTTTAAAAATAATAAAATAAAGGGAATGGGTTGCTTTCCTGATAATTTTACCAAAACACACAAAATAACTGACCCTTTCCTATTTAGGAAGAAGAATTTTGGTGGATCCTAGCAGCTCCTGAGACTCTTACAGAAGGCAGAATTTCTGTCATCGGCTTTTTTTTTTTTTTTTTTTTTTTGTCATCAGCTTTAAAATGCCTCTTCTTCGTACATGATCGCTCTAGCTTGGGTAGGTCATGTGAGGGCAATCTCAGAAAAAGGAGGTAACATTACCAAAGTGTCCAGAAAATCAAAATGTCTCTTTCATTCCAAGCACGGAGGTCAGTAATAAAAAAGCGTTTATCATAGATTAATCCACAGCTTGAATACAAAGTTTACATGGTGGGGGGTGGGGAAGAAACCCTAACCTAGATGACATGCACTCTTCCTTTTTACAACCCTGGCAAAAACAAGCAGGAGACAAATCCCATTTACAAGGACAGCAAAAGCCCAGTCTCCTGTCTGACCCAGGCCCTCTCCATGCATCATAAATATTTCCATAGTCATAAATATCACTGATGAGGAAGCAGAAGGCTCTTAATTGGCTTCAACTCATTTCATGGCGGAGGAAGCTAGGAAGAATGCACTGAATAAGAATAAGACAGGGTGAGAGATCTCCCAGGAGGAAACTAAAATCGATTCTTCCATCGACGTGATGCTCTCTCTATGCACTGACTTCAGCCAGGAAAGAGCCGGCTGAGGTGAGGAGCACCTTCTCCCACTGGCTCAGGGCCTTCCTGTCTCAGTCCTGCCGGGTCCCTTCAGGGCGAGTTTTGTGGTGGTTGAGGTCACTGATGACGAGCTACCGTAAGGAAAGAAGGGAGATAACTGGGGTTTATTAAAAAGGAGTAGCAGGATAATGGATCAACAAAGGAGGGTGTGTTCATACAATGGAAACCTGTCCAGCAATAAAAAAGGTGGGCCACTAATCTCACATCATGGATAAGCTTCAAAAACATGCTGAGGGATGAGAGCCCTATATAGAATACACACTATGTGATTCCATGTGACTTTCTGGAATAGGTGATCTAGGGCGAGGGCAAAAACCCAAACGATGGTTGCCTCTAGGAATGGGGGAGGGATGAACAGGGAAGGGATTTGGGAGAACTTTCTGTGGTGATGGAGGTGCTCTGTCTGTCCCGATGGGGGTTTGGATTACACAGGTGTTTGCATTTGTTAAAACTCAGTAAATGTACAATTAAGATTCATGCATTTCATTATAACTAAATTTTACATCAAGTGAAAAACCAAACAAATATTGAACCCTAGTTAATGATATGCACACTGAAGTATTTAGGAGAAAGTGTTCTGATGTCTGCAATTTACTTTGAAATGCATCACTTAAAATAAAATAGATTCATGGATGGATAGAGAGATAGAGAGATGGATGGGTATGTGAAAAAGCAGTATTCGATGTTAATGATGGAATTTCAGTGGTTAGGAGACAGCTGTTCCTGTGCAATTCTTTCTTCTTGGTTCTGTGTTTGAAATTTTTCACAATAAAATGGAAGAGATAAGAGTGATATGGGACACCTGGGTGGCTCAGCCGGTTGAGCATCGGACTCTTGGTTTCTGCTCAGGTCACGATCTGGGGCCATGAGTTGGAGCCCCACATGAGCTCCTCACTTCTCAGGGAGTCTGCTTCCTCTCTCCCTCTCCTCTGTCCCTCCCCCTGGACATACTCACTCTATCTCTCAAATAAATAAATCTTTAAAAAAATGAACATGATTTTTAAAAAAGAAAGAAAGAAGAGGCAAACAACCACTGATTGTCTACATGTACCACGTGCTGCTGAATCCATTTCCCCAATCCTCATATGAACCTGATTTTGTAGACCAGAAGGTTATCATTCAGAGAAACACAGCTTTGAGGTGGAGGGACGTTTCTTGACCCTTCTTTCCCAAATGCCATCCAGAGGCAGGATCTGGTGGTGGCCAGTCCCTGGCACCTGTATTTTGGGTAACAAATATTCTCTTCCACAGCTGCTCCCTCTCGGCCTTCATCTCAGTGCTGGCTTCTGGATTAACTTCAAAAGTGAAGAGCAGTCCTCAACACCAACCAACCAATGATTCCACAAACATTGACTGAATACCTACTATGTGGCAGGAATTCAAAGGACTGTAAGACACAGTCTCTGTCTTCAAGAAGTAACCAGAGCATGAAACCCAACCTGAAGATCTGGCCCCTAGGTGGATGGCTTTGGCACTAATGATCTGTGTGATCTTGAGCAAGTTACATCAACCTTCAGGCTTCTATCTCCTGTCTTACGAAATAGGGGCTTGAACTAGACCATCTCTCAGGTCCCTGGCAACCCTCATGTGTTTGTGACTTTTGATCCATGGAAGTTTTAAGGGTCAGTGACTGGTCCAGGTAGTGTTTGCTAATGGAACACTGATGAGGAGAAGTCTCTTGGGCAAGGAGTTGCCTCATAGGGAGTGGGATCTAAGTGTGCCTGGTGGATGGGAGGAGGAGACGGTGTTCCAGATAGAAGAAATACAAACACAGGGCCTGGAAGGGGGGACACTTGGGGACAGTAAGGAGAAAGTGAATGGACAGAGGGCCTTGTGTCCATGTCTGGGGAGCAGAGATGATCCTGGGAAAGACGCTTTAACTTTAACTTCTGAGAAGCAGCATCCTGTGGGGGATGGTGAGCACAGGAAGTGCGAGATGAGACAGTATCTAAGGAAGATTAATCTAGTCACTTGCAGTTGTGGAGGAAGACAGCAGTGCCAACAGTCACAAATGACAGATTATTGTAATACAATGTGGCCAACTCTGGAATGTCCTCAATCTGTGGTCTTCAAGCTATGATCTTCAGAACGTGAGGGCTGCTGAGAAGGGCCTCAGGGACTGTTGGTGGGGCAAGGCCAGGCCGAGGGAAGGCAGGGCCCCGGCATCCTCTCTCATTCCGGCCTGAACTGCAACAGCACGACATGTACTGGATGGCTATCTGGGAGTTCCAGATCAAATTTATTTTGAAACAAGAATTCAATAGATCTCAGTTGAACCATATCAATTAATTATAGAAATAAGTAGCCAAACAAATGTGTCAGGAGGGGGTTGTTTGAGGATAATTTGCTGGGCATGCGCCTCACACCTCACACCTGAGATGACTGCACATTTTCACCTATGAGAGGCCAGCTCTGACAAAGGCAGGAAGTCCCAGGAAGAGGGCAAATCCGGAGGACGGCTCAGTCCCAAGCCCCAGGAAGTTACCAAAATGGTCTCACTCCCTGCATCATCCAGACACAACTGACTTTCAACTATTAGGCCCTAGGGCCTGCCTTGGGCCCTGTCAGGCTCTTGGTCCTGACATGATTCCCACCGCACTTGCTGCCTCCCCTCCTAGTAGACTCCACCAAAGTAGCTTTGGATGGGGGCACTGTCTCTCCCAGATTCCTCGTTGTTTGTCACCCTAAGCAAACATTCAAGAGCATTTCACTCTGTATAACTAGACCAGCATCACGGAAACAGGCAAGTTGGGGAAGTTACACAGGTACTAGAGTCTTACATGGTCAGGGTCCCTTTGAGGACTTCCTCATGGTTGTGCTTCTACCCGCTACTACGTGCGTGACCTTCAGCTAGGCGCTCTGGTTCCCTATTAACTTCAAACAAATCACCCAAACCTCAGTGGCTTAAAAAAACAATCCTTTGTTCTCTCTCACAGTCTCTGTTGGTCAGGAATCAGGGAAGGACTCGGCTGGGTGAGTCTGGCACAGGGTCAGTTGCTGTCATATGTCAGCTGGGACAGGAGGACCCACTTCCAAGGTGGCTCCCCTCACATGACTGGCAAATTGTTGCTGCCTCTTGGTGGGGGACTCAGTTCCTTTCCAGGTGGGCCTCTCCACAGTGTTGCTTGAGTGTCCACATGGCGAGGCAGCTGGCCTCCCTCCCCCGGAGTCAGGAAGCCAAGAGACCAAGCCAGGTGCCACAATGACTTTCATGGCCTACCTTGAGGGTCATACACTATGCCTTCTACCTTATTTTCCTGGTCACACAGGACAAGCTCGGATTCAGTGTGAAAGGAGATACACAAGAAGGCAAGGGTCATTGGAGGCTGGCTCGGCACACAATAGAAGGGTCAGAAGAAGAGAGGTCCCTGCTTGAGCTATTAAGTGGTTTGTGACTTATCTGGGGGGAGAAATCTTACATACTTGTAATGCTAAATATTGCATTTTTGTATTAAATATTGTACTAACTACTAAATAAAGACAAGGCAGACAGCACATGCCCTGGAATGCAACCTACATATTGAGTGAGCAAGATCGATATAGACTCTGCCCTCTTAGAGCTTGTAATCTAGAAGGAATGGGAACAAGAGGTTTCAATAAATACCTGCACTTGGAATAAAATCCTATCTCCTCAACCTTGCCCCTGTCTATTCTTTTCTTTTACTACTCATCTCCTTTGTCACGGAGCTTCAACCACTCACCTTTTCTCCAATCCTCCAACAGACTAAGTAAGCCCCTCCCTGTCTCAGGGCTTTTGCACTTGCTGTTCCCTGGAACACCCTCCAGGTCCGTGCACTCAGTTGCCATCTGATCTTTTCTTGCGTATTTGTTGCCCACCTCCCCCGACTAGAATGTAAGCTGCATGAGAACAGAGACTGTAAAGACTCCCTTGCTGCTGTGTGTCCAGGCCCACGTGGCTAGCACTCGTGGCAGAGTAAGCGATGAATATATGTTGTAACGAGTCATGAAATACCCACTTCCTGGGCCATGTATGAGATCCTCCCTCCAGGATATTGGAAACCTAAGTGCCAGCCCTGCCACCAGGCCATCTGCTAATCCAGACCAAGGCCGGTGAACTGCAGACTCCTTGACCTGGAGCAAACAGCCTATGTCTGCCCCACCTGAGTTTTCACCCACTTCTGGATTCGGTTGATCTGGCTCTGGCTGACAGTGTTCTCCGTACTTCTCCTCAGGGATGGTCCTCAATCTCTGACTGCCTTCAGTTGGCTTCCTGAACAACTTCCCTCTCCTCCAGAGAAAGGGCCATTCCAGCCCTGTTTTGCCGGACTCGCACGTGGGTGGTTCAGCTTTCCTCGGCAATAAAAATACTAAAAAACAGTTGCTCATTAACATCCCAGCTTTCCTGCTTTTCAGGAGAAAGAACATGACAAACGGAGACCCCACACATATTTATTTTGAAAATATGGTTTTTAATTTACAAGCAAATGGACGCTGCTGGTCTGCAGGTCATTTCACCTGCTGTGACATGCGATTAGCGAGGCCTTTTCTCTCTGGGTGGTGAGGCCAGCTAATGGTCTCACGCTCCCTATGTATGTTTATCTTCAGTTAATTAAAATTTTGCCAAGTCTTCCTCAAAGCCCCTGTGCCCAGCAAGGCTGAGCCTTGGTTTGTGGTAATGATCTGGGCTGGCAGGCTGGGAGGGGGTGGTCATCCTATTAAATATTAATCCAAAAGGGCAATCAGGCCTATGGGCTTCCACCCCTGAGGTTGTCTCCCCGGGAAGTCACAAATCGATGGCAAAGCTCGATGCCTGTGACAACTTTCCCTGCCAGGACTGAGTCAGCATCAGGTGCAATTTTTCAGAACTGTTATTTGACAATAAATCCGAGCAAGACTCTGGGAGATCTCTCTTAAAAACGGGAACGAATTACATGCACATCCACCTTCGAAGGGGGTGTTAACCATTGTGTGAAACTGTGCCTTACAAATGATGAACAGGCCAATTGGCCAGTGTTAATTTCAAAGTTACCGGTCAGGTTAAGACTAGCACTTCAGACGTTAGTTTTGAAAACTTGCCTTTGTCAGGAATGGGGGGGGATATGAAGGACTGAGCTGGCACTTAAGAGTTCCATTGCCCCATTTTTGACAATGTGGAAGTTGCTCCCCACAACTTTACCTTCCCCTCCCCCCGCTTCCTTCAATCACCGTTAATTATGTCCTGGCTATGGAATCTTTTCTGCAGACACCTTTGCCAGCAAACTTGGAAGAGAAGAAGAGCACTCAAGGGCGCCTGGGTGGCTCAGTGGGTTAAAGCCTCCGCTTTCGGCTCAGGTCATGATCTCAGCGTCCTGGGATCGAGGCCCGCATCGGGCTCTCTGCTCAGCAGGGAGCCTGCCTCCTCCTCTCTCTCTGCCTACTTGTGATCTCTCCCTCTGTCAAATAAATAAATAAAATTCTTAAAAAAAAAAAAAAAAAAAGAGCACTCTGTCGCAGGTTGAATTGTGTCTTCCAAAACAATACGTTGAAGTCCTAATCCCCAGGACCAGGTGACGGTGACCTTATTTGGAAACAGAGTCTTTGCAGGTGTGATTAGTTAAGATGAGGCCACCCTAGATTGGGTGGGTCTGATCCAACGGTTGGTGTCCTCATAAGAAGAGATAACAGTGATAAAGAGGCACACAGGGAGACCACCATGCGAAGTCAGAGGCAGAGATTGGTGTGTCTACCAGCCAACGAAACACCAAGGATTGCTGGCAATACCAGAAACGACGAAGAGGCAAGGAAGGATATTCCCCTTAGAGCCTTCAGAGAGAGCATGACCCTGCCAGTGCCTTGTTTACTTCCAGCCTCTAGAACTGAGAGGATAAATGTGAGTCATGGATGTTTGGTTTTTACTTTTGTTTTTATTAAATAATTTTTTTATGATGTTATGTTTCTTTTTTTTTTTTTTTAAGATTTTATTTATTTACTTGACAGAGAGAGATCACAAGTAGGCAGAGAGGCAGGCAGAGAGAGAGAGGAGGAAGCAGGCTCCCCACTGAGCAGGTAGCCCGATGTGGGGCTGGATCCCAGGACCCTGAGATCATGACCTGAGCTGAAGGCAGAGGCTTTAACCCACTGAGCCACCCAGGTGCCCCTGATGTTATGTTTCAAGGCACCACGCGTGTGGTACTTTGCTCCAGCAGCTCTCGGAAACTAATACACACTCAATTCCAGGCCCTACTACTGACAGCCTTTACTGCCTTGCCTCTCTGCCAACCCCACTGATGGGCTTACTCACCCTGACTCCCTTCCCTGCCTGGGAAGTTAGCTACAATGAAGTCCCAACTTGCTGGAAGGCTTAGGAAGTGGGACATCAGGCTAAGAAGGAAACCTCATCACATGTTACATCTTGCAGATGAATTTTGAAACATCTCAGTCCACATTCTTCCCTGAGTGGAAGTCAGAGTACATACTAAGACGCCTCCTTGATGATGGAGGATGCCACTCGGCCTCAGGGGTCATCACTCCAAATTCAAGTTTCCCTGCTGGCATCGCAGATACACAGAGAGTGAGACTTTTGCATGACTTTGTACTGATCCCAGCACCTACTCTGGAAATTGAATTCTTACTATCACATTCCTGACTAACAAAATGTAACAACAACAATAACAAAACCAGCAACCAAGATTCTACAAAATTCTGTTGGCTTGAGATAGCTGTGGGAAGGGCTATTGAACTTGAGGTCACAAAACTTGGACCTGAATTCCAGCTCTGCCCATCCTCCCAATGGGCTTTGCCAGGTGACTGTGTTCATCCTCCTGTGGCCAGATGGACTGAGGCTGTCCTGTCCCACCTGTAGAGAGACACAGTCAAGGAAAGGAACTTAGGCTTGGTCTTTGTTTTGCCGAGTGGGGTGTACCAGCTGAGGGATAGGCATAAACTGCTCTGGACAACAAAAGGGGTTTTAAAAAGTCCAAGAGATGAAGAGAGGGAAAGAGAGAGAAGATGATTGGCAGGGAAGAGGAATTTGGGAGATTCCTGATGGAGAATTTGATTTAATTTCTATGGTGTGTGATCTGTATCTTCGTTCCCACACCCCCAAAAAGATTCCTAGATGGAATTGGATCTGCTTTGGGAGGTGAGCATCAGACAAGAAAAGAAGACCACCCATGAGGATCCAATCAGCTGATTAGGAGCTGAAGCTCAGAGACATTGAGTACCCTGTTCAGGGTGATGCAGCCTTAGGTTCTGAAGTCAGATCTGTGAGACTCCACACCTGTGTTCTTTCCTCTAACATAGGGTGGACTCACCAAATGATTTCAAGCCCAGGTAGTCCAGATTGAAAATTAAAATATCCCAAAATTAGGGGTGCCTGGGTGGCTCAGTCAGTTAATCTCTGTCTTTGGCTCAGGTCATGATGTTGGGGTCCTGGGATCAAGCCCCAAGTTGTGCTCAGGAGGGAGCCTGCTTCTTCCTTTCCCTCTGCCCCTCCCCCTGCTTGTGCTCACTCTCTTTCTAAGTCATCTTTAAAAAATAAATAAATAAGGGCGCCTGGGTGGCTCAGTGG
Source organism: Ailurus styani (assembly GCA_002007465.1). Taxonomy (NCBI): domain Eukaryota; kingdom Metazoa; phylum Chordata; class Mammalia; order Carnivora; family Ailuridae; genus Ailurus; species Ailurus styani. The sequence goes on from LNAC01000256.1 coordinate 1,974,852, forward strand.
GTTAATGCCTCTGCTTTCGGCTCAGGTCATGATCTCAGGGTCCTGGGATCGAGGCCCGCATCGGGCTCCCTGCTCGGCGGGGAGCCTGCTTCCCCCTCTCTCTCTCTCTGCCTGCCTCTCTGCCTCCTTGTGATCTCTCTCCCTCTGTGAAATAAATAAATAAAATCTTAAAAAAAAAAAATAAAAAAATAAAAAATAAATAAAAATAAATAAATAAATAAAAAGAAATACACCAAAATTATTTGTAAAAGTGCCCTGAACAACAAACTTACTAATTGTAGTTTTCATATGGCTAGAGCTTTGCAGTCTAGCTTTGCAGTCTAGACCTTGTTTATTGAGCATTTACTAAATGCTAAGCTCTTTCATGTGCATGATGTGATCTAATCTTCTAAGTAGGCCTGAGAGGCAGACATTTTTATCCTCATTTCACAAATGAGGAAACATTAAAGAGTGGCTAGACTAGGTCACTGTTGGGAAGTCGCAGACCCCAAGACCTAAATGCCAAAAACCTTCCGCTTATTTACTTTCTGAGTAGGTAATAAACACACATACTACAATGTTTACCAAGGAAAAGGCCAGCAGTGAAAGTGTCTGTGTCTTCCTCCCCCTCAGCGACCAGGCTCCCTTCACTGCCACTCTCAGATCACCCACTATGACCAGTTCTTGAGTATCCTTCCAAGATATCCTTGGTATTTACAGATATGACCACATTCTTCTGATAGCACATTTGCCTCCCTCGGGGGAAAAAGAACATCTGGAGTTGACCTGAGGAGACAATGCCATCCCTCAGCCTTCCTGGTAAACTTCTGTTTAAATCTTTGGAGCTCAAATACCAAATGGAGTATGTTTTTGTGTTTTCCTGGGAGCGGGGTGGGGTGTACTGAAAAGAGCATGGGGTCTGGAATCTCATGACACTAAGTTCAAGTTCATAGCCAGAGCAGGTGACTTCACCTCTTGAAACTCCTTCCCCATCTGGAAATGAGGCACACGTCCCACCTACCTGCTGTGAGGACACTAGAAGAGAGAAGAAAGGGAAAACACCTGGTGCATCTAGCATCCTCCTTCCATCTCCTGAAGGAGAGCCTAGTTTCCCCCGTGCTCCTTTCAGAACACAGAGAAAAGGAAAAGCAAACTCCCTCAAATCTACACACTGTTTAATGATCAGCTTTGACCTAATTCTACTTCAAAGCATTTCTGTCTCCTTCCTACCTCCCACTACCTCCCACCCAGCTGCCAAGTATAGAGAACACATGAAAACTTGGGCCAGATGGGAACCTGGAACGTTCAAGCCTTTGAGAAAGCAGCTGTTTGTTCATGTGTTACCCTGTTTTTGCCCCTGTCTTGTTTGCTTCTGAGAGCCCGTGGGAAGGAAGACACCTCTGCACTTTGATCTACACAGTCCTCTTCCACCCTTCATTTCACTCCCCAACAATGCTGTGAAAACAGCAAAACTGTGGTCCAGAGGTTCATGCTTTGGCTGGGAGCCACCAGGCAGAAATGGGGCTAGAACCCAGGTCTCCCCCCAATCGCCTCGCTTCCCACTGTCCCTAGTAGTTCTTGATGTGTCCTCGCTAAGGTATCAGTTAGGATGCACTGGGCTGCCAGCATCAGAAAATCCAAGTTGCACCTGCCCATGTAACTGGAAACCTAGAGGTTGGATAGCTTCAGGATCAGCAAGACAGTGGCTCTGCACTCTTTCTCTGCTCCCCTCTTGCTTTTTTCCCTCCTCTGTGTGTTGGCTTCATATTCAGGCTGGCTTCCCTCATGCCGGAATGATTTATTGTACTCCAGGCACCACATCAACACATCACAATGTGCAGAGAAAAGAGACTCTCTTCTTGTGTGCCTTTTATAAATAAGGACGACTCTTTTTAAGAAGTCCCAACAAACAACCCCTTGTGCCTCATGTTCTCAAACTGGAACAAATCTTGTGGTAGACATCTGTCATACCTGTGGTCACTTGGGCTCTTTTGAACACTCATCCTTTGTTAGGACAAGCTCAAAATTATAAGTTCCACCTCTCCGAGGTAGAAGCCAGATTTCGGTCTTCCTTTGTTAGGACAAGTTTGAAATTATAAGTCCCACCTCCCCAAAGTAGGGGCCAGACTTTGCTCTCCCGACACAGACATGTGTCTTTTACTCAAGAGTGAATGATGCAACAACACACACACACACACACACACACACACACACACACACACACACACACAGTGGAGGTATTAGTGGCTACAGAGTAAAGTCAAGGCACAGAAGCAGCTGGAAGGCAGTCTGTAGCACGTGCATACAGATCTCGGTGACTGTGGCAGTTTTCTCGTCAGCTCTGACCTGTGGAATGGTTTGGGCCAGCTTGGCCTGGAGCCTGGCTTTCCAGCTCTCCCTATGATCTTGCGAGCCACCCATTGTCCTTTCTATAAACTTTGGAAGTGCTGAATCACCCAGACTCGGCTTCTGTTGTTGCAGCTAAGAACCTGATGGGGGCACACTCCCGTTTCTGAGCGCACGGCTGGGGCTGGACCTGTGCCCACCGCTGACCGGCACACACCTGAGTTCCTGAGCCGGTGGGCGGCAAGAGAGTCGGGATTTCCCTTACGCCAGTCAAGACCAGCTCTGAAGTTCAGGGTGCGGTCAGCTTCCCAGGAAACACAGGGGGACATATGGGAAACCTAAATAGAAACTGGGATTTTGTGAGAAAGGGGGATTAGCCGTTTCATGGGCAGCCCATGACATCACTGAGCCCTGCTGTGTGAGAGGCTCCATAGCTGACCACCTTCACCCTCAAGCAACTCTAAAGGTAGGGGTCACCCCCCACTTTACAGTCATGGAAACAGTCACGGAGACATTAAGTAACAAGATGATAGAACTCATAGGCTGGAATTCAAACCAGGCCTATCTGACTCCAAAGTCACTTGTACGTTTATACATAGATTCTTTTCACTCACAGGTCTGTGGCTCCGCTGTGGCTCTCTCGCATTTGGCTCCAACTGCCAGTTGGGTTCAGGTTGGTTCCAGGAGCCTCCTCATTTTTCCTGGACCTGTGGCTAATCAGGGGCCACCCGGATTCTCAAGGTGGCGAGGAAATGTTCTGAAATGTGCTGTTGGTCACACAACTCTGTGAATTTTATGGTATGTGAGTAACATCTCAATAAAACTTTTCTTTAAAAATAAAAGAACACACTCAAAGCATCTTCTAGTGGAGGGAGCCCACAAAGGCAGGTGGCCCAGGCTGCTCAGAGGAATACCACCTGGAGATCCCGAGGATCTGGTTGTAATTCTGGGTCTGATTCTTGCCAACCTTAAATGTCACCCTTTTGGACCTCAGTTCCTTCATCACTAATGTAAAGAGGCTTATTAGATCAATGTTTCCCAAGCTTTTGTCATTTGTGAGCTCCCTTCATGATTTCAAAAAAAATTTTTTTAATTGACATATAATGTATTATTGCTTTCAAAGACAGAGGTCTGTGACTTATCGGTCTTACATAACACCCAGTGCTCATTACATCACATGCCCTCCTTAATGTCCATCACCCAGTTGCCCCATCCCTCCAAACCCCTCCCCTCCAGCAACCCTCAGTTTGTTTCCTATGATTAAGAGTCTCTGGGGGTGCCTGGGTGGCTCAGTGGGTTAAAGCCTCTGCCTTCAGCTCAGGTCGTGATCTCAGGGTCCTGGGATTGAGCCCCACATCCGGCTCCCTGCTCAGCAGGGAGCTTGCTTCCTCCTCTCTCTTCCTGCCTCTCTGTGTACTTGTAATCTCTCTATCTGTCAAATAAATAAATAAAATATTAAAAAAAAAGAGTCTCTGATGGTTTGTCTCCCTCTGGGTTCATCCTGATTCATTTTTCTCTCCCTTCCCCTATCATCCTCTGTCTTGTTTCTCAAATTCCTCATATCAGAGAGATCATATGATAATTGTCTTTCTCTGATTGACTGACTTCGCTCAGCATAATACCCTCTAGTTCCATCCACATTGTTGCAAATGGCAGGATTTCATTTTTATGATGGCTGCATAGTATTCCACTGTGTGTGTGTATAATATATATAGATATATAGATATAGATATACCACATCTTCTTTATCTACTCATTCACCTTCACGATTTTTGTTCTATCATTGCACCAACCAAACAATTATTTACCTAGTTTTTTAAATTCACTTTAAAAAAAAAAAAAAACTAACATCATTCTAAACAAAAATGTTCATAAAATCATGGGTTTGCTGGGCTGCATGCATTTTCCCCAAACACATTAAAATCAACGAATAGATAGCAAACTTAGAAATGTTCATCCACTCCCCATGTCACCAGTCTTATTCCTCCCATATGGGAACCCTGACCAAAAGGTCTCCAAGCCTTGTCTACAAACTAGCTCACTGGGGAGAGGACAAAGCTCTGCCTTTGCTCCTCCATCAATCAACCAATGTGGACATTTAATCATCGCTTCTTAGGACTCAGCCTTGCCTGTGGCCTAACTTTGCTCTGGCTGTGGGGTTTCTTGGTCTGATCCAAGAGGAGGACTGTCCCAAGGCTGACTCTGTTTAGTAACCCAACCATGAGTCCTAGGAGGTGCTTGCTGAGTAAGTAAACAGAGTCCACCACGCTGGGGATGGTTATTGTTAGTCTCGTTTTACAGACTGGGAAGATGATCTCAGAAACGTACATCCCAGAAGAGGAAGAGGCAGGATTGGAAACCGGATCTTTTCTTAATTCCCAGAGTTTTGTAACTGTATCATAATAGGCCCTGGACCTGGACATTTGGGGGTAGATGTATTTGCAGTCTCCATGAAATTGGTCAGTGCCCATAACTGCCACCTTTGCCTGTGGGCAGGATCCTCCAGGAGGAAGGGGACACAAGGGCGGCTTCTAAGATAAAAATTGTATCCACTGAATTTCTAGTATTTCTATGTATCAGCAACAAAGAGTAACAATGTCCCCGGACTTCCTCCATTACACACATCCCACTCGTAGCTGCTAGTGCAAAATCTCTATTCATGCTAGTCAGGGACCATGTCTTTCTCATTAACTGCTGTATCTGCCACACTCAGCCCAGTATTTGGCACAGAGCAGGCCCCTGAGAAGTCTGAGTGTGATTCACTAATAGCCCCTCGCCCCAGAGATCCTCTAGCCTGGGGAGGACGGGGGCACGATTCACCGCTGTGTCCAGGGGCCCACTTGGCAGGCAGGAGGGCACCAGTAAGCCCATCAGCCATGCACCCCACATGTATCCGCTTCCCCTTCCCTGGAGCAGGCTGCTGCCGCCACCTGAGTCCATCTGCAGAGGTGGTTTCAATCTGTCCAGACAGGAGAGCAGAGCAGCGCAGGGATGCATCTATTCCATCCAACAAATAACTACTGAAGATCAGCCCCATGCAGAGCCCCGTGCCAGGAACCACGGAGGAGACAAATGTAACTCAGGCTGCAGTGAGCCCCATGCAGGGCTCCTGAGTACAGAAACCACCAGCCTAGGCCTGCCAACTCCTTAAGCAGTGTTCTTTCCAAAAGAGCACGGCCTTCCAAAGGAGATGCCCTCGCAGCCAGAATTAGGAGCTTTCTTCCAGCAGCACGCTCTAGAAGGCTGCAACTGAGATTTCTGTATGAAGGGCCTGTGGTGGGCAGGTGTGAGGCTACAACAGAAACAGGACTCATCGCACCCTAGGGAGCTTCAGTATTAGATGAGATGGGGGGGAGGTAAGAAATACCTACTTGTAGACACATAGACCAAGCAGATGGGAGGTTAATGTCTGGGAACCTGGGAGAAAGGAAGCCACAGCCAGAGGGAAGAGAAGGTGTGCAGGGGCACCGAGAGCACCCCGTCTGGGGCTTCAGTAACCTGGGGCTTTCTGGCTGGTCCTCGTCATGGGATGGGGCAGCGCTCCCTAATGTAACAAGCCCAGCAACTCCTTCTGCAGCCTCCACCCCTCTTTGGACCTGCAATAACAATGGACACGAAGGCTTTCTGGGTTTTGCTTCCTGCCTTCAGAAATCTTTCCCCATGAGGTAGGTTTACACTCTTCAGGGAACCCGAGCACCAGGCTGTGCCCCCTGGAATGCCTAGGCTCCCTCATGCAGACTATGCCACTACGGCTACAGTCGCCCAGCCCATCCAGGGGCATCTTCAGTTATCCGGGCAGATCAAAGACAGAGAACCAGGCTAAAGAGCTTTGGGAAAGCCTAAGGAGATGATATATGGTAATGGTTGGTCTACCCAGGGTAGCTTAGTCTCAGCACTATGAACGTTTGGCCAGATCATCCTTGGGGGGGGGGGGCTGTCCTGTGTACTGTAGGATACATAACAGTGTCCTCCACTCACTATATAATAGAAGCAACTCCCCAGTGCAACAACCAAAAATGCCTCCACATATTTCCTATGTCCCCTGGGCGTAAAAATCATCCCTTGTTAAGGACCACCTTGTTACAGGCTTGGAGTCTGCATCCTGGCTCTACCGTCTGCTCGTTGTGTCAGCACAGCAAGTTAGTTAGCTACCAATCTGGGCCTCAGTTTTCCTATCTGTAAAATGGGGATGATAATAATAACTTCCTCATAAGATTGTTGTGAAATAAGTTAATACACTTAAAGAACAGTACCTAGCACATAATAACCACTCAATAGATGCCAGCTAATGTTCTTATCATAGAAACCAAATTGCATCATCCAGGTGCGATAATCCAAGCTGCACCTTTTTTGGACTTCTACTGGCCCGTTTTATTTCCCTCATATAACTGGGATTTTTTCAGAAGTTGATTTTACACACTATTCTAGTCTGTTCTTCATCTGAACTATTAGTTGTAATCAAAATTCACTGCTAATGAAAAAAAAAAAAAGAAAGAAACCAAATTGCAGATAAAGAGGATGGTCAGAAAGACTGCTCCATAAATACTCGTTGAGTACATAAACAAGAAATTTAATTCAGTCATTCATTTTCTGCCCTGCTTATTTCTGGTAAACTATTTGAGGCAGCTTAAAATAAAAGAGTGCCTGAATGACTCAGTCGGTTAAGTGTCTGCCTTGCTCAGGTCATAATCCCAGGGTCTTAGGATCGAGTCCTGCATCAGGTTCCCTGTTAAGTGGGATCCTGCTTTTCCCTCTCCCTCTGCCCTTCCCCCTGCCTGTGCTCTCTTGCTCTCTCCCTGTCAAATAAATAAATAAAATCTTTAAAAAATAAAATAAAATAAAAGCCTACAGTAATGGGCAATTAAAAAAATTTTTACAACCCAAGGGTGAATAATTTTAATACTTGAAAATTCATACAGATCAAGAAATGAATCACTAATTCACCTAGATTAATAAGGACAGGAGTTAAACACAAAAGTTTATAGGAAAAAATAACTTAACATGGAAAAATGTTCAACAAAGACATAAGAATTTAAATAGCAACCAAAAATAACCTATTAAAAATGTCAGATTAGCAGGGGATGGTGAAACTAGCACTCTCATATATTATAGTTAGAAACATGGCAAATTAAAATTAATTCAGAGATCAATAACCACTAAAACTGCAGGAAAAACTGAAGGGAGGAAGTTAATTTCGTCACGAACTCGAAAATCAGACGGAGTGTTCACTTAAGCAACAAATAGAACCCCGAGCTTTCTAGCGGCCACTGAGAAAATAAAAACACAGCTAAGAGAGCTTATGGGCAGGACCTCCAGGAGAGATCACTTTTGTTCACTAGGCTGAAAAGGAACTGTGAGTCCTAACACAGGGCCTTGAGTACACAGGGCCTTGAGTAACAAAATTAGACCAAGTTCCAACAGTGATAAAACAGGCGGCTCAGCTGCAGCAAAGTATATTTAAAGCACCACACACACATCTCTACACCTCTGCATCCGCCAAGAATGTGCCCTCACCCACCCACTCCCAGCAAAGAATGAATTCCCTGAAAATGCCCGTCCCTCCCGCAGCAAGAGAGGGCTGGCGGGAAAAGGGGCCTCTCCCCGCTGCCTGCCTGGCTCGGGGTCACCAGCACATGCTGCGGCCCCTCAGTAAAGGGAGGTCCATAGTGGAGCTTGGCACTGGGGAGACACTGCAGCCAACCCGCCCACCCCCATCCCCTGGCTCAGTTCTCAATGGCTCCCTGGGCGGGAAAGGGAGGCAGTGAGGAGGGGGAAGGGACCAGCTCTGAATGTGTGGCATAACGGAAGTAGGGGCTCAGAGCACCCCAAGCAGAGGAAAACAATCACCTGAACATGACATGGTGAAAGCGGTTCCTTGCCCTCATAGCTTCCCTGTTCCTCAGTTTCCTCTTCCGTAAATGGGGAGAATATTCACCTCACAGGTTGTTGTGAGGATTAAAAGAGTTCCCCATGTAAAGTGCTTAGAGCAATGCCTAGCCTACAGTCAAAAATGTTAGCCGCTATTATTGGCATAATTCTTGCCCTGAGCATGCTTGCGTATATATCCCAGACTTAAGCAACACGTCTCCTGGAGGGACTCACAGGGCACGGGGTGGGACAGGAGAACTTTCTGAACTTTTTAATCACTGTGTAACCCTCAGCCTAGAGCCAAGCAACGGGACCAAGTATTAGTTCATGATGGATTAGAGGAGCCCTGGCCGGGGGTACTAGTCCCAGCCCTGCCACTAACTCCTGCGCTCTTTTGAGGGTCTGGGGCAAGCCCTTGCTCCAATCTGGGCCTCAGTTTACTCACCTATAAAATGATGTGATGGGACGAAATAATTCCTACACTGACTATACCTTAGTACCACTTCAGGACATCATAAAATGCATATCCCTAGGCTCTGGAAATGGAGACTGAGAATCTGCATTTTAATGAGCTCTGTGAAGGATCCTGATGTTCAGTCAGATTTGAAAGCCACCAACTAGATGAGCTGTGAGGCCCCCTCTGACATTCACACGCTAACCAGCTAACCACTAACCGTGCTTAGAGACTCATGGAGAAGAAAGGGGCTGGGTGTGGCCATGAGCCTGGCAGTCTGGGGCTATGGCTATAGCCTATGAGAGAGTTCCAGAAGTCATGCTAGTGCTCTTGGTACTCTTCCAGCACTTAATCATCCCCAGAGGCAAGAAATTATACTTTCTGTCTAATCAAACACTCCATCTTAGCATTCTACCTCCCACTCTGTGGGATCTGCTCTTGGGGTTGTAGGAAAGAGCTGGTCGCTGCCTTCAGCACAATCCCTTGTGAACCTGAGGGCCTCTGAAGTCAGCCTCGTCCTGCCAATATTCCTGGTGAGATAGCTCTTGACCTTGGCCCTTCTCTTCCATTCCCAATGCTACCACCCTAGTGCAGGCTGTTAATATCTCTTGTTTGGACCATATAACAGTTTCCTAGCAAATCTCCTGCCCTCCAGTCTCTCTCCTCTCCAAGCTTTTCTTCATGGTTATCAACAGTTATTTCTGATTGCATTATGTCTTTAGCACACAACCCTCCACATCTGCCCACCCAAACCTAACTCCTCAGACTGTCACTCAAGGCCTTTCAGAGCCTAAACCAAACCACGTTTTTACTTTCATAGTTTATTGCATTTCTCTTCCATAACACCCTCTGGCCAAGAGCCACCTTGGGCTACAGTTAACTCTCTTGAATTTTTTTGATAGAGGGTTTCCCAAATGTGTATAATATGGAACTCTTCCTACTTCTGCCTATATTTTTAAAATTTATTTTGGGAGAGGAGAGCATGCATGGAGGTGGGTAAGGGAAAAGGGAGAAAGTCTTAAACAGAGTCCACACTGAGCACTGAGTGCAGAGCCTGATTCAGGGCTTGATCTCAGAACTCTGAGACCATGACCTGAGCTGAAACCAAGAGTCAGAGGCTTAACCAACTGCACCATCCAGGAGCTCCTACCCCTGCCTATTTATCATGGCCAAATACCTATAACATTTCATGGATACTAAGTGATTCATGGTACTCAGTTTGGGGAACTCTCTATGCTTTTCCATCTGCTTGTCAATGGCTTGACACTCTATTCTAGAATCTTCTCATGTCTCAAACTCCAACTCAGAACCACCATCTAATGTTGTCACGCCTGCTGTCTCTCCATCTGACTCTTTCTGAAGACCGTCAGCGTTCTACAGAGGCATGGAAACCAGAACACTACTCTATCCACACACCGCCCCCCCCCATTCCTTCTTTGCCTTCCTTCCTAAGCTGGTACCACATTTCCCCTAAAAGTTGATTGCTCAAGGTCTGTTCTGATTTCCTTAAATGAGCATAGTTGACAATTCAACCATCCTTATTTTACCAACTTCCAAATAAACAGCCTCTACTTCTCCTTAGCAATTCAAGCAGGTAAATATCTACCAAAATATCTACCTCCTGGGGCTACCTCCTTTCCTGCATCCATGACAGACATTGTTGATTGATCACAGCCACTTGCTTCTAAGTCCCAAATGTGGGGTATAAATTCAGAATCTTTCTCCAACACCTCTCCCCAGGCAGGTATTACCCATCAATCAGAGTTGGCATGCCATTTGAGACAGTCCTACTTACATCAATGACCTAATTGATTAAACAGTGAATGTGTTTACTAGAAAAGCTCTGTTGAGTTTCAATTTCAACTCCCTTATGGAACCTCAAACTAGAGTGGTCTCTAGTTACACTCCATCTACTCCAAGCCTTTCAGGCTGGAGGATCTGGGTTGTGGGTGAGGATGTATTAGAAGCCTAATTTGACATGAGAACTGGAATAAGACTGCCAAGGTCAGACGGCCTTTCACTAACAATAGTCCTGGGGCATTGTCCACCTCCCATGTCTCTCTCGCGCCAGACCCCACTGAAGTGTCTGGTGAGCTGGCTGGTCTCTAGACATAAAGAAGAGCTCTTGAGAGGCTACAAAACAAATGACCAATTACCCCAAGAAAAACAACTCTCTGGGGCAGACAGCAATTGGAGACGCCTTTGATGTCCCAGAGCAGCAGGAAGGTTTTCACTTGGCCTGAGCTGCTGCAACCACCAGCAATGGAACCGTGTACAGTGGAAGGACTGATATCTTTGGTCCGGTAACAGGCTGCTCCAGTTTCTTCTCTCTCCTCCTCCCCCTCCTTCTCCTCCAAGCTGATCACATTTCCTTGGTGATTTTCATGCTTAGTCAGTATGTCTTAGGGGACAAGTGTTAATTCTATAGGGACCTTGTCTAATTCTATAGGGACCTCTGTACTAATGTTATCATCTGTATTTTCCCTCCTCCCTTCCTGCCATGAACGTTTATTAAACACCTACTATGGCTATGTGGCGAGCGCTGTTGTAGAAAAGAAAGCACTTGGACTTGGACTGGAGCCACCAGGAGAGACTATATATTAAACAAAGATAATGCCACCGCTCTGATCAGCAGAAAAATGCATTTCAAGTTGTTTCCTCTCTTTTTTAGACCTCAAAAGAGCTATAGCTGTGTGGGAGAAAACTAAAAGCCTGCAAGCTACAATGCAGGAATTCCAAGGAATCCTACAAAATCATGAAGAGCCCCATAGGGTGAACATGCAGTTCTCAAATCCTGGATACTATAAGAGAGATGACTGGAACACTTCTTAGCCTTGACTTATTCCTAGGGACTATTTTAATTATTATTTAGTCATTCCCTAAGTCCCCAAAATAGCACTATAAATTAAATACTCTTATGATCGTCACTTAAAAGATGAGAAATCAAGGCACGAAGAGGTTAAAGGTCTTGCCCAAGGCAGCAGCTAAGAAGTGGTGCAACTGAGATTTAAACTTGTGTAGTCTCCTTGCGGAGTCCTAAACTACGAAATAAGTACATTTAAATCAACAAGAGTGCTAATTCGTGGATCAGAGAGGGGCGGGATGGATCACTGGATGAGCCTACCATCCTCACCCCGCACACTTCTAAGGAAGGCTTCCTAAAGGCCAGCCACACTCCCAGACCCACCCACATCTCCTTGTGTCCCCCTGACAGCAAACTGGTGCTCCAGTGCCTGACCTGAAGTCTTCATGTTCTTGAATGCCACACATGGAGACAGACCTGCATGGGCCCCTTTATGTACTGGCAAACTCTATTTCTGCCTGGTAAACCACATGATGTAAATGGTACCCAGTGCAGCAATGTCACTGGTCCTAGAAGCCTGAAGCCCTAACTTCTAGACTGGACTCTACCACCTACTGTCCCTTGATTAGGTTTTTTCTCACCTGTAAATATTTATTCATTCAGCAAACCATTTTGAGCATTTCCACTGTGCCAAGCACCGAGCCCTAGGCTCTGAAACCACTAAGTGGAATTCGGTAGCTGCCCCAAGGAACTCAGGATTTGCTGGTAGAGACAGACCAGGAAGGGGATCTTTCCCCTCCCAGGGCTCTTGAGAGCAAGGGAGGGGCCCACCTGCCCCTCCCCCCAAGGGAATTTGTGAGCCGCAAATGAGATCACACAGGGGAAAGCGCTTTGTAAACAGGAGAGGGTGAGAATGAGGTGCTGGGGGAGGGAGCGGGAGAGGATTTCAACCCAGATGGTGTCTGCCATGTTTGCAGACCTTGGGCATGCAGCTGACCAAGCTAAATGCCCGGCCTGGGGCTGTGAGCCCGGGCGGGGCCTTCTGGATGGATGAGAACGAAGCCTGCAGCTCTGGGCTCCTTATCCCAACAGGTCAAGCCCAAACCTTGCTACCCAGGCCAAGCTGCTTTGTCCTGGCAGGAACCTAAACCTATGGATGTTATTTTGCTTGGGGCTAGGAGGTTCTGTCACACACACCCCCCACCTCATCCCGCTCCCTGACCTCTCCAGGGTCCCAGCTTGAACAGTGACCAGAGATGACTCAAGGCCAGATCTTCCCTCCATTGTGCAGCTGGAGAAGCCCGATTTCCATGAATCCCTTTATATAAGGAGATGCCCAAGAAACGGCGGCCAGAGGTGACGCCAGCCACTGCCGTTCGCTGTGTTGAAGCGCCACCTGGAGGCCAGTCCTAGTTCAAACAAATGGGTAGGTTCGCTTTCCAATCGGCCTCAGCAGGGAAAAGAAGAGGAAAAGAGACGGTCAGGCAAGAAAATGGCAGAGGACCACTAAGAGGACCCCATCAGTCGCTTCACCAGCCCCTCGTCGCTCACCGGTGAGACAGACAGTCGAGGGCTGAAAAGTCTCAGCTTTTCAGTGAGACAGGCTCTCCTTCATGGCCGGGGAGCAGCGTGAGACCGCCACTGCTTCTCACAGATTCTAAAATCTGGATTCAAGAACAAACGTGCAAGAAAACGCTCCAGTTTGCCCTGCAGCCCAGACCCCCACCCATCCAATCTCCTATCCCACACTTCACAGACTCCGGCTAGCTTGTCAGAAGGGATTTTCAATGGATAAGGCCTCCTTTTGGGGAGAGTTTGTTGATTCTCTTTACATTTCTGGAATCAGCTGCCCTACACCAAGCAGGAACACACATTTATCATGAGCCATTTATTCAGTAGTAGCTGGATGAGTCTATAAAGACATCAACAATAAGCCAATAGTTCAAAATCAGCATGGAGTTATTTTTGCCTGAAGAAAATCCAAGCCAGATGGTAGCAGAGTATCAAGAAAAGTAAGCCAAGCTCCCAAACTGAGCAAGGAGTTGTGTTGTTGTTTTTTTTTAAATCCTCTTACTTTAGGTTTTTCTGCTCAATCCTTTGCCAGACCAGGAATTTAGCTTCCTACAAACTGGGTTTATTGAACTCTTCAGTATCACTGGAAAACAAGATACATCGAGTATTTAAATTCTCATTGTCCATCAAAGTGTCCTAGTCTACGCTGTTGCAGACAGCCACTGTGTGCAGTATCCAGAAAGTACCCTCCGAGGCAACAACACATCTTTGCCTACAAGCAGCTGCTGGTCCCTCTTCAGAGCAGTGACAGTTCAAACAAGGGGCGCCCTGGAGAGTAAGCCCTGAGGAGACTTGGGGGAAACTAGGCTGGCGTTTGACTCTATAGAAAAGTGACAGCGGTCCTTTGGGGGTAATGTGCAGTCCACTGACCGGCCAAAGGCCCCCGAGGAAATGAAGTTGATGCTTCCTTTAGCCATACTCCCAAGTAAGTCAGATTTCCTGACACTGAAGGCTTGGCTTCTCCGCAGTAGAAACAATTCCACTTGGTGCTCACAGCAGTCTTGACATGAGATCTTGAGGCGAGTATTAGTATTGCTGTCTTGCAGTGGCCAAAAGAAGTAGAGTAATTTTCCTGTAACCCAAGTAGCCAAAATTTGAACCAAGTGTTCTGCTTTCGGATTTCCCAATGCCATCATCTACCGTGGCATGAAGCCAACATATTAATACTAAAGAGAATATTCTGAAAAGCATCAGGTTTGCACAGATTGTTGCAAGAATCGTGAGAACTATGTTACAGGGTGGAATTTGTCGACCAAGGAAGATCCCCACGGAGGAATAATGCTCATTGGAGGTCAGCTCACACAATATACTTCCTGGGAGGCTCAGAACTTCTCGATTGAATAAAAAAAAAATTCTCCTTTGTTTCCCACTTCCTTCCTTTCATTTAAACCAGACAGGCTCTTCACCCCCTCTAAAGTCCCATGCACGTGTTTATAATTATTCTTCTTCTGATAAAGCGAGCTCCCTCTTGGGACAGTTAAGGAGAACTGCTGAACAATTGGAAGAAACAGACACAATGCGGACAGTGATGAGGGTGAGTCTATGCCCCTGGAAAAACCATAGTAAAATTCAGAGCTGGAAGGGGTCACTGAGAGCACCTGATAACAGTCCAAATTCTCGGGTGCCTGGGTGGCTCAGTGGGTTAAAGCCTCTGCCTTTGGCTCAGGTCATGATCTCAGGGTCCTGGGATCGAGGCCCACATCGGGCTCCCTGCTCAGTGGGGAGCCTGCTTCCTCCTCTCTCTCTGTCTGCCTCTCAGACTACTTGTGATCTCTCTCCCTCTGTGAAATAAAAAAAAAAAAACAAAAAAAAAACAACAAAAAAAAACAGTCCAAATTCTCCTTTTGCAGAAGACATTGAGACCCAGCAGTCAAGTGACTTCCCAAGATCATGTGGTCAGTGAGTGGCAGAGCTGGTCAGAATCCCAGTCCCACTGACTCCTAGCTGAAGGCACTTTTCACTTAATCATTGTTTTAGGAGACTGTGTCTTGTTTCTAAATAAAATCCAGCTAGCAGTCCAGATCTCCAGCACTATCCCTGAAATGACTCTTTGGGGAAACTGTTGAGATTCCCCATCTTGAGCTGCCCTAGATAGGGAAAGGAAGGGAAGAATAAGGAAAGAAAGGGAAAAGAAGGAGGAGTTTTCCATCCTGAGTCCCCATAACAATAACTAATAGCAGCCAAAATTTACTGAGCAGTGTGCTGGGCACTGTGCTTAGTACTTTATATGTATTAGCTCATCTAATCCTCTCAACAACCATATCAGGTAGGCATGATTATTTCCAATTTACAGATAAGGAGAATGTGGCTCAAAGGACCTAAGGAACTGGCTTAAGCTCCCACAACTGGTAAGAGTAGTAAGGACTGGAAGGTTGTAGTCCAGCTCTGTTCTACATCGAAGCCAGTACTCTGAACCACTGACTTTTAAAACCATATGGTAAACGCAGGCCCCAGGGAGACCCAAATTAAATTTTGGCTCACCACAGGGAATCCTCATGCACTGGCCAGCTGTCCCTGCCAAAAACTGCAGCCCCTGCCTAGCTGAAACAGGGGATTTCCACCCTGGTGGCAGATTCAGGACTTGAGTTTCTTCCTTCTTCTGCCCAGGCTCTTTAACTGGGAGGTTGGGGAAGAGTAAGATGGGCATTGAAGAAGGAAACATTCAAGACTGGAGGTTTTAGTAGGGACAGAAAGAAAACAGACAGGTTTGTTTTCTAAACCAAAGGTATTCTAAAAGCCACACCCTGCCTTCAGGAGTTCAGAAGAAATTATATGCCGTTCTGAAACTCTTCCACCACCTACAGCAACCATTTCGCTAACAATTCTTGCATTCTCTAGAACTTAAGACACAAGAAAGGATTTCAGGGCAAAAGGAACCAGTCATCTCTCATTTGAAATATCTCTTTATAAAGTCCCTCTCCCCAAGTGAACAAAGTAACGTACCCAGCCAGCACTCAAGGCCTTCCTAAATGAAGGCTGCCCAAAGGAAGGAGCACTGAGACTTTCACCGGGGAAGATCAGGAGGTACTTTGCAAACTTCTTACCTCACTGCGTATTAGTCTTTCGAGCTCAAGGCACCTTTAGGAAACAGTACACCTTTGGTAGGAGAGACAGGCAAGTAAGGCCTGCAGAAGGTGTGAGAAAATGCCAGTGCTTGAGGAGTGGGCCCAGGAGGCAAAACTCCTGCCAACATGATGCATTGCTTTTTCTTTGAATCTGTCATTTACTGCGATTTTGTGCCTCTCCAAAGTTCTCAGCACCACACACTTGAATCTTAATCTTAAAGTTCCTTTTCATTGAAAGCATATCAATGTGGTCCCCCNCACCCACACTCCCGATCAGGTTACAGGTATAAAGAACAGAGCTCTGGAAGCAGCAGGAATTCACTGTTTGACAACCACCGTATTTCTTCTCTGCACTGTTTCTGGCATAGAGCATATACTCACGCACTTGTCCCTGGAGCTCGCCCAGAAGAATAAATAATTCAAGCTAGCCTCCATCACTGCCAACCTTAACCACATGCCTATTGTTTTTGAGACCCAGGAATTTGCATCGGCTTTGATGAAGCATTTAAAAGATACACAAAATTAAACTACTTGATCTGGCATATAACTCGAGTGACCAGTCAGTCATTCCACACATGGGATTCTACTTACTGATGTAAAAACCTGGTTTCTTCTTGGGAGAGAAGAATAAAATAGGAGCTTAAAGGCACTTACTTTTGAATGCTCCAAACACCCTGCTTCTTTGTTCCCAGATGCACTCAACTTACGGGTATGCTGTAAACACGTGGTGGCTTCTCGTGCTCTGGCAAGTGTCCTGCAGAGCTGCAGTCGGGGAGGCTCACGACGTGCGAGCCGGGCATCGGAACTACAAGCATGTTGGCCAGGGTTCGTCAGTTTCATCTCCAGTTTCTCTGCAGGGCTTTAAGCACCGACTGGGGGAGGAAGACAATGTGGCTCAGTATACAGAACACGCGCTTTAGAGTACAGGGCTGTAGGCAGATCATAACGTAGCCTGCATTATAAGAAAATGCTGCCAACCTGGCTGAGTTACTGGAAGACTGTGTTTGTCTGCTCAGGCTGTCGTAACAAGATACCACAGACGGGGTGGCTTACACAACAGTTTTTTGCACAGTTCTAGAGGCTTGAAGTCCACGATCAGTATGCTGGGAGGTTCGATTACTTCGGAACTCTCCTCTGTTGGCTTGCAGAGGGCTGCCCTCTTGCTGTGTCCTCACATGGGCTTTCCTCTGTGAACATGAGTGTCTGGTGATTAAATGTCTTCTTATGAGGACACCAGTCACATTGGATTAGGGCCCACCCTGGAGATCTCATTTTAACTTCATTACCTCCTTAAGACATTATCCAGTCACATTCTGAGGTACTGGAAATGAGGGCTGCAACATCTGAATTTGGGGGACACCCAATTCAACCTGTAACAAAGACTAAATGACAAAGGTGATAAAAGCTCACATTTTACCTGTCTTTGGCATAAGGAAAAAACTTGTGCTTGGAAATCATAAAGCACTACTTTTGGGCACTTGGGTGGCTCAGTCAGTTAAGCGTCTGCCTTCGGCTCAGGTCATGCAGGGTCCTGAGAGCCATTGGGCTCCCTGCTCAGCAGGGAGCCTGCTTCTCCCTCTACCCTTATCCCTGCTCATGCTCTCCCTCTCTCAAATAAATATCTTTTTTTTTTTAAACAAAATCATTACTGTCAGCTCCTGGTTCTATTTCTTGCTTACTATATAAATTCGGGCAAGCTTCTTGTTTTCATCATCTGTAAAATGGGAATAAGATTATCTCCCTCAAAGGGATTATTGTGAAGACCAAGTGCTAACGTGCTTAACATACTGGAAGGGGTAGGCAGAATGTATTTGCTATTACTGCTTTATTTTGTCCTAGCAATAATTGTGACTAATGCTTCCTATTTGCCTCTTTTTGTCAAAGTGCTTTGGCAGCTAGCCTTGGTGATGACCGGTGAACCAAATAAACAAAGAGAGAAATTTCTGTCCTTGGGATTTCAAGAAACGTTTCTTGGTTGGCTGAATAAAAACAGCAGCGGAGGTGGTGGCTGAAATTTCCCCCAAGGGAGACTTACTACAGCGATTACACAAGTCCACATCAGCCCCCCAGCACCATCAGACTGTGACCCTCCCAGCATGACAACCCATGTTCTTCCTCTTCCCCTTAACCTAGCTCATGACAGTTTCCCTTGTAACAAGAGTCAGAGAGCGCTGGCCAGAAAGACAGCAGGACTAGAAAACAAGCCACAGGCTACCAAAAACCCCATCATGCAAGCGAGGAGCTTCAGGTCGGTGGCTGACCTGAAAAGGTGTTTTAAATCGTTGCTTCCAGTCAGGATGGCCTCAAGGGACAGAAGCCCAGTTCTCCACACCAGCCAGAATAAAAGGAACCTCCAGAAATGAGTAAGACCGATCCCCATCATGACACATAACCATGTCATTACACGGTTACAGCACTCTTACTCTAACACATCTGTGCCTGTCCATAAACTATTTGCTACTGGTCCATGACAAAGCACAGAAATCAAGAGTAACATTTAGAAACTTTAACAGCAGTTTGACACTAATTTTATGTCCATTAAATCTGTAATAAAAAATTTATGGTTGTATTTTTTATTTCATTTTTCTAGAAATTCATTCTCATTCTTACTGTACTTTACAAAAGCAGCGGTCCACAGCCACTAGTCTGGCAGCATCAGTGCTGGGTTACAAGCTTCTGTACAGCTGAGTGGGGACAAATCCCTCTCCTAATTCAGCAGAATGTGGCTACTTGGGCTGTAGTATATCCCCCTCCAGATTAAAAAAATACAGTAAAATCATGGCATTTTTCTTCATTCTACTCTGTAAGAGAAGAAAATGATAGTCTGTTTTCTTATCAGAACTACAATAAAAATCAGTTTCCAGTGAACAATCGAGTCCAAACTTCACCACACTGGAAGTCATCAATGTCCAGAGGGCTTTTTCTTCAAATATTTCTGAAGACGACAGACACAATACTCTGCTCAGAACTAGAAGGTATCAGTGGGGAAAATTCTGAATGTGAGACAGAAAATCTAGATTCAAGTCCTGGCTTTACCGCCTAAAAGTTTTTTGACATCGTGTTAAGTGATCATCCCACTGAGCCAATTTCCTTAACTACAAAAAAATGGAGATTAAAATTATCTGCCCAATCTACATCTTAGGAGTATTTTGAGATTCAAATAGATGTCTGTGGAATGTGCCCCATAAAGTGCAGGAGAGGGCGCCTGGGTGGCTCAGTGGGTTAAAGCCGCTGCCTTCAGCTCAGGTCATGATCCCAGGGTCCTGGGATCGAGGCCCACATCGGGCTCTCTGCTCCGCGGGGAGCCTGCTTCCTCCTCTCTCTCTGCCTACTTGTAATATCTCTCTGTCACATAAATAAATAAAATCTTAAAAAAAAAAAAAATAAAATAAAGTGCAGGAGAAGTACATGACGGGTATGGGATGAGTATTGGGGGCCCAGCCAGAATAAAATATGACCTTTTGACAGTCTCAAAAGAAATAGTTCCAGGGGCGCCTGGGTGGCTCAGCTGGTTAAGGGTCTGCCTTCAGCTCAGGTGGTGATCCCGGAGTCCTGGGATCAAGCCCCCCGCATCAGGCTCCCTACTCAGTGGGGAGTCTGCTTCTCCCTCTCCCTCTGCTTGTACTCTCATGCTCTGTCAAATAAAATCTTAAAAAAAAAAAAAAGTCCCTAATATAGTACAGCGAGGAATCTGATCAGAATATTGACATTCTTCAAATATTTTAATTTTGAATTAGAAAATGCCTTCAACTCTTCCCCTATTAAGGAAGCACTCTTATTTTCTAATGAACTATTAAGCGTGTTTGTTTCCATCCATACTGCCAGGCATCTAGCACCATGGTGGACACGATGACAGGCAAAGAAGGGCACACAGTGCTGGTCCTTGGGAAGCCCAGGGCTGCAGGGTGTTCAGAGGGCAGGCTCCAGGCGGTATGTGACTCAAACACAGCAGGAATTAGAGAGGGGCCATAACTTGTACAACTCTTTGGCGATCCTCTCAAAGGACCACAAACTTAAAAATACACCACTTCCCTTCAGGCAACAGAAGACCAGAAAATCATGTAATTTTAGCTTTATTGGAGACATATTACAGTAGACAAACAGGTAGACAAACACATGCCTTATAAAATATACATTCTCATGTGTGAGAAAATATAAATAGATACCAGGAGAGGACCACACTGAAAAACAACTTGGCTTAGAACTCTCTTTTGGTACATCTGGTACCAGGGCTACTCAGATTAACATCCTCTGATGAGAAGAAGGGAGAACAGAAGACGGTAAAAATAGTCTCTCTATGGATCAAGAGGCCACTTTAAGCAGCCAAAGAGATACTCCAAGAGCACTTGACCACCTGATAATCAATTTCTCTTTCAAGACAGTTATAGTTGATAAAGGATCACTTTACTCCTTTTATCTAAAAACAGGTCCAAATCAAGTTGTTTTTTCACCCTCACCCCACTCATTGGTAGAGATAATTAGGACTGCTAAGAAACACTCAACACATAACCCTAAGGGAGCAGGTCCAAATATTACTCTTCACACAAACACGCGCGCGCGCATGCACACACACCAACGCACACACACACACAGACACACACGTCTCTACCTCTTATTATCCACAAAATCTTCAGATGATTCATGGGCTTGCACATGTTGTTTTGTAAAGAGCAGCTTGTAATACATCTCTTAATTCAGAACTTGTTAATTTTGTCCACAAACCAACCAGGCAGTTGTCCAAAAAAGGAAAAAAAAAAATAATAAGGCTAACTGATGTTGGTGGAGACTGCACTCTAAACAAAAAAGTTCTAAGTTAGAAGCAGAAGGGAAAAACATCTGCCAGACTGAACTGGGAAAGAGGCCACATCATAGAAGAATGAGACATTCCTTGCAAGTTGCCAAAAATTTCAGCTCAACCTTGTAAGGCCCAACTACTTCACAATAACCTCTAATCTGCATTAAGAAGCAAACTCAGGAATGGAGCACACAGCCTAAAATGGCAGTACATTTACCTCTGTTGCTCCATTACCTCCTGGTATTTCTGTGGATATTAAAACGATTGGGAAAGACTGTACCATACTTGGGTAAAATTCTGGGTGTAAAGTCGAGCACCACAATTCCAATCCCATTCCAACTGGAGTCCTGCTGCTAAGAAGAAACAGGCATAAAAGTTGAAGAGTAAAAAGGAGGGTCATAATACATTACACAGGCTCTTAAAGTTTTTATTATGGTAATGCCATTTGTGTTAGTAACTAGTTAAAGATTTCTTCAGGAGTGTAAGCCCAGACTTTCATGTTTTTAGCCATTAACACAGAAGAGTCTCCTTTTGTCAACCAAAAACCAAAACTCTTGAACTGAAAAAAATTTAAGTGCTCTATACTTACTGTATATAAAGGATTTTTGAAGGGAAAAGTTTTAAGACTGTCAGACTGCTTCTGGAAATTTCCAATGATAAAATTGAAAAGACTTAAAAGTCCTCTTATTCCTCATATTCTATTCTCAGTGCAGAAATTTCTTCAATGCTATTAGCAAATGATTATTTAGCTTCCACTGTAACTTTACACACAAAACACAGATTATTCCAATTACTGGACAAACCTAATTGTCAGAGAATTAGTTTATACAGAATTACTAGCAAGCTTATACTACACCTCCCTGTTAACTTGCCCCCATTTTGTGGGGGCAGACATGACCTCTGCCCTCAAGAATAAAAAGAGTGAATTTAATCACAATTCATGGCAACACTTTAAGTAATTAAAGACTTTTATCATATCTCCCATCTCTTAGGTAAATGGCTAAGAGTCTAAGTTGCTAGACATCCTAATGTTCCTTTTACAACCCCCCAATGGGCAGTGTGAAGGTAACTATTTTTAAATAGGAAAGTTACCTTTCAGAAAAATACACATAAAATACTCTGAGATGGTACATAGAGGGTTTCTGATACTTTGTATCCCACAGAGTAACTTGCACAACTAGGGAGGAGCAAGTTAGAAGCTGCTAAATGACAGAAAGCCAACGGCTTATGTACAGACCACGCGCCAGAAGGGTGTGGAGTTAAAAGAAGATGCTCTTTCTTCTTTCAGGTAGACTTGAAAAATCACTCTAAGAGGCGCACAACTTAAGAAAATTTATGTACCCCTACTGATACAAGGTGATCACTGGGTGAGTGGCAGAGAGTATTTCTCTCGGCATTTTAGTTTGCCTTGCTTTACAACATTCCTGATTACAGCAGCATTAGGCAGACATCACACTGCAGGGTAGAAACACTGATGAGCCACTAACCCTGTTTACAGTAGAGGGATAAATCAGTGCTTGGTCAAAACATATGCAATAAAGAAAATTTTCAGGAAGCCCTTCTCCTAATATTAGAATTTATTAAATTTATTATTATTATTTTTTAAGACCAGGGGTAGACTCTTCACGTATAAACAAATTCTTGACCAGTTCTTTAGTTACTTCAGCAAGCTAGGAGCATCTGGGAAGGCATCTCAGCCTTTGGTGCTGACAGAAGGGAGAACCTGACCATTCAGGAGACCAGACTCTGACAGTCCTAGGAGGAAGAGGACCACCATATTCTAAGTTTTCTAAAACACTGGTTTGCACCCTGGCTTTTGGCCCTGTCACCCATAACAGCCAATGCTCACTTGCAGCCTCGTTCTAACTACACCTTTTCACTCAAGAAAAGTCTGTCAGAACTTGAGTGAGAGTATCAGATAGTTACAGGATAACCTGTATGAATGAAGACATTTGAAAGGTAAGGGAGTCACACACTAGCTACAGATCGGCTGCAGCACACCCCTCAGCTGATTCCAATGCCCTGGTTCTCCAGAGAACGATCAGTGGCTTCCATCGAGTCAACATTCTTCGTTTACTGAGATGGTTTCAAAGCAGAATAGCTCTTCTCATTGCAAATATATCGTACACTGTCCCTCCTGCTAAGGAAGAAGTGAATCTGACTCAAGTCAGAGTAAGCAGCATCACTCTTTTTACTCTAACAAATGTTTCATGAAAGCAGCTTTGTATTAGAGTAGCATAATCCTCCTTGGTTCCTGGAGGGATCACAGATTCACAGAACGATACAGCTAGAAATGGCTTTAGAGCATCTAGGAGAATGCCCTCATTTCATAAATGAGAAAATCAGGTTGCGAAGTAGACACTTGCCCCTGATTGCACAGCCAGTAAGGAGCAGAGCTAGGAACAAAATCAGGCCTCCTGATTTTACGTCAGCCCTGTACAGATTAAAGTACAACCTCGTAAGGAAGAAGAGGAACCACAAATTTAAAGAATGGGAAAATAGTGATATTTAAGAAGTTCGAAGTAAAAATGAACAGAGGCTGACAGTTTAAAAAAGGAAAGAGGGCGCCTGGGTGGCTCAGTGGGTTAAAGCCTCTGCCTTCAGCTCAGGTCATGATCCCAGGGTCCTGGGATCGAGGCCCGCATCGGGCTCTCTGCTCGGCAGGGAGCCTGCTTCCTCCTCTCTCCTCTCTCTCTGCCTGCCTCTCTGCCTACTTGTAATCCCTCTCTCTGTGTCAAATAAATAAATAAAATCTTTAAAAAAAAAAAAAAAAAAAGGAAAGAGAAAGGCTTCGTGGTACAAAACAGCTAAAGAGACACTACTGCCTACAGGAGGAAAAAACTAGGACTGAGAAGTAGTATGCAGTTCAATTTCTGGCAAAAAGCGAAGATAATATGGGAGTTTAGAACCCCTGAAATAAATGCACAATAACTTAGAAATAGATATTTTCACTTAAGTGAGGGACATGATCCAGCAAGTAACTAGTACTCACTAGACTGAGAAAACAGAATTGACAGCCTAGGTAAGGAAATCTGAAAGCACAAAGAAAAAAAGAACTTTAGTCCATTACGTTCCATTAGAAGTTCCTTGTTCACATAAAGCTTTTTGCTATCAAAAATTCAAGAGAACTTTTTGGCTTAAATAATCACTTGTATAAAACAAGAAAAAAACTCTAATGCTTTATAAGAATTTGTGCACATTCAACTTATTCCCAAAAGCACTCTTCCCTTAAGATATACTGTGCATTGGTAGAAGAGATATAAAAAAACAAACAGAAAAGAAGCAATCTTTGGTTTCCTCATCAACTAAGTACTTTGCTCAAAAAAGATATTCCCAAAAGAAATTTTCCTTTGTCTTTGTGCACACAGCTATGACAAGACTGCTTGTCTTTTGAGGCTTTTTTATGCTAGAAAGGTAATACTACCTGGCACTTGTAAACAGATGGCAAATGACTTTTAGATATGAGGAAAGTAGTTAATTATACCAAGATTGTGTTTGTGTGTATGCAATCACTAGGTACCCTGCCTCTATATATATACTTCTTAACACCTTTTTTAAAACTTTAAACAAAGTCTTTAGGTTCACTAAACCAAGTCATACAAAAGCTGTGGTCTGAGAAGCTAATGTCAATATTATAACTAGGTATTATATTTAATTTTGGCATATCAAAAATATTTACAATGCAGCCAACACATATGGTCAATGAATACAAAAATTATTTATAAATGCACATATATTTACAATGAGATCCCTGGGTGATAGGGACCAAAAAA
The DNA here is from genome assembly GCA_002007465.1 of Ailurus styani. Taxonomy (NCBI): domain Eukaryota; kingdom Metazoa; phylum Chordata; class Mammalia; order Carnivora; family Ailuridae; genus Ailurus; species Ailurus styani. Next base: position 1,999,507 of record LNAC01000256.1, read on the forward strand.
AAAAAAAAGATTCACAAGAATACAAAACCCCCTGATGTGGTAACAGTTGGTCAAGCCTGGGATTCTTGTCAAAGACCTTGAATATCAAAGCCCTGGTCTCAACTAGATGCTTAAAACCACGAAGAATCCCAGACACACTTCCCAGAGGGCTCCAAAGTTATTTCTGTTCCTTGGAAGACACAACAGAACAGTGATGTTTTCTCAGAATCATTCTGCAGGTTGAGACAATTCAGCATGTTAAGCAGCAAGGAGACTCTCCCCAATAGGTAATGCACGGCTGGGCACATCCCCGTGGAACCATCAGCGAGAGCACATTTGTCCGGTATTTTCCTCTGCCCAGGTTGCACATGTTTTATTAGATGTAACCATTTCTGTCAGCCGTTTCCCCTTCTTCATCAGGAATAAGCCCAAACAAATGCCTGGCCCACCTCGGTGGGGTCAGATGTAATTGCAGACAGGGTAAAGCAAATGCTGACTTTGGGGTTTCTTCTGAACTCTGAGGTAGTAAATACAAAATGAAGTAACTTGAGTCTTTGCCCATATTTCATCCTGAAGTGAGTTTCATGTGCCCTCACTACCATCTTGAAGGTTCCGAGTCCTACTAAAATCAAAAGCATGGTCGTGCAACCTGTGACAGGGCGTGGAGGAGGTGGAACAGTCTGGGCCACTCTCTGCCAGACCCTCATTTTGATGGACTTGTGGTGGCTCAAGGACTGGCTGCTGGGAAAAGAGAGGATGAGGCAGGCCTAGTTCTTTGCTTATGTTCCACAGAGGCCGCGGCAATGTTTCTAAGAATGAAAGAAAATAATCAGTGGCAAATGGAAGTTCAGAATTAATGGTTTAAAACTTCATTTTCTTTTGCTCAAATCCTCTCAGAAATAAAGATACCCGATATTCCTGAATAAGGACATTGAGAGCAAATGTACACTTGCCATCTTCTTAGCAACAGTTAACAAAAGAAAACAAAATAGAAACTGGAACTATGGTCTTTCAACAAGCTTAACCAATTATTTACTGAAACCACACAATATGTCCTCTGCTTTCATCTATTATTAGTGGCTCTGCTGCTTCAAAAATTTAAAAATACAATTCTTTAGACACATGGAAACAGACTAAAATAGTATCCATATTGTAGTGAAAGTTGCATGATACAAAAATCACTGATTTAACACAGCAATTACATCTTTAAATAACAAATGAGTATGTTAAAAAAAATTATTTTAAAAATAAACCATTTCCCTCCAGCTTCTAGCATGCCAGTAATCCTAACAATAAAATAAAAACCAAAAGCAGCAATTTTAAATCAGATTATCTACACTTTGGTTTCAAAAATATGCATCTCTCATTCACCTTACTTACTGCAGTGGTGAGCTCCTTCCCCAAAGAATATTTGCTGAAAGCTTTATTAACTTCAGGGGGATACGTTTTGGAAAAAGTCAGGCAAACATTCTGGAAACAAACACTCAGAAATAAAAACAAAACCCATGTGGAAAAGTAAGCTAAGACAGGGTTTCTTAAGCTTTGACGTGCATACAAATAACCTGGGGATCTTGTTAAAATAAAGACCCTGGTTCACTGGGCCCGGGGTGGAAACCTTGGTCTCCATTTCTAACAAGCTCATAGGTAATGCTGAAGCTGAGACCACACTGTGAGGAGCAAGGAGCTAGAGCACCTCAGGGAAGAATGAGCAATGCACCAAAGCACTCATCTGCTGACTTCCCCACTTACGGACCAAGTTAACAATTAAGGCATCACCAAAGTGAGGAAAAAGATGCACTGCATTTTTGGTTCTACTTAAACTCTTTTTAGGTGTGTGATTCTTTTAGGACATGGGAACACAGAATAAGTGTTGGTGCACTTCTTTCATGGACACTGAACTTTAAAGCCAAGAGACTAAGTTCAGTGAGACTTCACTTTTCTCTGACTTGTACCATCTTTAGAAATCTTTGGAGTTGGCCTCTGAATTAAAGAACAACAGAGCACAGCTTAAAAGTCCCAAGTCAGATGATTTCCTCCTGCCACAATCACTCCTAGAAGCACCTGCAGGCCTCAGCCCCACCCAATTTCCTGTGCTCTTCCATTTTAGGCTGACAGGAGGAGGGTGACAGGTTGAAAAACCTGGATGGCCAGGAAGACATGCTCAGTAGTGCCCTTCATGATCTAGAAAGAGTTCCATTTTACTGACCAAGTTGTCACCAAATCCCTCGTCTGCACAATGTGACATGTGTTTCTTTCCTGGGCCACGTAGGAGAGCAACCACTAACCCAAAACTGCTTCCCCACTTCGGGGCCTGGATCATAATGCCTCACAGACAAAAGCAAACACTGGCTAAGTGATACTGCCATTCAATATTTACCGGCTAGAACAGCAACCAAATCATTTTTAAATCATCTCAGGAAAAGTCTCCATCAAATTAGATCCTTGGCATTTCTCATCTCCATTATTTAAAGATGGAAGAAAAAATTAACACCTATATGAAACTTTTTTAAAGCTTTTTCTATATGGCTTCTGAATTTTTAGAGGTGTGATCCTGATACTCCCACAGAGGCTGTTTCCATCCTACTGATGCAGACGTCGCTGCAATTCTAATCTCTGAAAATCTCTGGCCCTAGTTTATACCAGCTAGCAGTAGCTAATTACTCTATTAAAGCAATTTGCTCGCTTCCTGTCAAATCAGAGTGCTACTTATAAGACAGAAGGAAAAATTCAGTAGGTGAGAGTAAAAACAAAACAAAGTAAACAAAAAAGACTGTGTCCTTTACCACTGTTCATCTGTGTGGATGGAAGTTTCTTCTCATTTATCCTCTCATGGTTGGTGGGAAAGGCAGCCATCTCTCTGTCTGCTGATGACACCAGGCTCTCCAGGGTAGGGGCATCAGGGGGAGGATGTGCCAAATACGTCTCTTTGGGCATCTGGACCATAAGGCTGGACAGTGTCTGATCTAGAACATCTTCCTCAGCAATATACGTGTACGGACAGTATTCTCGGGTCCTGGAGTAGATGTTGGCATTGTCATAACAATCGGAGCAAATAACCCGGGTACCAGGACCGCCTGACAACAACAAAGGAAAGAATCTTTCACTTAAGGAGTGAGCTTTGCCTATCACCAGTTCTCCTCACGAGCCGGCCCCATTTTCACCACAGCTGACATCGATTCAGCACTTACTTGATAAACCAGGTAAAGTCTCAAGGTCTTTTTGTGAATTAACTAATTTAATCCTCACAGCATCCCTATGAAGTAGGTACTATTATCACCCCCATTTTACAGATGGGGTAATTGCAACACAGAGACATGAAGGAACTTGCTTCCAAGACACTGCTACAATACGGGGCTGAAATCTAAACTCAGGGACTCTGCCTCCAGGGCATGCTCTTGAATGCTACAGTAAACCATCTCTGTCCAGCCGGGATACGGCAATGCCCAGTTCAAGGGAACGAAGATAAGGCTGCACTGTGCTACAAGACACATGTTTGGCTGAAGCGAACTAAAGCAGAGAACAATGACTTAGGAGGACTTCACTTCACAAAGCCTGCATTACTTTCATGAGTGAAGGGATTAAGCAACACTCATGGCTAAAAGTACCCCTAGAGAAAGCCTCTGATGGTCAACAGTCCTGCCTGACACATACATGTGTGTGTCTGGCAGAGGCAGTTTAATAATGAGCTCCCTAGACTGTTATGTGCTTTGAAAACTGTTCAAAGAGAGAAAAGAGAGTGAGGAATAAAGAGCAAGTAACTTCCTGATCAAGCAACAGTGTTACAACTGGAAGTTAGTTTGGCCCAGAAAGCAGTGTTATTTCCCACCAATTTCAAAGAGCAGAGGCATTTAAAGATTCTTTTAAAAGCTAGAAGTACCCCTCTTTCTATGGAAAGCCAAAATAAAATCCAATTTAGCTATTAAACAGATAAATTCTGTTAAGGCTCAGCCTGAAAAAATCTCCGTACAAATAGAAAAGGCCTTTCATTTGTCCAGTACTGGAAGTACTACACCGATTTGTTGAAAGGGATCTGTGAGAATCTTGAGAGAAGTGCTTTATAAGACTGCTTCTTTACTTTAAAAACGAGAAAGTTAAAGCTCAGATTTAAGTAACTTGTTCTGGGTCCCTGAGCCAGAAACAGGAACTAGGAATCAAACCTAATTCTTCTATCCCTTAATTCACCTCCCTGAGTTCTTTCACTCCCTGAGGGAAGGGAGGAGTGGGGCAGAGAAGTAGTACTGAGAAGTCGAGTTCATTTAATTAGGGAACAATCTGTATCCTCTGATTTCTCCAACATACGATGAGAATCATCACTGCCCTTTAAACTTTAGTGAATATCAGCCTGTCAGCAGGAGACACAAACCTCCCCTGGATATGGTCTGAAGAGTGCTCATGCCTTTAAAAGATAAGACACCTCAAAAAAGTTTCTAGAGCATCTCCTTCTCATAATAGTACTTTGGTTTGGGAGACTTTGCTGGGTACGCCAATCCCTTTTTTGGGGATGCGTTTCTTTCTGTCAGATGATTTTCTTCTCTGTTATGATTTCAGTCAATTTCCATCCTATTTTGCATAGAGCCAATGTTTTCACTGAGCATCTTACTTTAAAATGTTGCATCAGGTTAATGGGGAAAACTATACACTGACAAATAAACTCAGCAGAACAGACCGAAATTGTAAGCATATACAACAAAGAGTCATTACCATCAGTGCCTTTGTGTAAATATCCATTGGCAGGAGGCATAAGTTGCTGATGACTGCCTGCCTCAGAGTTGCTGTAGCCTTCCTGTGGCTCCGACAGTGTTCCTTGGGAAGACAAGTAGCTGGGAATGTCTGCAGGCAGATTAAGCTCCTCTGTAAAAGAGACATCTGTAACTTTCAAATAATGTTAGGCAACACTCAGGAGACTACTGTGCAAATGTGCTCCACTTTGATACATCCATTGGCCAGGAAAATGTTACCTATCTAGGAACAGGTCTTAGGATTGCCCCCCAAAACTCTTTCTTGCTAAAATTCTTTTCAAAGATTCATCTTAAAAGTATTGCTATAAAAGAGGCAAAACCCAGTCTAAAATCTTATCCCCAGGCATACTTTCACTGTCTGACTGGGCCTCTTCTCTTTCAGGATTTCGGGGGAGGGGTGTGAAAGGCCGATCCCAGTCAGAAGGGCGCCACTCTTCCCCACCCCCAGAGAAGCCTGGATGGAAATGAGCCTTAGGCATTAAATAAAGAAGGTACACCTGTAACATGTTTTTAAGAGCAAAGTTTTGGGGGACTGTCTACGAATTCTTAAAATTATTCATCGGAGAGGTTCCATTATTTCAAGGAAATAGGACATCTTAACAACAACAACAACAACAAAAACCCTCTTCCTTCTACCATACATAAAAGAACAAAGCTCCATAGCTTTTTATATTTTATAATAAATCGTATACTATGTTCCTGACTCAAGTACAAGATGGGTGTCAACTGGGTACCACTCACCTGTGTTTGTGATACTATAGTCTTCATTCTTCCTTCTCATGTGGTAAATAACAATGACCCAGATCAAAGAGGTGCCCACAACACAGCAGACCACAACAATGATGACGATGCCAACTGTGGTCCAGCCATCATCTTCATGCCCAACGCTACTCTGGGAAGAGTCACAATTGGGGGATGAAATGACATTTAGGTAAATGTGACCACGTTCTGTCCCCAGGGTGTTAGACATAATGCAGGTATATTTCCCAGCATCTTCCAGGCCAGCATCGACAATGATGAGAAGCTGGTTGGCTGCAGCAAAGAAGTGCCGTTCTGTCACCAGCAGTGGCCCATCATCTTTGGTCCAGTTGAGGCGAGGGGCAGGACTCCCTCCAGCTATGCACTGTAATACTGCAGTTTCACCTCGGGTTACTGTCTTGTCTTCCAGGGGTCTGATAAATGAGGGTGTCTCTAACAGAAAGATGTATAAAAAATCATGTTAAACAATTTTATTTCTTAAATCCTACTGAATTAGATGAATGAGGTGATGATGCAATAAGTAAGCAATTTCAGGGGTGCCTGGGTGGCTCAGTGGGTTAAATAGCCGACTCTGGATTACAGTTCAGGTCATAATCTCCAGATCCTGGGATCAAGCCCTGTGTCGGACTCCGCACTCAACGTCCAGTCTGCTTAAGACTCTCTTCTCTCCCTCTCCCACCCCCTAAGATAAATAAATAAATCTTAAAAAAAAAAAAAAAGCACTTTCATATACTCATGGGAAGATTAGAAGCTAGTGTTTCAGAAAAGCAAAAGCCTCAAAAACCTTATCTCACTAATTCTACCTTAGGCAAGCTATCCTAAGCAAAGAAGTCAAAGATTTATACACGAACAGGTTTATTATGAAATTAGTTGTAATTTTTAAAAATAAAGGAAAAAGATCTTTAAATCTAGCAGGAAAAGTTTTAAGTAAACAGTAGGACAACCACATGATAAAGACTTAATGACAGAGTAACCCCTGCGATATAATAAGAGGAAAAAAGTAGATATGAGTAACTACATAAAAATGTGTTTCTAAAAAAGTCCAGAATATGCCAAAATCTTCAACAGTGTTTCAGTGACTTTCCCTTTTTCTAATTTTCTATATATCCTAAATTTTTAAAACAATATACTTATTTTTCTGATTATACAAGGAAATTACACAAACCAACAAACTTTTAAAAAACCTATGATCAAGGGGAACAGAGAACTAGAAAGCAGAATCTGCCTTTCGGTTGAGTCCCATGAAGAAAAGTATTCTCATAAGAAAAAAAAAAAAGGCTTGTCAGAGGAACTCCTTAGGGAAAAGACATTTTATTTTACCAGAACATAGGATCAAGAGGATTGGAAGGAGAACAGGAAATCTAACCAGAAGATGGTCATTTTTGTGCATTAATTTTAAAAAAAAAAATGAACTAGAGGAAAAACAAATTGTCTTGAGTTGTCTGTGAAGCAGTATAAAACTGCAAACTCACTGCTGAATAGCAGAAAAAACATGTATGAACTAGAAACCTCCAGAAGGCAATGTAACAGGATAAAGAGATTTAAATTTTCAACTCATGTGATAAAGATTTGTAGTTCTGCCCTCACTGCTTCCCCAGATTTCAGTTATCTGATCCACTAATATCCTAAGCTGACATAACCCAGCATGTACTGGCAAAATACAGTGACAAAGATCTAAGGATCACTACTAAAATCTCAAAGTTAGACTTTCTTTGCTATTAAGACCAGAGTAGACCCTTAAATAAAAAGGCTCCATCCAAAGTGGGGACCAATGGGACAGTACACAAACCTAATACTGTGAGAGAGGCATTTGCTGAGAGGCCTCCGGCTATATTTTGTGCCATGCAGCTATAGATTCCCATGTCTTCTATTTTCACGTTGGCGATGAAGAAGACATCATCCTCAGGCATGACATGCATGCGTCTTTCTCGAGCTGCAGGAAAGTCGGTGCCACCATCTTTCTGCCAGGAAATCTGAGGTGCAGGGTGCCCCTCTGCAGCACACTCTAATCTGGCCATGGCACCAGTGCGAATAGTGAGATCCATTGGCGTTTTCAGGAAAGATGGCATCTCTGTTTCAAGAAAGATTACCAAAACAAAGTGGATGGAGTGGTGGTGATGGGAATACACACATACACACACATTTATACACATATATACACACACATACACAAAGTACCAACTTGTAATATTCTATTTCTTTCAGAAGGCATGCTCTCTGGATTGACAGTAAATACTTCAGAGGCCATCTTTTCTCTTTGAACCTCAGAGGACTTGGAGTACAGTGATGACTAAATTCTTCTAGAATGCATGACACGTCTAACTACCTGATCTCTCCGATGGGGACAGGAAAGGCAGAAGGCCACAAACCTTTCACAACTCCATATTCTGAACTCCATACATTTATTATGACTCCCTTACTTAAGAGACTAAACGGTGCTTTCCAAACTAACATCTACAAAGCTGTCATGACAAATGCATGCTAAAAAAAATTTATGCCAAAAAATAAATAATACAGAATACAAAAAATTTATGCCTTCGAAAATTTCATAAAACAACACAGAAGTAAGACACAAGTATGTTCTTTGGTTGCACAAAACCTAAAATGTTTTAGTGATTCAATCTGATAGGTGACTGATTAATCAAACTGTTTTGGAGACGTTCTTTCTTACAACCACAGTGAAGAAGAGCATTAACTTAAAAAATGATTCTGTGTGACTACATTTAGACAATGACAATGATTACTGCACCCAGAAATGTCCTAAATACTCTACTATTACAAAGCCCTTTGAACAGTGTCAGGAATACATTTCACAGTTTTCAGAACAGAATTATGGCTCTAGAAAGAATAGAGAATTTCAAAAGAATTTTTTCAAAAGCATAAACAACAAGGAAAGCAGCCTGTCTCCTGGGGCCACAGAATTCCCCCTTACTTCCAACCAAGGACCAATTAGGGACAGTAACTGGACAAAATGGCAATCCAGTCTATGTATTATCACAACCCTAAAGAGAAAACAGTAAAATCTCCCCTTAAATGTCAGCCTTAGCCTCATTTTCTTGGCCAAGTGGTTCAAAAACTGAACACAAAAAGTCCTTCTAATTATAAAACTGTCAGGGAGCACAATTTCTTACCATTCACAGTCAGTTTGGCTTTTTGAGAATAATTAGAACCAAAGTGATTAGTAACGATACACTGGTATCTTCCTTCATCTGTGAAATTCACATTGAAAAGATGTAAGACACTTGTATATTCTAGAGCTTCTCCAGCTCGCTGCTGATAACGAACAAAATTCTCAATATCGATGTCATTCAGGATTTCACTGTCTTTGCGCCACACCGCAGACATGGGTGAATCGCTGCTGCTCACTGCAGTGCACGTCAGGGTCACATTCATGCCTCTTAGAGCAATTGTATTTTCAGGATGCAATTTTATCTGTGGCTTGAGAAAATCATCTAAGAGAAAAAAAATGGGGCAGGAGCCAAGTCATTCATTTTTGCTTCACAGATTTTGAAACAAATAATGTACAATTACTTGCTGTGTTTACAAAATGGCATATTAAGGTTGACAGAGACTACAGGGACTAGAATCCAATTCCTTTCTCTTGAAAGATACAGAAAATAAGGCCCAGAAGGGTCAAACAACTTGTTCAGACACAAAGCCTGGACGGGGAACCCAGGTTTTTACACTTCAGGTTTTAGCATGCTTTCTACTATCACTCATGGTCACTGATGCTTAGAATGTACTTCTTAAGTATTACCAGTTACTGGGAAAAAAGAAAAACCTATATTCAAATTTCAAGACAAGTTCTAATCCTATTAGCTCTTGTGTATATGTGGAGGTTACATATATAAACATATATATGATAACACCCATTATCTTTTCTGTGCCAATAAAGAAAATGGAGATTGCAAATTTATATTTTATTGGGTGTGCTTATTAATAAAACATTATTTGTGAGTACATGGATGACTCAGTTGGTTAAGTGTCTGACTCTTAGTTTCAGCTCAGGTCATGACCTCAGGGTCCTGAGATCAGGTTCCGCATCAGGCTCTACATTCATAATGAAGTCTGCTTGTCTCTCTCCCTCTGCTCCTTCCCCTACATACTCTCTCTGAAATAAATAAAATCTTTTTTTAAAAATGAAACTATTAAAAAAAAATGAAACTATTTCCCCCTCTCTCTGTCTCTCTGCCTACTTGTGATCTCTATCTCTGTATCAAATAATAAAATCTTTAAAAAAATAAAATAAAAACAAAAAATAAAAAATGAAACACTATTTGAACATACTTTGTATGTGCATAACTCTCACCTCAAACAGTGAGAAATTCCAAACATGTTAAATGTTCAACTGAAGATAGGCTTAGGAAAGGCTAATAAACTACAGATTCATAAATAATAGTATGCTATTAATATGTAGAAAACAACGTAAGTATTTTGTGGGTCTGAACTTCCAAGTGTTCTAAGTATCTTTAAGGAGATGATAAAAACAGATCTGGCAATATATGGGTATCTAAATGATCAGACACTAGTGATATGTAAGACAAATACGCTAATGTAAAAGTTCTAGTGCGTAAAGCTAGGAATCAGTTATTCTACTTTAAAGGAAATTTAAGTGTAAAGGAAAAATGCCCAAGTTGAGAAAGAACGATATAGATACATACTTGAAATTATGAGTACTGGAATCATTACAACTTTTCCATGGCTGTCCCTCTTCCCCACAAAAAAATTCTAAAACCCTGCCACCACTTTAGTTTTAAGAAACTGCATCAAAAATGTAAACAATGTGCAACAGTACATTCATACGTTGCTGGTGACAACATAAATAAGTGCTATCTTTCTGGAAAATAGCTGGTAGTACTTTTAAAGATCTACTTTTTAAAAAAGTCATTTTTGATTCAGGAATCTTACTTCTGGATATTTATTCTAAGGTTAACAACCCCCTAAAAGGGAAAGGCCTACATTCATAAAGATTCCATTATACTGACACTGAAAATGATCACTGAAGAACACACAGAGGAAAAAACCTGCTTATGACATATTAAGTCAAAGAATAAAAAATTTAATCTATGATTACAAAATATAAAAATTTCAGAGAAGAACACAGAGAAATGAAAATAGATATGCTAGTTAGAAAGCATTCCGGTTGGAGCACCTGGGTGGCTCAGTCAGTTGGGCATCTGCCTTCGGCTCAGGTCATGATTCCAGAGTCCTGGAATCGAGCCCCACATCAGGCTCCCTGCTCTGCGGGAAGCTGGCTTCTCCTTCTCCCACTCCCCCTGCTTGTGTTCCCTCTCTCACTGTCTGTCTGTCTGTCTCGTAAATAAATAAATAAATAAATAAATAAATAAATAAATAAATAAGTCTTCAAAAAAAAAAAAAGAAGAGGGGGAAAAAAAAAGAAATCAACCACAAGAAAAATATCTGGAAAAGAGCACAACATATGGAGGTTAAAAAACATGTTATTATACCACTGAATGGGTTGGGCTGCCTGGCTGGCTTGGTCAATAGAATGAGCATGTGGCTCTTGATCTCAGGGTTCTAAGTTCAAGCCCCAAGTTAGGTATAGATATTACTTAACAATAAATATAAAATCTTTTTTTTTAAGATTTATTTATTTATTTGAGAGAAAGAGAGAGAGAGTGCATGGTGGGGAGGTGGGAGGGGCAGGACAGAAGGAGAGAGAGAATCTTTAAGCAGACTCTGCAGAGAGTAGAGCCTGACGTGGAACTTGATCCCACGACTCCAAAATCATGACATGAGCTGAAACCAAAAGTCAGATACCTAACCAACTGCAACATCTAGGTGCCCCCCAAAAATAAAATCTATAAAAAAAATAAATAAAACAATGAATGAGCCAACCAAAAAATCAGAGAAGAAATAAAAAATTACATGAAAACAAATGAAAATGAAAACAGAGTCCATAATCTTTGGGATACTACAAAAGTAGTTCTAAGAGGGAAGTTTACAACAATACAGACTTACCTCAAGAAGCAAGAAAAATCTTAAATAAACAACCTAGGGGCACCTGGGTGGCTCAGTGGGTTAAAGCCTCTGCCTTCAGCTCAGGTCATGATCTCAGGGTCCTGGGATCGAGGCCTGCATCGGGCTCCCTGTTCAGTGGGGAGCCTGCTTCCCCCTCTCTCTGCCTGCCTCTCTGCCTACTTGTGATCTCTCTCTCTGTCAAATAAATAAATAAAATCTTTAAAAAAAAAAACAAACAACCACCTAAACTTACACATAAAGGAGCTAGAAAAAGAAAATCCGAAAGTAAGGAAATAATAAACATAAAAGCAGAAATAAATGACATAGAAACTAAAAAAACAAGAGAACAGATCAATGAAACCAGGAGCTGATTCTCTGAAAAGATCAAGAAAATTGATAAACCTCTAGGCAAGATTCATTTTAAAAAAGAGAGAGAGAGAGAAAGGATCCAAATATATAAGATTACTAATGAAAGAAGAGAAATAACAACCAACACCATAGAAATACAAATAATTTTATCAGAGTATTATGAAAACCTATATATCAACAAATTAGACGACTTAGAAGAAACAGATAAATTTCTAGAAACATATAACCTACCAAAACTAAAGCAGGAAGAAATAAAAAAATTTGAACAGACCAATTACCAGCAAGGAAATTGAATCAAAAAACTCTCAAAAAACACAAGGCCAGGACAGATCAATTCACAGGTGATTTCTATCAAACATTTCAAGAAGAGTTAATATCCATTCTTCTCAAACTATTCTAAAGAACACAAGAGGGGGCGCCTGGGTGGCTCAGTGGGTTAAAGCCCCTGCCTTCGGCTCAGGTCATGATCTCAGGGTCCTGGGATCGAGGCCCGCATCGGGCTCTCTGCTCCGCAGGGAGCCTGCTTCCTCCTCTCTCTCTGCCTGCCTCTCTGCCTACTTGTAATCTCTCTCTCTGTATCAAATAAATAAATAAAATCTTTAAAAAAAAAAAAAAAAAAGAACACAAGAGGAAGGAAAACTTCCAAATTCATCCTATGAAGCCAATATCGCCATGATACCAAAACCAGATAAAGACATTACAAAAAAAGAGAACAGGCCAATATCTCTTATGAATACAGATTCAAAAGTCCTCAATAAAACATTAGCAAACCAAATCCAACAAAATATTTTTAAAAATCATATACCGTAATCAACCGGGATTTATTCCTGGGATGCAAGGATGGTTTAATATGCACAAAACAATCAAATGTGAGGCATCACATCAATAAGAGAAAGGATAACAACTATATGATCATTTCAACAGATAGAGAAAAAGCATCTGACAAAGTACAACATCCATTCATGATAAAAACCCTCTACCAAGTAGGTCTAAAGGGAACGTATTTCAACATACAAAAGGTCTTATATGAGAAACCCACAGCCAACATCCTACTCAATGGTGAAAAACTGAGAGCTTTTCTCCTAAGGTCAAGAACAAGACAAGGATGTCCACTCTCACCACTTTTATTCAACAGAGTACTAGAAGTCCTAGCCATAGCATAAAGAAATAAAAAAGCATCTGAATAGGTAAGGAAGAAGTAAAACTTCCACTATTTGCAGATGACATGATACTATATATAGAAAACCTTAAGACTCCACCAAAAAAACCTCACTAGAACTGATAAATGAATTCAGTAAGGTTGCAAGACACAAAAATCAATGTACAGATTATCTGTTGCATTCCTGTACACTAATAATGAACTAGCAGAAAGTGAAATTAAAAAACAATCCCATTCACAAACCAAAACGAACAAAATATCTAGGAATAAATTTAACCAAAGAGGTGAAAGACCTGTACTGTAAAACCATAAAACATCAATGAAAGAAGTTAAAGATGACACAAAGAAATGAGAAGACATTACACATTCATGATTAGAACAGCAAATATTGTTAAAATGTTTATCCTACCCAAAGAAATCTATATATTAAATGCAATCCCTATCAAAATATCAACAGCATTTTCACAGAACTAGAACAATCCTAAATTTGTATGGAACCACAAAAGACCTCAAGTAGCCAAAGCAATCTTGACACAGAAAAACAAAACTGGAGATACCACAATTCCAGACTACAAGTTATACACAAAGTGGTGGTAGTTATATGACATAAAAAAGACACACAATCAACGGAATAGAACAGAAAACCCAAAAATAAGCCCACAACTATATGGTCAATTAATCTTCAACAAAGGAGGAATGAATATACAATGGGAAAAAGTCGCTTCAACAAATGGTGCTAGGAATACTGGTCAGCTACATGTGAAAGAATGAAACTGGACCACTTTCTTTCACCATACACAAACATAAACTCAGAATGGATTAAACACCTAAATGTGAAACCTGAAACCATAAAAATCCTAGAAGAGAACACAGGCAGCAATTTCGCTGACATAAGCTGTAGCAACAATTTTCTAGATTTGTTTCTAGAGAAACAAAAGCAAAAATAAACTATTGGGACTACTCCAATATAAAAAATTTCTGCACAGGGGCACCTGGGTGACTCGGTTTGTTAAGCATCTGCCTTCGGCTCAGGTCATAATCTCAGGGTCCTGGGATCAAGTCCTGCGGCAGGCTCCTTGCTCCATGGGGAGTCTGCTTCTCCCTCTCCCTCTGCCTGCCGCTCCCCCTGCTTGTATGCGCATTCTCGTTCTCTAATAAAAAAAAATCTTAAAAAAAAAATTCTGCACAGCAAAGGAAACAACCAACAAAACTAAAAGGCAACCGACTAAATAGGAGATGTTTGCAAATGACATATCCAATAAAGAGTTAATGGCCAAAACAGAGAAAGAAATGATACAACACAATACCCCAAAACAAATAATCCAATTTAAAAATGGGCAGGGGCACCTGTGTGGCAGTCAGTTGAGTGTCTGACTCTTGGTTTTGGCTCAAGCCATGATCTCAGGGTTGTAAGCTTGAGCCCTGCATTGGGCTGCACATTCAGCACAGAGCCTGCTTGAGATTCTCTCTCCCTCTGCCCCGCCCACTCATGCACTATCTCTAAATATATAAATCTTTAAAAAAAAAAAAATAGGCAGAAGACATGAACAGACATTTCTCTAAAAAAGACAGATGGCCAACAGACACATGAAAAGATGCCCGACAGCACTCATCATCAGGGAAATGCAAATCATAACCACAATGAGATATCACCTCTACATGTGTCAGAATGGCTAAAATCAAAAACACAAGAATCAAGTGTTGGGGAGGATGTGGACAAAAGGAAACCCTCCTGCATTATTGGTGGGAATGCAACCTGATGCAGCCACTACAGAAAAAACAGTACGGAGGTTCCTCAAAAAATTAAAAATAGAACTACCCTACAACCCAGGAACCACACTACCCAAAGAATACAAAAACACAAACGGAAAGGGATACATGGACCCGTGTTTATTACAGTATTATTTACAACAGCCAAATTATGGAAGTAGCCCAAGTGTCCATTTATAGATGAATGGATAAAGATGTGGTATATACATATGATGGAATATTATTCAGCCATAAAAAAGAGATGTTACCATCTGCAATGACATGGATGGACCTAGAGAGTATAATACTAACTCAGATAAGTCAGACAGCAAAAGACAAGTATCGTAAGATTTCACTGATATGTGAAATTTAAGAAACAAAACAAATGAGCAAAGGAAAAAAAAGAGAGAGAAACCAAGAACTGACTCTTAGCCATAAAGAACTGATGGTTAGGGCGCCTGAGTGGCTCAGTGGGTTAATGCCTCTGCTTTCGGCTCAGGTCATGATCTCAGGGTCCTGGGATCGAGGCCCGCGTCGGGCTCCCTGCTCAGCGGGGAGCCTGCTTCCCCCTCTCTCTCTCTGCCTGCCTCTCTGCCTCCTTGTGATCTCTCTCCCTCTGTGAAATAAATAAATAAAATCTTTAAAAAAAAAAAAAAAAAAAAAAAAAAGAACTGATGGTTACCAGGGGTGGAGGTGGTCAGAGGAAGGGATAAATAGGAGACAGAGATTAAAGAGTACACTTATCATGATGAAAAAATAATAGTAATAAAATAAAATGATTTTAAAAAGACAGCATGTAATGTACAAAATTTTAAAGCAAAATACAAACCACAGACAAAATCTTTCAGGTCCACATTCAGGATGCTCTGCCCTGCTAACCACTCAGGGTGTGCACAGCTTACATTCACAGAATGCTGGAAGTTATTATCGACCAGCCACTGAAGCAACCACTTCAAATGACAGTCACAGAGTAAACTGCTTGTGTTCAGAATCCTGCAGAAGCCAAAAAGAAAAGAAAGACCCTTTAATTTTCATTCTATTTCTTCACCATTAAAAGCTTATTGCACACCCATGCATTTTTCTCTCCAAAAAATGTTCAACCTGAATCAAACCACAAGAAAACAAATTCAGACCATCAGCCTCAATTCCTCAATTATGTCAGTGTCATCCAAGACATTAAGAAAAGGGGCAAAATAACAGTAAAGATCTATTTTAGATTAAAGGAGACTAAAAGCTCATTACCAAATGCAGTGCATGATTCTTGATTGGGAAGAAATACCTACAAAGAACATTTTTTGACGTTGGGGAAATCTGAGTATGGACTCCATGTCAGTTACTATTATTTTATCAATGTTAATTTAACTGAATGAGATAATAGTGCTAAGGATATATGTAGGAAAACAACTGTGCTCTTGGGAAATACATGCTGAGATATTTAGGTAAAGTGTCATGATACCTGCAACCTACTATCAAATGGCTAAGCAAGTCGTAGTGTGTGTGGAGAGGAGAGAGAGAGAAAGAAAGAGACTGAGAAGGAGAGAGAGAGACGGGAGGAGGAAGGGAGAGAAACAGATCACAAATTAAGCAAAAAGTTAAGCAGTAAATCTAGGTAAAAAGTATATGGATGTTAACTGTACCTTCCTTTCAATTTTTGAGGTTTAAAATTTTTCCCAGAAAAATTTGGGGGAAAGCTTACCATATATATACATTGCAGCATTGAGACATGTTTGTTGTGGAGAAGATATTTCCCAAAAGAATATTCCACAAGGATTATTTTCAAATTATTTCATTAAGACTGAAAACACTTCAGCCCTGTAGTAATGTGTACTGCAACTTAAACTAAGAACCAGTGAAATTTTATTTGTTGTCTATGATAGGGCTATAAAACATAATCAGAAAAATGAGATAGGTTTCTCTTAATGACCCCATGAATGTCCCATCCACCTGGAAGTAGTGAGAGCAAATGATTTTGAAAAGATTATAACTTGCTTTGTGTGCATCACCAAAATCCTCATCTACTTTTAAAGTATCTAAGATCTGATTCCAAGAAGTTTCAAACAGTCTTCAATGGTATCTCAAAAGCCTTATTTGAATAAGGATTATTTTAATTAATCGGGCCAAAAGTTACCTTCCGCATTTAAGAATTCTTAGGTTATATTCATTCACAATAGACAAATATTTGAACCTACTATACGTGAGGCACTGTTCTAGGCTGTGCAGATATAGGCCTCACAGAACTTATGTATTCATTAGAGACAAGCAATAAACAAATAAAGGCAAAGTACAATGTCAGAAAGTAAGTGCTATCAAGAAAAACAAAGCTAGGAAAAGATAAAGAGAGGGTAGCTACTAGTTTAGATAAAGTGGTCAGGGAAAAGTACTTTGAAGAGACGGCATTTAGGCAAAGACCTAAAGAAGTGAGAGAGAAAATCCCACAAAGAACTGAGATAAAAGTGTCACATACGTAGGAAACTGTATGCAAAGGCCTCGAGGCAGACATGCCCAGTGCACGTGAGAAAAAGCAAGGCCACTGAAGCTAGAGCACAGTGAGGGAGGGGACAGTGACAGGAACCAGGTCAGGGACCTAAGGCAGAGAAGACCAGGCCATGCAGGTGCTCTACAAACTAATAAAAGAACTTGAGGTGTTTTCTCCCTATGTGTGAAGGAAGCCATTGGAAGGTTAACAGAGGAGTGACGTGGTCTGATTTATGCTTTGTTAGGTATAAGCCAGCCTCATGAGACCTGGACTTAATCCTATCCTGCTACTTACCTCAGGCAAAATACTTAATGTCTCCAAAATCTCAGTTTAAATTTCTGGTAAATGGGCTTGAGAATGTCTACCTCACAAAAAATTTAAATAAAGCATTTAAGCACAATGCCTGGACACAGATATTACTGAATTCACATTACTTCCCTTAACTTCTGTTTCTTTTGCATCTTTCCACCCTCAATACTAACCAACCTGCCCCCAAGGTCCTCACAGAATACCCTACATTCTCTCGAGTAGTGTGTGGACAGATATACACGAAAATATTAATAGTGGTTGTCTCTGAGTAGTAGTCTGGATCTGGGACTTGCTCTCCTTCTTGCTTTAACTATATGTTTTCTAATGTTTCTACCATGATTATATAAGTTTAATGCAAAATATTTTTAATTTACACACGACTTTCCCATCCCCCCATATTTATGCAAAGCACTGTGAAGGATACCAGAAAGCATAAAGATATATTTTAATAAATCTTGATGTAACAGTATTGTAAATATAACTTAAAGTAAACCAAAAGCGGGCGCCTGGGTGGCTCAGTGGGTTAAAGCCGCTGCCTTCGGCTCAGGTCATGACCCCAGGGTCCTGGGATCGAGGCCCACATCGGGCTCTCTGCTCAGAGGGGAGCCTGCTTCCTCCTCTCTCCTCTCTTTCTGCCTGCCTCTCTGCCTGCCTCTCTGCCTACTTGTAATCTCTCTCTCTGTGTCAAATGAATAAATAAAATCTTTAAAAAAAAAAAAAAAAGTAAACCAAAAGCAACCAAAATTTCTCAGTAAAAAAGCTGTGTTAGAGTTTCCTCCATTAGCAGTTTGTTCAAACCAATTCTCAAATTACCAAATGACTGGACTGAAACTACACTATTTGCTTTCACCTACCACCTAAATTACATTTTACACTCAGCTCTCATAACAAGAGTTAAAACTTTATTGGTGGCCCTCAGATTATCATGGGCAAAAAAAGGGTAATATTGAAATGCACTAAAATGCCCTTAAAAGTTAAACTGAAGGTTGCTGGAGGGCAGTGGGATAAGGGATGGGGAAACTGGCTGATGGGCATTAAGGAGAGCACATGATGTAATGAGCACTAGGTATTATATAAGACTGATGAATCACTGACCTCTACCTCTGAAACCAATAATACATTATATGTTAATTAGTTGAATTTAAATTTAAAAACAAAAGAAAAAAAAGTTAAGTCTAGGGCAACTGGGTGGCTCCGTGGGTTAAAGCCTCTGCCTTCAGCTCAGGTCGTGATCTCAGGGTCTTGGGATCGAGCCCCGCATCAGGCTCTCTGCTTGGCAGGGAGCCTGCTTCCTCCTCTCTCTCTGCCTGCCTCTCTGCCTACTTGTGATCTCTCTGTCAAATAAATAAATAAAGTCTTTAAAAAAAAAAGTTAAGCCAAGGAGAAATAACTCAAAATATCCTGACCCCCCCCCCAAAAAAAGAGCCACTTAAAAGTCTGGCAGAAAATAACTAACAATGATTCCCATAACATTTTTATTTTATTAGTATTAGTTATTCAACTTTCACTATGTGCCAGCCTCTCTGCTGAGCAACTTCTCAAAACCTTCCAAAGCTTCCTAATGTATTTAGAGAGAAAAAAAAAATCCAAAGTCCTCATGACTCATTAGGCCCTGGGTGGTCTGGTCCTTGCTTAACTCCCTGACCTCACCTCTTACCCCCCTCTTCTTCCTCTTGCTCTCTTCCAGCTACGGTGGTGTCTTCACTGTTCTTCAAGCATAAAAAGCAAGCTCCTATCTTAGGGCCTTTTCACTTGCTGTTTTCTGTGCCTGGAATGCTCTTCACCCAGTGTTCAATGCTTTGCCACACCCTGAGGTCCTGACTCAAATGTTATTATCTTCAAAAAAAAAAAAAAAGTCTTTCCTCACTACTTTATCCAAAAGAGCAATCCCGGTCACTCTCCATACCTGTGACTCACCTTTATTTTCCTTCAGAAATCTTATTACCTGATGAGATACTATATACCTACTGACTTATTCTTTGACTCCCTTACTAGAATTTATTGTAATATGCTAGGAAGACTGAAATTTTGTCTTGTTCATGCCTGTGTTTTTAGCATCTAGGACAGTACCTACATAGCAGATGACAATAAATATTTCTTGAATAAACAAATCATCTAATTTTATCCTCAAGTAACTCTGAGGGAGGTATGTACAACTTCCATTTTGAGAAGGGAAACTGAGTCTTAGATTAAATGTTCCCAATGTCACACAGCTGTAAAGAATGGAGCAGAAATTTGAAATCAAGGCAGTCTGACCTCACACACTTCAGTGCATCTCAAACTACCTGTGATGAAGGACCAGTTTCATGAATTTCCAATCTGTTGTAAAGTAATACTTCTATAATATTCAACAAAAGTGTCACAGTAATGTCAAATTGTTTAAAAAGTTTCTAAACACTTACTATGAATTTCTATCCTTATCTCTTCATGAACCAGTTCCGGTCCACAGTTCTTCCTTTGAGTGGTTTTTAAGCAAGGCGAGATCAATTGTTTTAGTCCACTGATTCTTAACACTAGCTCAATATTCAAATCACCAGAGTTTAAAATTAATACCAATGCCCAACTAACCACCGCCAGAGAAATCTCTAAACCAAGAAGAGCAATTTTTAAAAAATCATGAATGAAAAAGGGTATAAAATAATATGTTTTTCTATTACAACTACTGAACGGTGTTTGACCATTTTAGTAATTTGGAAAAACAGATTAGAGACATTATACTTCTGACATTCTGAATGTGCTCCAACAAATTACCTTATACCTTAACTGTAATCCACCTTAAGGTTCCCACCTAAGGATACTGGGAACACATTTTTCCAATAATCCAAAAATAAACAGAGGGAAGAAAAGGAACAGGAGGATATACCTAAAGCATAAGGAGCCATGCTAAGGTTTCTTTATGAGCACAGGAAAACAGTTTGGTGCCACAAACTTTTCGATCTTGGATTATTTTAAAATTATATCCAGCCACTAAAATAACTGAATATTAACACTTTTTTCCCCCTGCCTAGATTGTGCGTTTTTGGAAACACATGGGTCACATTCATCACACTTTAAGCACAAGCATGGATAATGATCTAATGATTGGTGACAAAAAAAAGTAAGTTACGTACAGTTCTTTCAAGCGAGTCTGAGAAAAAGCATTTTCTTGGATAGACATTATAGCATTGTTGTTCAAATCTCTGAAATGAAGAGAAATGAAACATTACCAGTCACCATTTCTACAATTAAATTATATAAACACTTTAAATGGTCATGAGAATGTCTGCTAATAGCAAAGATTATTTATATACTGAGCCAAAATGGATACAAAATACTTACAGATGCTCAAGGGATTCAAGACCAATGAATGCTTTCTTTGTAATTGACTTAATTTGATTTCCTTGTAAGATTCTGAAATACAAACAGACGTTTCTAATAAAGCTCTCCACTAAGCAAAATTTAATTCATTAAATCAAACATTTACCTATAAAAAGTGAAAATAAGTTTAACATGCATTTTTAAGAAACCTGTGAACCTTTATTACCAACCAATGCAAAGCACAGAATGAAGGCCTCTATTAAGAGGTTGGAGCTCAACAAGGTGTCTGTGAACAGCTGTGCAGACCAGTGATGCACTGCTAGATTTCATGTGAGAAACTGGATTAGAGTCCCACTCTCTCCCCTCTTACCAAAAAATCAGGTCAAAGAAATTCAGACAAGTGTGAAGCTTTGGAGAAATTCTCAGGAGAGAAGATCTAAAATCTTACTTGAGAGAATTCCTCTCTTTCTAGATAAATTACCCATAAATTACATATGATTAAAAAGAATACTGGTTCAACTCTGGTTTCTCAGTGCGTTTCTTTTACGTGAATCAAAATTCTACTTCTATGAATAACCTCTTTGAGTGCCCACAGGAAAGCCCTTTCAAAAGAAAGTGTCCCACCACTAACTAAATAAATAAAATTTAAAGCAACTGATAAACAAAAAACTTAGTAAGTAAAGCCACTAATAAACAAAAAAGCTTCTTCCTTTAGTAGGTGAGTCGAAAGGCTGACTTTCCATCTATAGCAAAAAGATATAATCCAATCACAATTACAACTGGTTCTTGAAAATACACCCTTATAGGCATCCATGAATATTATAGATACATACAATTTAGTGAGACTTGTGAGTCCAGCAAAAGCTTCACTAGCATCTTCTATGGCCCATGAAATTTCATTGTTTCTTAAGTTCCTACAAAAATGTCAGAGAAAGAGGTTATGTTAATTCACATGACCATGATAGCACTGGGCATCATCCTGGCATGGCAATGCTAATCTTCATCCTTATTTTAACAGTTATTTATGAAGACAACTCGACTCTTCTTTTTAAAGAATACCTGCAATAAGCATAAGAACTGATTCTCATAAGCAAAGGGTTAAGTTGGCCTTGATAAATAAATAAAGCAACCTGCTAAGAGTATTAATCTTCCTACCTAATAGCCCCTAATTCTGTTAGCATATTAAAAATTATAGAGGGGGTCCTGCAAAAAGCAGGATTTCAAGACGCAGGGGAGATGGCTTACAAATGTGATTTTAGACTAATGGGATTTCTGGGTGACCCAAGACTTCCCGTGGGCCCTTAAACCTAAAAGGGCTAACAAAGAATAATGTCAGTATAAAGCTTCACAGCTCAACAGCAATTAAAAACGCCCCCCTGGGAAACAAGACTGATACACCCATGCCCTAGAGTGATCACTCTGTTATTTTTAAAAGGAAAAGTATGGATCTTTTAAAATCCCCTGCCGAGTTCTCAGAGGAAATGCAATTGCACCACACGGTGTCCTGCTGGAAGAAGTATCAGTTAAAGATATTTAATCACTTTTGCTTCCTTAAGTCATCTCATGATAAAACACAAAGCTCTTTTCTTTAGAATACATTTTTAGGTTATGTAACAGTAAGGAAGGAAAGAGGAGATCACTCTTTCCCTTTAGCTATACCTTTACTTGAAGTGAAAGCTAACAGGTTCAGTTTATTTTACTAAGGAATAAACATTGAAACAACTCAACATTCCAGACTTCCCCCCGCCCCCAGAGTACAGCATAAATAGAACTCACTGACCAAAGGGAGTAAGAAGTATATAATCTGGCAGGAGTATTAGCCTCAAGCCAGAATTTTCAAATCTTATCCTAATTCTGCCTTAACCATCTTTGTGGCATTAGACCATCATTTATTTCTCCAATTACTTTCCTAAACTTTAATACTAAATGTAATAATCAGATGAAAGAACTTGCTTGCCATTCTTTGAATTGACAAAAGGCTGCAGCTGCATCTGATGTAAGTTCCTGGATTTGAACTGTTCTAGGTTCACCTCTAATAATGTAAAGAAAAAAAAAATCACTTTAAATTTTTCAAGGCCAAATCTGAGGAACACTACCCCATTAAGTTTAAAAAAAAAAATCAAATAAATTTGTGCAGGTATACACACCTTCACTAAATTACCATGCTTTCTCACTGATGGCTAGGTCCCAAAGTTGAGAGCTTGCCTCTTTTCAAACCAAAAAGTCCCCTATTCAGGGACTGTAATAATCTACAAATTCTACTAACTAGCCTTTTTCTCTTATTCTGCTCTATGTTTAAAATCATATTTCGTTTAAAATACCTCTTTGTTCAATTACATTTCATGACAAGGGTAAAACATCCAACTTACGGAACCCCAGAATTTTAGAGTTGAAATTGCCGGTAGCAACCATTTATTCCTATGTCCATCCTTTGCTGGATGAAGACATATGCAAAATGACACCCAGGGAAGGTTAAGTGATTCTGTTCATCTGGCAGTATGGTAAGAAGCACATGAGCTTTACTGTCAAACAGACCTGGGTTCTACTTCTGGCTCAAACATTTATAAGCTGTGTGACTTTTTATGAACGTGCCTGATTTTGTCTGATCTCTGAAACTAAGCAGGGTCCAACCTGGTTAGTACTTGGGTGAAAGACCAACTGGGAATACAAGTTGTGTAACTTTAAACCATCATTTTAATCTCTCTGAACCTCAGCCTCCTGATATGGAAGAGAACAATAATAACCTAGTATTCTGAAAGTACCTAGCACACATCAGATCATTGATAAATGTAAGTTTTTTCTTGTTCAAAGTCATGCAGCAAATTAGCAACAATGAACAGCGCTCCTGCCAGAGCTTCTCCCACGACAAACCCTTATCATGCTGAATGAGTAGTGTTTTCTGGTAGTAGTTCAAGGTCAGAGAAACAAGAAAATGTGCATTCTTGACTACCAACTGTGTTTTATTCCACAGTAACTGGCACAATAAGAGACGCCTTGTTGTTTAATTGATTAAATTCAGATTTAAGGGCGCCTGGGTGGCTCAGTGGGTTAAAGCCTCTGCTTTCGGCCCAGGTCATGATCTCAGGGTCCTGGGATCGAGGCCCGCATCGGGCTCTCTGCTCAGCAGGGAGCCTGCTTCCCCCTCTCTCTCTGCCTGCCTCTCTGCCTCCTTGTGATCTCTCTCCCTCTGTGAAATAAATAAATAAAATCTTTTAAAAAAATAAATAAATAAATAAATAAATTCAGATTTAAAGCACAAACTGAGGGGTGCCTGGGTGGCTCAGGCATTAGGCATCTGCCTTCTGCTCAGGTCATGATCCCAGAGTCCTGGGATAGAGCCCCGCATTGGGCCCCCTGCTCAGCGGGCTCCCTGCTTCTCCCTCGCCCACTCCCCCTGCTTTGTGAAGGGGTGCTCCCTCTCTCACGGTGTCTCTCTCTGTCAAATAAATAAAATCTTTAAAAAAGTAAATAAATAAAAGCACAAACTGAACTGGCTAAAGATAGATAAGATTTATGTGTGGGGATAGACACAAATAAGATTGTCTTGTCCCAAGGTGTAAGATAGATGAACTGCAAAATGTTAACACAAACATAAATGTGTAGCCTGATTAGCTGTTTTATTTTGCTTTACTATTTTTTTTAAAGACTGTATTTATTTATTTGAGAGAGAGAAAGAGCACAAGCAAGGGGAAGGGCAGAAGGACAAGCACACTCCCCACTGAGCGGGGAGCCCAATGCAGGGCTCAATCCCAGGATCCTGAGATCATGACCAGAGCCGAAGTTAAACACTTAACCAACTGAGCATCTAGGAGTCCCTATTTACTTTACTGTCTTTAAAAAATTAGCAAAAAAAAAGACAGATGTACTTACAGTGTCTGAAGATTGGAAAGAAACCTAAATACACCATCAGCAATGTGAGTGACTCTGTTGTCTCCTAAATTCAGTCTCTCCAATAGGCTCAGACCCACAAAGGCAGATTCATCCAGGCGGGTCAACTGGTTATAGGACAAATCACTAAGAACAGGAAACATGGAAGGTAAGGAATTCATTGTATTTTAATTCAACTTTCCTATTCTCATTCTATTTACATGATAAATTTAGAGTTGTCAACAAACTTCTAATAAAGAGGGATGTTAGATCTCATTATTGGCCACGAGAGTGATTTATTTCAACCTACTCTAGTCTCACAGCCTCCACTGAAGCGCCAATCCAACACTCACAGTTCAGATAGTCTTTGGCAGAACTCCCATGCGTCAGGGCTGATTCTTTCAACAGCGTTCTGGCTCACATAGAGCTGCTGTAACATTCGCAACCCATACAACCATCCCTTGTTCACTTCTGTAAGGTTATTATGCTCTAGTTCTCTGCAGAATAGAGAAAGAAAGGAGAAAATATGTTTCAAAACAAGGCACTGCAATGAGAAGAATCCAAAACTCTCCATTAGGTCTTGCTCAGAGAGGCATATACTTTTTGCTCAATCCAAGTGAGCCAACAAATTCTATTCAATAAATATTTATATTTTACTTACAATTTATTGCTAGAAGGTAGTAGTAAGACCATCTAAAACAACAGATCTATAACATCAACACACTAAGAAGTTTGATATACCTGTTCGAGGTAAATTCTGATGATTTTCATCAGCTCCAAACAGTAAGAAAATATAAGCTTTTTAGACAATTTTTTTTTAAAGTAGGCTCCATGCCCAGCATGAATCCCAGCATGGGGCTCGAACTCACAACCCTGAGATCAAGACCTGTGCTGAAATCGAGAGTCAGACGCTTAACTGAGCCACCCAGGTGCCCCTAGATGAAATGTTTGTAAGAATGATGAAAAATATACCAAATAACAGTATCGATAACAAAGCTTAAAGAGCTTTTTATACACTTATTTCACATCAAGACAAGGGAGAAAGAACTAGTGAACTTGGATATAACTAAATCAACTATCCTAGCCATTTGGCACTAAGAACTCCCGGGCAGACCCCTTTCCTAACAATATTCTATTCTAGTTCATAGTACTTACAATTCTTCCATGTTATCCAAGCCAAAAAAAGCTCCATCCTTAAGTTTGCTAATACCATTCCGCTGCATCTTCAAAGACCTTAAGGAATCAAGCCCTTGGAATGTCAGTCCTTCCACCACTTTAATCCTGTTTCTTTTAAGTTCCCTTTAACAAAAATGGTTTTACAGTCAGAAATTTGCCAATTTGCTCTAATAATAATTAAAATAATTTAAAAGAAAAAACAATCTTCTTAAAATCCATCTATTTAGTTACTCACAAGAACTGGAGATGAGGTAGCTTGAAAATTTTGGGTGGAATCATGCTGATTCTGTTCCTGTTTAACTTTACCACTAGTAAGGAACTGGATAAATTATCAAAACAACCAGCCTCCAAGATGGTTATCCTATTATTACTCAAATTTCTAAAATGAACAAGATAACCAAAAAACTTAGTGAAACAAAACATTCTACTACATTGACAGCTTCCCAAAGTCTATGAGTGAGCCCCAGCACTACCACGTAGCAACTACACCCAACTTCACAGATCATTTAACTGCTTTGTTTCTTCAACTACAAAATAAGGATAATACCTACTTCATTTAGGTTCAAACAGTATGTATGAATATGCTTGATAAACCGTAAAACACTAGCACACATGCTGATTATCATTATGTAGGATAAGCCACTGTTTAACAAACCAATCCTATTTAACTTTTACAAAACTGTTAGTAAAACACACCCAGAATTAAACCTCAAAAATTGCCCTGGATACTTAATATTTTCTGACAATAGGAGAGAAAAAACAAACCAAAAAACTGACCCCAGATTTATTTCTCATTAGCATATCAAAATCACAATAAATAATAGACATTTCTGGGAAGATAAGTATCAATAAATAATAAACATGAACTTTAAAATAAATCTAGATTAAACTACTTACAGGTATTTAAGCTGCATTCGAGGAAATGAAGATGTCTTGATTTCTGATATTATATTTGAACTGAGATCTAAATTCTCAAGAGCAGGGTAAAACTGAAATGCTTCTGCATTTATTTCTGGGATTATATTATGGACTCTATAAAAAAAAAGACTGTAATGAAGCTATTGCCAGAGACCCCCCCAGGCCATGAGGATGTTAAATAGTTAAGATCAACAATAAAGGTACCGAAAACAAAATTTTTTTTTAAAAACTGTACTATTCATAATTTAAAAGATCTAAAATCTGATTTACTTACAATGAGAGTAGAGTAATATTAGAGGTTGGTTCTCCAAAATATGGGATTTCTGTTAGCTCATTATAATTCATTTTCCTAGGCAAAGGGGAAAAACAGATTTCAAACTTTAGAGGGGGAAATGTTGCCTCTTGAGTTCTGGTTTCTGGATAATAATTATTGTTTAGGATAGGTGCCAAATTTGAAAAAGGCAGATGACTCAGAATGAATTAGACTAAATGCATTATACCAAGAAACTGAAGATTTTATTAAGAAATGTTTTTTCATAATGTAAATCTATGATTGATATCACTATTTTGCACATCAAATGTTTTTAATCCCAGCAAGGTTCTTGAAGTTACTTTTCTGACAGCTAATATCAGTCCTTCTTAAAGAATTAACCCATATCTCTTTATACATTTATAGTAAATAAGGTTAGAAAATTATAAATTAAGTAAAATTTTAAAATGCACACATTTTTTAAGTTATTCAAAGTTAGAGAGGGTTGCTTGAGTCCACAGGTGAATCTGACTGAGATGGAGCCTATGATTAATTTTACAGATGACATGACACGTCACCATCTGATCTTAGCAGCTCTTTAAACATAATGTCTCCAGTGTTTTAGTATCAAATCTAATATAATCACATTTCATTAACCCGGTTTTCAATCACTGAACAATCTCAATAACCTAGACTACAGAAAAGAAAACCAGAAGTAAAAGGCCTCCAAGAAACCAGCCAAAGTTACAAAGTCCATGTCATAAAGCTCATGCATTTCCCACCAAACCATTTTTCAGGACTGTCTTCAGTGCCTAGTCTTTAAGCCAAATAAGCTTGTCAACTGTTTATTCAATGCACAGCAGATCAAAACCAGTTAATCTGGAGCAGAGACAGAGGGAATTCAAGGACAATGGGAGCATGAAGAAGTTACCCCAGTCAGCAAGAAATTAAAAAGAAAAATAAGTCCAAACGTTCTGGCGTTTTAGCATAGACTCAAACAAGCCTCAATAGTTGTGCCTCTGGAAACATCACAATGCAATAACTGATATTAATAGTATTTTAGAAAATTCCCTCCAAAAAATACATAATAATACATCTCATTATTAAAGGAAAAACTTCAGTGAAGTGGAAAATTGAACTATATTAACCACCACACTACAGACAATATGAGAAATACTGTTTCGGGTAACTCTTATTTTTTTTAAGTAGGTTCCCCATTGGGGATAGACAATGATAGTTACCTGAGATCAAGAGTCAGACACTTAACCAACTGAGCTGCCCAGGCACCTCCACTAACTCTACTTTATTATTTTTTTTTTTTAAAGATTTTATTTATTTATTTGACAGAGAGAAAGATCACAAGCAGGCAGAGAGGCAGGCAGAGAGAGAGGAGGAAGCAGGCTCCCTGCAGAGCAGAGAGCCCGATGCGGGCCTTGATCCCAGGACCCTGGGATCATGACCTGAGCCGAAGGCAGAGGCTTTAACCCACTGAGCCACCCAGGCGCCCCTAACTCTACTTTAGACATGATGCTTGCTTGTATCTCTACAAGTCAAGACATAAAAAAGTTTACACAACAGAGAATTTCACTGGCTGAAACTGGCAAAAAACAAGCACAATATACTGAGAAAAGGGGGGGGAGGGGGATCTTAACTTTTGATCCCAAGAAAGTAGAATAATATTTCTACACAGTTTACAACTAGTCACCAACCTAATGGCCCAATGCCCAGAGAGTCTTTAATAGTAGCAAAGCCAAAGACAACCGTTTAAACAATGTCTTTTAAATTTTTTCCATCAATTTTTTGACAGCATTTCTGGATCGAACATCCTCAAATTCGTAATATATCAAATCTACCTCTAAGAGTTTAATTTAAATTTAAGCAAATAAAAATAACTTACACTTCTTGTAATGTTTGAGATTCCAAGCTGATGTTCCAGTTAGACAACCGATTATGACTCAGATCCCTAATGAAAGACAAAAGATCATTCTTAGTTTAGTGTTGGAAAAGAGACTTAACGGGGGAGTGGGGGTGGGGGGTGGAATGGGACGACATGGGACACTAAACTAAGACATAAAGACATAATCTAAAAGCCCCATTAAATGTGAATTTGAGTAGTATGCACAAAAAGAAGAAATGTTTATAAAAGATGAAAAATATCTAGATTTCAAAATAGCTACTTTACTTTTTCTTCATTTTGATGAGTTTTTTTTTTAAACTAACTAGGGAATACATTCACATGATTCAATAATCCAAAAATATAAAAGGAAATTCAGTTAAGCTCCCACCCTGTCACCAGCCATATGATTTCCATCCCAAACAGCAACAAATGAAAATATACCATTTCTTGAGCAGTCTGCTAGATATTTCATGCATGCACCAGCAAATTTTTACAAAAGTGGTAGAATAATTTACACACTAATTTGCCTTAGTTTTTTCACTTAACAATACATCTGGTAGATCATTCCACAGCAATATTATAGAGTTCTTTCATCCCTCTTTGTGATTATCTTATACTTTTATTGTAATGAACTACACTTTATATATCTTTGAAAGAAAAATATACTTTTTAAAGTAATATGTTGTATAATATATAATATTGTAATGTACTGCATTATACTTCAGCAGTAGATAAAAGATCGATTTCACAAGTCAAGATAATGAGCTTCTATATTAGAACTGAAGTTGACCATATCCTTGATAGAGATACAGTCTTCCTAAAAAAAAAAAAAAGCGCAATCCAGCTTCGGCGAAGAAAAATCCACCTCCAAATTATGTTAATGATGATGATTGGTGGTAGTGGTGGCAGCTAACGTTCATTAAGCATCAGGCAGGCACTCCTCTATGCACTTTATACATATTAACTGCCTAAATCCACCCAACAACCTTATGAGGCAAATACTTTTACAATCCTCACTTGCCTAAGACAGAAACAGGCAGAGAGCAGTAATTTGTCAATCCAAGGTCATACATCTAGTAAGTGAGGAAGCCATAAACTTGAAATTCCATCTAACTTCTAGCAAGTAGTTTGTTAGATATAGCAGAGATTTCACTGAAATTAGTCATGCGTCTAAATATTTAAATAGGCTTTAAAAATTCACCTTGATGCTTCCTGACTTCTTCACAAGGCTGAAGTGGAATCCAGCCCACACAAGCTGTCCGCCCAAGAGATGTACTATACATTACAATATGGCTAGCAATAGGGACACACTAGAGAAACATTACAGATCACTTTATCTCACTGTGCCACCACAGGCAGTTGACAGATGCACACAGGTCTGAGTGATGTCTCTATCACAGCAGAACAACTTGTGCTCAGCTAGATTCATGTCTGTCCATCTGTAAAATTTAGCCACTTTCATTGAGGAGCTTCATTTACACCATAAGATAATTAAGGCTAGAAGAAACCATCCCTTTTCCAAAACAGATCAAACATCTTTATTCCAAGATACCTGCCTGACACCAGATATCAGCTCAAGGACACTCATGACTGGGAGTATGTGCTGGGAAATGTTAAGAGATAAAAATTGCAATTTACTCCAAGATATAAAAATCTTACATTCAGATACTTTCATCCAACTCACAGTTACTACTAAACAACACTGTATTTTATACAAGTGAAGAGATATTTATTGTGGCATTTCAACTAAAGAAGAAATTCAGCTCTTCTAAGTTAAGTTAGATAGTCCACCTTCTGCTCCAAGGTGACTGGTCTGGCAACTACCACCTGCGCAACAGGCTAGCAGAGTATGATTTAATTCCGTATCTGATGCTCACTAATTTTTTTTTCCCTTTTACAGATTAAGAGCTTTCATTTTAATAGTAACAGTGCTTCTAATGCCTTCCCAAACCCTAATCTCTCTGGCAATATAACTCTTGACTATACTCATTTCCTACAGTTCTCTCATGGATATCAATGACCAGATAAACCCTTTTAAAGAAAACTATTATTAATGAAATGTAAAGCAATCAAGTTAACCCAACTTACACATAGTATAAACTACTTTGTATTAAGTATCAATGAAAACTGTCCAGTGTCTCTACTGGGTAAAGAGTGATTTTCTCTATATCTTTGAAGAACCTCTAAAGGCTCTTTGATGGAACCCAAAGGCTACTGGAAATACTTCGGAGCCTCTCTACAGGATAATGCTTGTCTTAAGAATACATGCCTCAGGGCGCCTGGGTGGCTCAGTGGGTTAAAGCCTCTGCTTTCGGCTCAGGTCATGATCTCAGGGTCCTGGGATCGAGGCCCGCATCGGGCTCCCTGCTCAGCGGGGAGCCTGCTTCCCCCCCTCTCTCTCTGCCTGCTCTCTCTGCCTCCTTGTGATCTCTCTCCCTCTGTGAAATAAATAAATAAAATCTTTAAAAAAAAAAAAAAAGAATACATGCCTCAGATGCTGCAAGCCCAATCTCGTGCTGCTCACTAGGGGTGTTGCTTTAGAGATCAGACTGGCTGGGCTCAAAAAGGATCAACAGGCTTCTGGCTAGAGATTTACTACACCCGTCCTTGGAAAAGGAAAAGGAAAAAACATAAAAAGAAACAGCTAGTTCAAAGCCTATATTCCTATTTTATGGATGTAAAATGTCCAGGTTGCTACAAGATTACCACGGTTTTCAAACATGCTCAGAGGGTGGTTATTTGTGTAGGCTGTTCAACAGTGTTGTGCGAGCCAACAGGAGGAAAGGCCAGACTCAGGGGTGTTCTTCATTTAGAAGAAAGCAACACTAATGATCCACACAGCCTCCTGAATTTGTGTTATATCACAGAAAGCCTAATCAGTTCAGTAATTCCAGTTAATCTACCAAAATGATGTAATTATGTTTAATTTTGTAAGATACACAACAGTGATCTATTTTGGTCTCAGTTTTTTTTTTTTTAAGATTTTATTTATTTATTTGACAGAGAGACAGTGAGAGAGGGAACACAAGCAGGGTGAGTGGGAGAGGAAGCAGGCTTCCAGCAGAGCAAGGAGCCTGATGCGGGGCTCAATCCCACGATCCTGGGATCATGACCTGAGCGGAAGGCAGGCGCTTAACAACTGAGCCACTCCAGGCACCCCTTGTCTCAGTTTTTCAATAAAGTTTTGATTATGGATAAAAAAAAAATAAGACTATATGTCTCAGAGGTCAGAACCCCATAATGAGGCACTCTGGATGCTTCTGCAACAAATCTGCATTAGGTGGGATTTTAAAACACTAACAGTGAACTAAAATACACTCCCAAAGTAGTGCTATCATAGAAAGCAACCACAGTAGTTCCCCCACTCCCCTTTATCCATAGCTTGGCTTTCTATGGTTTCAGTTGCTCACAACCATGCTCTGGAAGCAGATGATCCTAACACTAGGTCACAATGCCTACATCATTCACTTTACTTCATCTCATCACATGGGCATTTTATCATTTCACATCATCACAAAAAGGGTGAGTACAGTAAGGTGTTTTGAGAGAGAGATCACTTTCATATAACCATTACAGTATATGGTTAGAATTGGTTTTTATTATTGCTGTTAATGTTTTATATGGTGCCTAATTTATAAGTTAAACTTGATCATAAGTATATATAAGAAAAAACATAGTATATATAGGGTTCAGTGCTATCTACAGCTTCAGGTATCCACTGGGAGTCTCGGAAGATATCTCCATGAATATGGGGGAAGGGAGACTACTATAGTATAAATCTGTATAGCTGTTTGAGTTATCAAAATACCAGGTGTCAGAGAACCTGGGTGGCTCTCCCTCTCCAACTCCCCCTGTTTGAGTTCCCTCTCTCGCTGTGTCTCCCTCTGTCAAATAAATAAATATTTTAAAAGAAAATACCAGGTGTCTAAAATTATATGGATTGATCTGATCATCAGGTATTCACACAATAAACATTGATCAAACATGGGCCAGGCACTGTGCTAAGTACTAGGGTTACAAACTATCAATCTTAGTAACCTTTTTGTCTTTTTTGAAAGCAGTATTTACAGTACTCAGGTGGCGTCACTGGAAAACTAAAGATAGACTGAACATCAACTCGACCATTCCCCCTCTTCCCTAGTAACGTATGTATTCTTTTATACCTAAATTTCCCTCTGGAATTTAATCACAACACATGCATATGGGACTGCACAGACACATCCTTGCTTTCCATAACCTTGCTCTTCCCATTTCTTTTTTTTAAAGTACTTCAAGGGGCAGCTGGGTGGCTCAGTTAAGCATCTGCCTTCGGCTCATGTTGTGGTCTAGGGGTCCTGGGATTGAGCCCCGCATCAGAATCTGTGCTCAGCGGGGAGTCTGCTTTTCCCTCTCCCACTGCTGCTCCCCTTTCTTGTGCTCTCATACACGCTAATAAACAAAATCTTTATAAAATAAAAAATAAAGTACTTCAAAAATGCTAATTACTAAAATCGGAAGACTTCAATTATGAGATATAAAACTCTTAAGATTAAGAATTTGGAGGGGAGGGACACCTGCGTGGCTCAGTGGGTTAAGCGTCCGCCTTCGGCTCAGGTCATGATCCCAGGGTCCTGGGATAGAGCCCCGCATTGGGCTTCCTGCTTCACAGGAAGTCTGCTCCTCCCTCTCCCACTCCCCCTGCTTGTGTTCCCTCTCTCACTGTGTCTTTCTCTGTCAAATAATAAAATCTTAAAAAAAAAAAAAAAAGAATCTGGAGGGGTGTCTGGGTGGCTCAATAGGTTAAGTGGCTGCCCTCAGCTCAGGTCATGATCTGAAGTCCTGGGATCAAGCCCCGCATCAGGCTCCTTGCTCAATGGGAATCTTGCTTCTCCCTCTGCCTCTGCTGCTCCCCTGCCTGTTCTTTCACTCTCTCTGCTGCTTGCTGTCAAATAAATAAAAATCTTTAAAAAAAAAAGAGAGGGAATTTGGATACTTAAAGTCTCTCACCATTCTTCCCAGGGGTAAATCATTAATTCCATTTAGTCTGCATTGTCAGTTTTGTTTTTTTTTTTAAGCAAAAGTCCTGAAATGGAGAACTGTCCTTCAAATATTTTCACCCTGAATATTCCTAATATGTTAAAAACTTGAAGTAATCTAAGCTTGATAAACAAAACCTAAAAGTCTAGCTTTTTAATAGTCAATAATCTTTCCTTTATTTTTAAACACCACTAATATCTGAATATTTATGGATATAATGCTTGGAGAGTAAAGATCTCAGAGAAGGCCTTACCTCAACATTGTAAACTCAGCTCCCACTTATGCTAATTTACAGGGATGTAGCTGTAATAAGTAATGAATTATTAAAGTTCTTGATATCATGTGGAGCCAGAGGTGCCATTAATGTAGTCGTTTAGTGCCATCAAGGTGTAAATAATTTATAGACTGTACAGAGCAATCACAACACTCTGAGGAAGGGAATCAAAGTCTGCAAGCTAATTGTAAAAAAGTCCTACAGCAACACAGATGCAGAGATTTTCTTCTGCCCAATCACATGTGTACACTTTTTGAGTCATCACTAATCTTTTCTGAGAATCTGCAGCACTTATAGACTATGCTGTGAACTTAAACAGCAACAATACTTCAGTGAGAAGGGCCTTTCCCAAAGTAAAAAGAACACATCATATCCAACAGTTTAGGTATGTCAATGCTTTATGTATTTAACCAGCAAAATTTGCCCTTTTGTTTTGTTTTGAGAGAGAGAGAGAGCATGCGCCCATGCAAGCGGGGGGCAGGGAGAGGACAGAGGGAGAATCTCCAGCAGACTATCCACTGAGCCTGGAGCCTGGCGTGAGGATCGATCCCACAATCAAGATCATGACCTGAGCCAAAATCAAGAGTTGGCCAGTTAACAGACTGAGCAACCCAGGCACCCACGACAGGGATTTCTGTTCACTAAAGAAAGGTCAGGGGCGCCTGGGTGGCTCAGTCGGCTAAGCAGCCAACTCTTGATTTCGGCTCAGGTCATGATTTTAGGATGGTGGGATAGAGCCCCACACCAGGCTCCAGGCTCAGCACAGGGTCTGCAGGAGAGTCTCTACCTCTCTCCCTCTCCCTTTGCTCCTCCCCCTGCCCAAATGCAGGCACAGGCACATGCATACACACATACACACATTCTCTCTTCTCTAATGAATAAAATCTTTTAAAAAAAAACTGAAAAAAAGAAATCCCTGTCTTATTAAAGTGTATCTACCATAATTTACTTTTAAAAATAGGATTATCATTACAATGAATTCCAGTACTGTGATTTAAACAAGCTGATATTGAGTACTCCTAAAGTATACTAAAGACAAGGACTCCAAAACAACTCTTACAATCCTGTCTTTTAGGTTTGATTTTCTTGTACCACTACCAGCTTAACACCAAAAGCTATTCCTTAGAACTGTCAGCAACAGCACTACCTGAAATTTTTCTAATTTGTTGCTTCTAATCAACTGCCATAGGATAGAAAACCCCATTGCTTGAACTGTCTGAAGTAGGAGTAAATGCGATCTAAGAGTCTGAGCAGCTCCTTTATGAAGAAATGCTGCCTGGAAGCATTTCTGTTTTTTGATTGAATGAGAGATGACTAGAGATATCGGTAAATTATCTTTAGGATAAATGAGATTTTATTATAACACGAAGCATAATGTGATTTCAAATTAAATCTTCTATCCTTCATTTACTCTATTTATTTGTAATACACCAAACAACAGTTTTTATATGAATCCAAAAAGTTCAAGGTGGTAGGAAGATGGCAGCATTCATTTCAAGAATCAGAGGCAGGTTTTCTTTTCTTTCATTACATTTCACTGGGTTCCTAATGACTGAAAATACTGCTTCACTAGAAGGAATACAATGGCAAAACAGGAAATACGAATTCTACAGTTACTTTTTTTTATTTTTTAATTTAAATTCAACTAGACAACATATCATCATCAGTTTTTGATGTAGTGTTCAACATACAGTTATACTTAAGAATAGTTTCCAGGGTGCCTGGGTGGCTCAGTGGGTTAAAGCCTCTGCCTTCAGCTCAGGTCATGATCTCAGGGTCCTGGGATTGAGCCCCACATCGGGCTCTCTGCTTAGCAGGAAGCCTGCTTCCTCCTCTCTCTGCCTACCTCTCAGCCTACTTGTGATCTCTCTCTCTCTCTCTGTCAAATAAATAAATAAAATCTTAAAAAAAAAAAAAAAGAATAGTTTCCACATGACCAGTTTTGGGGTCTTGGGCAAAGCGTCCAACCTCTCTAATCTTAAGTCTCTTCTAACATTAAGTAAGAACACTGTACTGATCTCACTCAACTGCTCAGGAGATTAAAAGAATATATATCAAATGCTTAGCATACAAATGTGTAGGTATATAATAAGTTATTACTGGATTGAAATAGAATGATGGTCAAGCACTGTAACTTTTTCTGAGTATTTATTATATATGCAGACACAATCCACTTCCCAAGGTAAAACCTTAATTAATTGGAACTACTCCCCTATATTAACTTAAAAGTAGTAAACTAAATATTGCTTGTGACTTCCAATTTTATAAGATTCCAAAACCAAGGCAATCCGCCAAACGTCTAGTCAAGTTATTGAAGTACATACCTATATCACAAGATTTGATGTTTAAGCATAATCCAGTGATACCTCTACTGACCTATTTTATATATGGTCACATAATTATCTACATAATTATGAAGAGGTATCTACCAAATTAGATATGAAGAGGAATCTAATTTACTGGAATTGCAAAATCATAAAATAAAAAGAAATCTAAATGTTTATTAAAATGGGAGCACTTAAATAACTTATGAAAGTTCCATACAATAGAAATCTCTGCAGTCAGTAAAAAGAATAACATATTTCTTTTAAGATTTTCTTTGAGAGAGAGAGAAAGAGCATGAGCAGGGGAAGGAGCAGAGGGAAAGGAAGAAGCAGACTCCCCACTGAGCGGGGAGCCCAATGTGGGGCTCAATCCTGGGACCCCAGGATCATGACCCAAGCTGAAGGCAGTCCTTCGACTGACTGAGCTACTATCCAGGGACCCCCAAAATAACATATTTATGCATGGTATATAGTATGACTTCATGTGTGTGCAGGCACATGTGCATTTCAGAGAAAAGGAAAAAGATATATATGTGTGCAGAACTTCAAGAAGTATACCCAAGGAACGATTTACAGTGGGTTTTCCTTAGGAGGAACAAAGGAACTGTTATTTTTCCACTTTATATGCTCCTGTACTGTTTTAATAGTTTACCATGGGAAAATATTATCTAAAAATAATAATACACTCACATATAAAATCTATCTTCTTCTAAGAATGTGACTAGAAAAGATTTTAATTCAATTACTTTTCTAAGATATTAGAATTCTTCCTACAGAATGTTTGCAGAATAATGCCCTAAATTGACCAAATCAGGTTAACTATGCACTGGACAAAAGGAAAAAAAAAGGTAACTAGATGGTTCTCTTATATTCCTAATCAGCAATATACCTCAGAAAGATAGTGGAAAATGCAAACATACTGGACTGTTTTTGGACTGATTTATGAAACAGTAAGTTCCATTTTTTTAAAAGATTTTATTTATTTATTTGACACAGAGAGAGAGAGATCAGATCAGGCAGAGAGGCAGGCAGAGAGAGAGGAGGAAGCAGGCTCCCTGCCGAGCAGGGAGCCGGATGCGGGCCTCGATCCCAGGACCCTGAGATCATGACCTAAGCCAAAGGCAGAGGCTTTAACCCACTGAGCCACCCAAGCGCCCAGTAAGTTCCATTTTAGAACCAAGTGTCTGGCCTTAAAATTTTTTTTAAAGATTTTATTTATTTATTTGACACAGAGAGAGAGATTACAAGTAGGCAGAGAGGCAGGCAGAGAGACAGGGAGAGGAGGAAACAGGCTCCCTGCTGAGCAGAGAGCCCAATGCGGGCCTCCATCCCAGGACGCTGAGATCATGACCTGAGCCGAAAGCAGAGGCTTTAATCCACTGAGCCCCCCAGGCGCCCGTGGCCTTAAAATTTCAAACCAGTGAAGAGAGCTGAAATTTTAGCAAGCAGTACAAAACCATGGCATACTAATAAAATAATAATTCAGCAATAGCAAAACAAATGGTGTTGCTTATACATGAAAATATACAGAAAACTATGCATTTTCCATCATCATTAGTAAGCATTTTCTGCATATCAACTGAGTTCACATCTTTGCATCAGACTATATTTTATTTAGGTCATTATAAAGATTTTCAGGAGTGAACGGATATTAAAACAAATTATCATCTACATTACTGGTAGAAAAGGAAGGTGTAATCAAAGCCAAGCATTAGTTGGGTTTCTCATTATTAATGTAATCCATCATTCCTTAATATCCACATAGTTTAACTTGGCACATAAAAGCATACTTATGCTCAGGGTTGGTTATGCTTTTCCTGCAGCAACCTGCCAAGATTCTGATTATATAAGCAAGATATAATAGTGATCCCAAAAATAGATAAAAAATAAAAGTGTACCGGGAACCCAAAGTTAAGAACTATTGTTACAAACTTACTTATACCACACTTCACTGATACTGATTTATGATTTAACTTTAAAACTGCTATCACCACTAGTTATTCGGACAGTTATTCCTGCAGTTAACTTTGTTACAAATAACATAATTTCTTTTTTGGGGAAAAGCTGGGGAAGGACAAGGAAAAGAGAAAGGATACACACGCTTTAAAAAAAAAACAAAACAAAAAACAAAGGCTTATAGCAAAGTAAAGGTTGCATTAACTATTCTGTTCCATTGGTTTTTGTCCCAAACATGAAATTAATAGATAGGATATAGTTACTTAAATTGCTTTTATTTTTTATTTGTATCAGCTGAACATCTTAATACTTCTGATGACTGGAATATTACAGAATAAATAAGTTGAGTCACTTGAAAAGAGAGTACTGCAAAAAATTCAGATATTTTTCAAAAATATTTTTGCTAAACTGTTAATATGATGTGTTTTTCCCTACTGCTAAATGCCCATCTTCCACTAGGATTGAAGGACCTTTAAAAAATAAAATATACTACATAATATGTCATGGACCAAAGATAAGGGAAATGTATTTTCTAGCATCAGGAAGAAATTATTATCTTAACATGCAAGTTAAGCCTCTGAATATCCGTGTGCTGACTATATATGTTGTAGATCAAGACATGCAAAGTATTTTTAATATAATGAAACATAAGGACAATATTCTCTATAAAAGTAAGTGTCCTTCAAAGCTTAAAAAACTTTCAGAGAATTAAGCAAAGCATAGATCTCAATATTCGATAAGCAACAAATGTCTGTGGTTCAGCCGTTCTCCATCACTGTTGCAGCATCATCAGGGAACACTCGAACATACTGATCGCCCCAAACCAATCAAATCAGAATCACTAGAGTGTGGAGCCCAAGCATTGGTATTCTGTAAAAGTTCTCCAAGTGACAGTCTAATGTGCAGTCAGCGCTGAGAACCACTGCAATCGTCCAGAAATCGAATAACCCAAAGCCTGTGGCCAGAAGATGCTCTGTTAAGATTCTCTCAATTCTTTTCCTTTTCTTGCCCTACAATAAACCCGTCAACGAAGACTTGACACCTATCATTTGCAGGCAACACACTAAACAGACATGAACAAAACAGACATTTTTGGAGTTTATATGCTCCCTCTTGGAGTTTACAGAATCACCCTAAACTAAAGCTTCACCAGCACCGAGATGCCACTAAGTTCTATTCACTACCAAGATAAAATTCCTATAAAGTAAATTCCTGGGGCGCCTGGGTGGCTCAGTTGGTTGAGCACTGGATTCTTGATTTTGGCTTGGGTCACGATCTCAGGGTCATGGCATCAACTGAGCCCCACATGGGCCCCACACTCAACACACAGAGTCTGCTTAGGATTCTCTCCTTATCTCTCTGCCCCTCCCCTTGCATGCACTCTCTTAAAAAAAAAAAAAAAATCCAGGGGTGCCTGGGTGGTGCCGTCAGTTGAGCATCTAATTCTTGGTTTCAACTGGGGTCTGATCTCAGTATCATGAGATCAAACCCCACATCTGGCTCTGCACTCAGTGGGGAGTCTGCTTGGGTTTCTCCTTCCCTCTTCCTCTGCCCCCCATAACACCACAGGCGCACGCATGCTCTCTCTCTCACTGAAATAACATTTTTTTTTAATTCCTATTTGTACCACAGGAGGGTGGGATAAAAGGGTAAAGGAAGAAAGGAATGCTTTTTATTTCTATTTAATACATTTGTTTTGCTTTTTTTAAATGAAGATATATGCCCTCATATATTTTGAAATAAGATTTTTTTTTCAAGATTTTATTTTTAAGTAATCTCTACACCCAACATGGCGCTCACTCTTGCAACCCTGAGATCAAGAGCTGCATGTTCCACTGACCAAGCCAGCCAGGTGCCCCAAAATGTGATTTTTAAAATACATTTGTAGACAAATGCAGCAAAACATATTGGTTGATTCTTTGATAACCCTTGGCTACATATTTCACTGGCGACGAGTGGGATTTGGGTTTGGGTATGAGTCCATAGCAAAACTAATGACCCTAGGTTTCTTTACTTTACAGTTACAGACTTGTTTTTTCTAATCCCTTAACTATTGTTTCCACACCCAGCAAGATCTTATCAGAAAGGGCAAAGGTTGAAGGTAAAAATCCTTTCGGATATGAAGAACACACTACCACTCTTCTTTCCAAGTGGTTCTAACATCTAAAATTAAATGCCACTCGGGCCAAGGCAAGCACTAGAGGTAAAGTTAATTAAGAGAACCAAACAGACTGCTCAAACAAAAGCAATTAAAACACTTTCCTTCTCCCAAATTATCAAAGCCAAAATTTTTAACAATAATCAGTGCTAGGTGAAGTATGATAAGACAGGCACTCTCAGGGTGCCAAAGAAGTTTAAATTGTTAACTTATGCTGAGTCCCACGTAAAGTATCGAGGTAATTCAGGGTAGACCCGTGTTAACAACCAGTCTTGTATGATCTGTATCAAATAATGTATTAGTTCAGATTTCTGAAGGCTCTCTCATTACAGGCTTTCTTCTTAGGTACCTTCTGAACTAACCAAAAATGCCTTGAAGATTGCAAAAGATTTCATGGGATCACATCCTCTGCTTACCACTTCCCCAGATAGACCAGGATAAAGATGAAATATGTTAAATCTTTAATGCAATGAAAGAAAAGCATATTGTATATGTCTGAAATGATTTTTAGAAGTGAAAAGTTCATTGTAGAGTAGTATGTAAGCCAAGGACAATATATATTGGATTCTGGAAACACTATGGTAGTATATTCCCTTTCCTCCCAGTGTACTATAGGAATTTACCAGTAGGTCTGTGTCTTTTGAAGAATAAAACTGGTGTTTTCTCCTAGCGCCTGGAAAGGTAAGGTATGTGAAAGATGAAATGCCTTCTGAAGTACCCCAACTCTAGAAACAGGTGGCTGCTGTACAAGTTGGAATGAAGTTGTGCAGGCTATTAAAAACTCCTCAAACCAGAGCTGCAAGCCATGACATTTTGTGTGCAACTGATTATTCACTAATATTTAATAAATATCCAATAGATGCTGCAAAGCCGTATAAAAACAAAGATGATCAGAATAAATGAAAGATTATTTGTGCATGGGAAAGTTTCTGGGTACACTCAGACAAAATACCCCAGACAGAGTAAGATGAGAACTAGAGTTAGCAGTAACTCAATGTGCCTGTATTTAGAATTTTTCTTTTTTTTGTAAAAAAAAAATTTTTGATCTTAAAATACAAATAATTAGCTAATACCCTGATTCATTCACCATGTTACTATGGAAAATGAGGTGCCCTGAAAAGAAACCATCTAATAAAATACATAAAAGACTAAAGAAGCAAATGAGAAAAGAATGCTTTGAACTTGTTGTGATCTCTCCCTCCTCAGAAGACATAACCACACACTCTAATTCAATTATTTACTACATTCATTCAACAAAAAATTTTGAGTACTTACTGATCACTGTTTCTATACAGCAATGACCAGACAAAAATCCATGCCCTCATGGTATTTACAATCTACTGAAAAGAAGACTAAATAAAATATGTAGCCTGTCAGAAAATGATGCCTGGGGCGCCTGGGTGGCTCAGTGGATTAAAGCCTCTGCCTTCGGCTCAGGTCATGGTCTCAGGGTCCTGGGATCAAGTCCCGCATCGGGCTCCCTGCTCAGCGGGGAGCCTGCTTCCTCCTCTCTCTCTGCCTGCCTCTCTGCCTACTTGTGATCTCTCTCTCTCTGTGTCAAGTAAATTAAAAAAAAAAAATCTTAATTAAAAAAAAAAAGAAAGAAAATGATGCCTGCTAAAGACAAAAAGAGAGCTAAGGAGTTGGGATTGTCTCTGGGAGAGGAGAGATAACCTGAAAGTCTGAAATTCTTGCGGAGACTGGTGTAAACAGGAATCAAGGGCATAATGAGACTGGTGCTGACAGTCTCATGGCAGATACTGATTGGTAGGGAGAAAGTGAGGGGTGAGAGGAATGAAGACGTATATGGGGAATCTTTCTAGTTCTTTACTCTGAAGAGTCAACTTGGAACAGGGTAATATTATCCAGAGCAGGAAGTTTCCTCTGATTTCTGCCTTATGGAAACCTAGAGGCCAAGAGAAGGAAGTCCTACCTAGGTTTGATCACAGAGAACCAGCTTTCTAAACGCATTGTATGCTCAGTTCCACATTGCCAATCTTACTTCTCCATAAGAAGTATGGTGAAAATAACACGGACACAACAAAATGGATGGACGAAGTAGAAAATAAGAGTTGATAGTAATAAATGATAGTAATAAATAAATGAAGTAAATGAGGAACCTTAGTAGAAAGGAAATCACATCTGTACTGTTTTTTAAAGGACTCATTTTCAATTCACCACTTTGTGAAAGTTCTTTTCACATTCCCGCTAGATTATTCAACTAAAGAGTAGAAAATTATGTTTTCTTTTTTTATTTTATTTTATTTTTTTTATTTTTAAAGATTTTTTTTATTTATTCATTTGACACAGAGAGAGAGATTACAAGTAGGCAGAGAGGCAGGCAGAGAGAGAGGAGAGAGGAGGAAGCAGGCTCCCCGCTGAGCAGAGAGCCCGATGCGGGCCTCGATCCCAGGACCCTGGGATCATGACCTGAGCCGAAGGCAGTGGCTTTAACCCACTGAGCCACCCAGGCGCCCCGAAAATTATGTTTTCAATGCTGTTTCTGCCTCTCACAGTTTTCTTCACAACATACAATGGAAGGTTGAGAGTTCATATTCAGAAAAACATACATACAACTGCAATGAACTTAAACGCCCTCAAATCAACTTCCCTAACATATATATCACTTTCTAAATCCTAAGAATGTTTTCCAAAGTGTATCTTAATCCTTACCAGTATCACTATAAATGTAGAAAGGAAGGAAACTATAAATTAACTGCCCCTTCATTTTTTAAGATTTTATTTAGAGAGAGAGAGAGTGCACACAAGCAAGGGGAGTAGGAGACGGAGAGGGAGAAGCAGACTCCCCGCTAAGCAGGGAGCCCAGCCCAGGACTCGATCCTGAGACTCCAGGATAATGAACTGAGCTGAAGCCAGACATTTAACCAACTGAGCCA
Source organism: Ailurus styani (assembly GCA_002007465.1). Classification (NCBI taxonomy): domain Eukaryota; kingdom Metazoa; phylum Chordata; class Mammalia; order Carnivora; family Ailuridae; genus Ailurus; species Ailurus styani. The sequence goes on from LNAC01000256.1 coordinate 2,043,058, forward strand.
CCCAGGAACCCCTATCTGCCCCTTTAGAAAGGAAAGATGAAGTATTGACAAAGCTATGCAATTTTTCTTTGATATCACACAAGTCACTGGTAGTGAGCTCTGGACCTTTAAAAGGATGAAGGCTGACTCCACCTGTTAACTAACAGTGAAAACATTCTGCCAATATTACTTACTGAGAGCAGCAGCTAAAGAGGTTGAAGCTCAAGTCACCTGCAAATTTAGACTTTCCTAGAGTTATCCAATGTAAATCAATGTCCTCTTTGTGTGCTAAAGAACTCATCTGTTCACAACTATTCTAAAAGAACAAATGCAAACACGTCTTAAAGTTACCATAATGAGAACAGCAGAGACAAGAAACTAGAACTAAATACATATGAAATTTAATTAATCTAATATAGCAGTGATTCCCCAATACTGATGCATGATAAAGTTTTTAGCAGTTCACACTGAAAGAAAAATAGGAAGGACAAGATTACAAGTTTTCCATAGAGCTAAATATATGTAATCTACAGAATTGTCCTTATTTCTGTAATTATGCACTTCCTAATTTTTGATGCTGTCATGAAATGACCATGACAACAAATAACTGGAGGACAGGGGTTCTAATGGTGTCACTTGGTAAAACAAGAAGCTAATACATGTGGTCCTCCAATTCCTGCGTGAATGTGTGTGGGCGCGCATGTGTGTAAAATCAGAAAAATGCGACACAGAGCTTAGCACCCATGGACAAACCAAACTCTGAATAACCAAATAAAATTTGAATTTCTGATACAGAAAAGCATAAACACAGAATCTAAATAGGTTTCTGTCTAGGAAAAACTCCATTTCTTCCTACCTTTATTCATATATACAATACTCCTCTGACACCAGATGTATGATTTCCCCCACACAAACCAACCAATTCTCCAACACCAAATGGATGTCCCACAATTCAGTTCTGACATCAATGGGAGTTACAGCAGACACCACAAGTTAAGAGCTTTGTCCCAGAAGAGTACCCCCCAATTCAGCCCCACAGCCCATCTCACTTCTCTGTATGAAGTATGGTAAGGAGCACCTGGGTGGCTCAGTTGATCAGGCATCTGCCTTCAACTCGGGTCTTGATCTCAGGGTCCTGGGATCAAGCCCCATGTTGAGCTCCCTGCTCAGCAGGAAATCTTCTCCCTCTCCCTTTGTCCCTCCACCACCACCCTTGCCCTGTCACCACCCTCATGCTCGCTCACTCTTTTTTATTTTAAAGATTTTATTTATTTGAGATAAAGTACAGAGAGTGAGTGAGAAGCAGACCCCTTGCTGACCAGAGAGCCTGAAGCGCAGCTCAGTCCCAGGACCCCGAGGTCACAACCTGAGTCAAAGGCAGACATCCAACCAACTGAGCCACTCAGGAGCCCCTCTCTCTAATAAATAAATAAATAAAAGAAGTATGGTGAAAATATCACAGACACAAAAGGTAAGCATAAGTAGTAGGCGCTGTGTCAGGAGTCAGAGTCAAAGACCAAGTATTAGAGCACAAGATGCTCACAACAATGCTCTCATCGTTTGGAAATTTCAAGGATTTCAGCTCTGTGCCACCAACCAGGGTCAGAGACCAATATATATTTTTTCAATTATTTCCCAGCCCACCTTGGTCTCTGGCCACAGACCCCCTTAAAGCAAAAAGATACACAACTCAAAAGATACTGACACATTAGAATCCCATTCAGTCATTAATAATTGCACTAGTCAATCACTATCTCATATGAAAATGCTTTCCAGGCAAGGCCACTCAGGTTCACAGGCTTCTAATCTTATGAGGTCACAAAAGCAGGAATGGTGCAGGCAAACAGTTTCAGACAGGCATCTGATAGAACTAAGAGATGATACCATCTCTTACTCTGAGCCTCTTTTGAGGTGTTAACATTAGATTTCCCTCATTATACAACCCACTTATTCATTCCTTTACCCTCAGCTACTATTGCTCCTTCTCTCCACTTATACCCAAACTCTTCCCCCTTTGGAAGAGACATCAGGTTTGGCTACTGTGCTGATCTAGATTGCAAACAGCAAGAACAGTCTAGCAGGTACCACCTCCCCTTCAGTCCACTCCATTCAGTTGGGGGAAGGTGATCTAGATGTAGAATCACTAGGCTATTCTCACCACCAAGCAATTAGAGTGGCATTCACTCTTAACCTCAATTTTGCCAAATGAGACAAAGCCACAACCCACCCCATCAGGACCTTAGGATTCTAACCCAAGCTTAAATATACAGTTTCTTGCTAAGGAATCACCCATTTTCAGTACTTTGTATTTACAGCCCTAGTCCTATGACCAGTGTATCAAGCACAAAAGAAAAAAGTTGAGGTGATGTGAAGAAGAAAGAAAAAGTACAGTCATGACACGAGGATACTCCTCCCTTGGTAAAAAACTGTAGGGGCATCCCAGCAATCTCTGCCACCCCCATTTCCCTAGATCCACCAGAAAAAAAAAGGACTCTCCCTGGTAGGACGACTCCTTTAGCCCCCACTGCACAATGAATGAGCACACATTCTCATGAACATACATACATAAGCCATACGTTCAGGTCTTTACCTCCCATTTTACACGACCAATGTTTTCATTGCCCGTTCAGTTCTCTATTAAACTAGTACTCTAAGGAGGACATCTCTCTGCCCATTTGTTGGACACAATGAGCTGTATATTCCTCAGTCTGAAGAAATTATGGTCAGCCATCCAAATTGTTATAATTATCTTCTGTTCCAGTTCTTCTTTAGTACTCTGAGAATTTGCATCTACTATAAGAGAGGCAATGTCCAGTCCAGACTCAGTTGTCTACTCCTGTCAGGACCCATCTGTAACCTACCAGAATTACAGCATCAGTCTCATTTGCCACCAATATGCAGGGCTTTCCCAACAGGAATCTGCCACCCAGCTATCTACAATCTCTATTTTGCTTGCAGATAAAACAGTTCTTACTGACATTTTGTGCCTCCGAAGGTAAAGAGGATTACGTCTAAATTCGGTCATCTTTGCATTACCACATGACCCCATTCATTATCCATGTCCACGCAGATGGCCATCTCAAGTAAGCCCACAGGAGTACTTGCTTGATTCCAACTGCCTTACAAACCTGAAAAAGGGTTCTTCTGATGAGCACTTCATGTCCTACTTTAACGTACCCTTCAAATTCCGGCAGTGATTTCCCTTGGACTGTGCCCTGTGTGGGCATCCCTTTACTACCCCAGGTTTCCACTGTTCTCCCTAGCCATATGGCCAAGCCAATGGCCACTGCCTGTGAATCAGTAAAAACCAAACAGTGTTCAGTTCATCCATGCTGCTAGGAAAAGAGCATGTAATTCAACCCACCAAGCTCATCTGTCCTTACTTTCTCCAATCAGAGTGGTGGCCTTCCAAACAGTTCACCTGGAACTGCCATCCACAAACCAAGTAGCTCTTCATCAGTTATGAGCTGTTTATAAGACACTGCCCAAGTGACAACAGAATCCAGCAGCTCCTCACACAGTTTCCCAGTCAGTCCTAGGGGGAAAGAGCCTCCCTGCTCTTGAGTTTCTCCTCCTTTCATTTCCATTTTATTACAGAACCCTTCCAGGCACTGCCCTACCTACTGAAGTGTTATCTGACATTGTGCAAGAGATCATGAATATTTCAGTTTGTAAGATTATTTTTATGACTTTTAGTCACAGTGGCTGTTTCAATTACTATCCAATAGCAAGGCAGTAATTGCCCTTCAAGTGGGAATTCTCTAGTCCAAAGTCCAGTAAGTCATTGCTGGGAGGCACTCAGAGGCTTCTGCCATAAGCCACAGTCTACGTGGTACGCTACAGTACACTATCACAGAGAATTTGTCCATATGAGCACTTGGACTTCTACACTGTCTAGTCTTGGGCAATCTTACTAGTTCCCCTTTAGTGTATGCAATTAATATTGAAAGGTGGACTTACCTGACTTTTATTTTACAATAATAGGTAAAGGAAATACTCCCCAGTCAGATATAAGGTCCATCTCCCTAATATAATCAGGTAAAAACTTGTTCGAATACACCCATTCTCTCACAAACTTTCACCTTACATTCCTAACTGTAGCTTCCATTAGGACCTCATTAACACATTTTGGTTCTACAATACTCAGAAATCTGATCCCCAAGCCAGACGTAAACTCATTCCCACAAAACATTCGGGTAAAGGAGACACTTCTTTACGTAAAGCCTTGTTTAAACATTCCAACTTTCAAAATCCTATCAACCCTTATATGTTTCTGTTCTCTCAACTACATCAGGGCTTTATCAATGGGTTTTGGTATTTGGTACCACCATGCAAGAGCCTCCCATATCAAGAAATCCTGGGAACTTTCATTCTCCACCTCCTGATCATTTTACCCACTCTTGTGCAAAAGGCTTTGGGTCTTGCCCAGGGTGAAGCCAAGGGACCCTGGCCCTTCGTCAATTTTTTGCTCATTTAATCTATCTACCCAGTGCCCCAAGCAATTACTAGTCACATTACTCATTGTAATCTCTGCTTTCAGATTTCTTAATTTCTCCAAACTGGGGTAAATAGAATACACTTGTTTGAAACTCTTTATGTTGGGGGGAGGAGGACCAGAAAAAGGATCTGTGGACTGCCCAACCTTAAGTAGTGTTGTATTAAAATCTGTTTTAGGGCGCCTGGGTGGCTCAGTGGGTTAAAGCCTCTGCTTTCGGCTCAGGTCATGATCTCAGGGTCCTGGGATCGAGGCCCGCATCGGGCTCTCTGCTCAGCAGGGAGCCTGCTTCCTCCTATCTATCTGCCTGCCTCTCTGCCTACTTGTGATCTGTCTCTCTGTGTCAAATAAATAAAATCTTTAAAAAAAAAAATCTGTTTTAACCCCATCAATATGTTTTATTTATCCTTTTTTTTTTTAAGACTTTATTTATCAGAGAGAGAGTGTGCACAAGCAGTGGGAGCAGCAGGCAGAGGGAGAAACAGACTCCCCGCTAAGCAAGGAGCCCAATACGATATTTGACCCCAGGGCCCCGGGACCATAACCTGAGCCAAAGGCAGACACAACCGACTGAGCCACCCAGACGTACCTATTTATCCCATTTCTTAATAACCATCTAAAGTTAAAAAAAACAAAAAAAAACAAAAAAAACCCATCTAAAGTAAAGCTTTCCATTCTGCTGGGTTGAATCCCATGATCCCTCCCTTTCTTTTTCCTTTGTTTTGCTCCAAATGGTATTTGCTTTATTCACCTTATTACTTAAAACTATTTAAAATTTTCCACTTTGCTAAAGTAAAGGCCAGTCACTTGATTCTCTCCTTTGCCTTTCCTCGTTCTCTTGCTAATTAACCTAATGTTTTTATTAACGACTGTAAAACCTGGGAGGGGAAGCTGAGACAGCAAATATGCAAGGCTTCCCCAACTGTCCCTAGGTTTCGCAGCACGTAAGGTTATATGGGGTCTTCATGTAAAAGAGTTCCCCTTAACCACAGCATTTACTATCAACAGAGTAACAGATATATTCAGCAGATGAATATCCCAATTATCATAAAGATAATCCCATATAGCTTATATACGAAGCATACCATCTGCTCCATTGAGGTGTTCCACTTGGCATTTACAGGACCAGGTGGGCAGTCCCCATTATCAGGTAAACAGACCTTAGAGTGGCTTTTATCCAGTCCATGAGGCTGGCTGTTCACTCAGGAATAACCTGCTTTGGGTCTGGATCACAATAGCTATCTGTGATTGCTCTGTAGTGAGCTGTGGACCCTGCACCAACCCAAACATGGTCTCTTGCACTACAGCATTTAAAACCAGATACTACTCCTAAGTTAATTACTCTCACAATCCATTTTAATAAAGGTTCTTCAGGAAACTATTATTACTGATTCACAAAATGAAAACAACTCCTTCACACGACATTCCCTGGTTTCAGTAGTTTGTTTGTTTTTTTTAAAGATTTTATTTATTTATTTGACACAGAGAGAGATCAGATCACAAGTAGGCATAGAGGCAGGCAGAGAGATAGGAGGAAGCAGGCTCCCCGCCAAGCAGGGATCCCGATGCGGGCCTCGATCCCAGGACCCTGAGATCATGACCTGAGCTGAAGGCAGAGGCTTTAACCCACTGAGCCACCCAGGCGCCCCAGTAGTTTCTTGGTTTTCCCCTCCCCCTACACCAATGGTCTTGGTGACCAGAGGTTCTAGAGGTAAGTTTCTGTTGTCTTTGCATAATTTTCCCCTTGGGGGAGGCAGCTTTGAGGCTAGTAGTCAAAACTCTGACTCAGTGAAATCTGATCTCAGTCTAGCATCAAAGTCTGACCCAGAACTCTATTTTAATTTCATTTTAACTATCACACATAACAATAGCCAAAGGACTTAACATTTCACCTTCTCCTTATTAGTTTCCATTTCCTTACATATCCAGTGAACCAAAGTGCTGGAAACTGAATCCATCTCTAAATTCCATTTGTAACTTTTATCTTTAGAAACTTAGAGCAGCACAGCTGCTCCATACCAGAGGTGAACACATGCCTCCCAGGAATCAATGGCTCCACATTCCCCATCCTCCTACCGTCTCTCTTCCCAAACCACGTTTCTATGAGCCAGGGCCATTCTAGTAAATCTCACTTCTGTGACACCAAATGTCTAGGAAGAACTCCCTGTGTGAAAAGGAAAAAAATATTCAATGACACCTATTAAAACTTCATGAGGAAGACTTTTTTCAAGGTGGTGCAGATTTGCTCTTCAGGTATAGGGACCACTGTGGTAACATTTTGCAGTGAAGGGGAGACTGGGCTCAACTCCAAATACTGCACGGCCAAGTGGGAATTTATAGCCAAGGAGCAGGGTGGTCAGCCAAAATCAGTGGACGGAAAATCACTAAAAGGAAAAAACAGGGGTAAGGTGGGCTCTGGCTAAATAAACATAAGCGGATTCTTGCTGCAAGACAGGCCTGGGTAACCAGACTTCATCTGAAGAAAGCTAGAAGATAAGAAAACCAATCAGACATCAAGGGTGTGATCGGATACGAGGGTGAATGAAGGTTTCTTGCTTAACTGACTTAGCAGGGTTCTTCCTAAAACTGCATTTTATAAGGACGTATACAGATGAGCCTAGAAGACAACTCAGGAGTCTAAAATTTGGTCAAGCAAAGAATCTGTCAGTCCTTATTCTAGTTCAAGGAAAGAGGCATTCATCCTTCCTCTGAACAATATAAGTCTATTCTCTTTTGTCCATTAAGGACCAGATAAAGCTTCAGTTGGGACTTGGCATTAGAGGGTATCTGCTTGATGATGCTAGTAATCAGGCATTCAATGAGGGGAGCTTCTATGACAATACCAGAAAAACAAATATTAATACTTAGATTAGAAACCTAGTTTCTGAGTCTAGAGGAGTGCCAGCTGAAATTTCAGACTTAAGATCAAAGCATCTTTAAATGATGGAGTGAGGGTGGCAATAGCCATCTGAAGAATTTTCCTGCTTTGTAGTTTGAGTGTCTCTGGTGATGGTGCTCTGGTGAACCTCTGACTGATCCATACAGTAGGAAGCACAAGAGTTGCCCATATATGATACGCGGTGGTAATTTTTTTTTTAAGTTTATATCAAGTCGTCCAGCTTCAGCTTGCAGGGTTTCAGGAAAAGGGCAGTTTTAGTTATCGGTGATGCCAAAATCAGGAGAGTGGGAGAAAAAACTAGAAACATTAGCTTGCAAAATTGGAGCCAAACACTGGAGGAAACCAGAATTGAGTATTTGGTAAGGACTGGCAAAATGTGCAAGACAGAACCCACAAGGGTGCACTACAGACCTGCACTGAAACAAAAAAAAAATTCTATTTATAGTCAACCTTTTAATGTTTTTTTACAAAAGAATTCTGGTCTCATTTAAAGCCTAGGATATTTAAGTTTGTCAAGCTAAGTTGCTTCTGTGACATTTCAGTTAAAATAAAGTTTTTGGTTTTTATCTTTAAAAAAAAAAAAGAATTCTGGTCTCATTGGATTTGTCCTGATTATTTACATAGGTTCAGCAAGAATAGTGACTGCCCATACAGTCTCTTTTTGAGTTTGCTTTGCTGGAACTTTTCATACGGAAATCTCAGATTAAAGTTTTAAAAGCCTCTTGAGGTTACGTAGCCAATCCAGGAATTAGCCATAATTGTGAGTGTATTCCTCTTTACTTGGGGTCCCCAAGACAGCCTGATTTCTGGGTCTGCCAGAAAGTGACATTCCTTACTCACCTATAATGCTGGGAACCCTACAGGCCAGATAGCGGGCCAGTTTTTCCAAGAGCACTGGCTTCATAAGGGCAACCTTTAAGCCAGATTTTATGTATGTCACTCTCAAATATAACATTCCAGTCAAAGACTTGATAATAAAACCAATGTTTCCAATTGTGTCCTATTACAAGAACAGATTCTTCCTCAACTTACACAAATAACTACAGTATCATGAAAATAAGAATATGCACTAAGAGTTTCTAAATTCTGGAGGGATCAGATAGGGAGAAAAAGTAATTGTTTCATCTTTGTTCACAAAGGTATAATCAGATTGTTGTAAGCTACAAACAGTTTAACAGAAAAAAGGGGGGGTTCCAACATTAAAGAACTAGCACTGTTTCAAACAAAGAGTCATAAAAAAAATACAACCATCTTCATCAGTTCATTCGGTCCCATGTAATTCTTACTCTGCTCAATCTTGGATTAGCAGTTTTAAGAATCCATCAGCTTCTTCATTAGTTCTGGAAATTCTTAGTCCAATGCATGGTCTTAAAATTTTTCAACTGAGTAATTATCATAATTATATAATAATAATCAAAAGTATTCAACTGGCTCAGTGGGTTAAGCGTCTGCCTTCAGCTCGGGTCACGATCCTGGGGTCCTGGGATCGAGCCCTGTTTTGGGCTTCTTGCTCAGCAGGGAGTCTGCTTCTCCCTCTCCCTCTGCCCCTCCCACCTGCTCATGCTCTCTAATAAATAAATCTTTTTAAAAAAATTATTCAACTGATATAATTATGGAGCATTATTGCCTGTAGCTGATTGTAACTGGTCTCAGAAGAATGAAAGTAAAACAACTTGTCTGTGAATGAAAAAGACTTGTAACAGCCATGGTTAAAATTCTGATGAGAGTTCATTTGATAAGCAAAATAAGTTATTTCTGTGTCATATAGTACTTTAACATACTAGACAACAACTATAAACTTCAAACATTTCTGGGAATACCAAAGTTAGTAATGTATATCCATACACAAATAACCTAAGAAGGTTTGTCATCATTTTTTTTTTAGTTTTTATTATTATAAAAATATGGAACACTTCATGAATTTGCATGTCATCCCTGCACAGGGGACATGCTAATAATCTTCTCTGTATTGTTCCAATTTTAGTATATGTGCTGCCAAAGCGATCACTTTGTCATCATTTCTTATTTGACAATGCTTCCCATGTAATCTAACATAGCAAATAAACCTAATTAATTTAAATCTCTCTTTTACAGGGTGAGCGACAAATCCTTTGGAATTTTTTCAGAGACCCTCTGAAAAAATTATAAAATTAAAATAATATCTCAAAGTTAGTGTGAGGTCAAAAAATTCCATTTAAGGGCGCACGGGTGGCTCAGTCAGTTAAGCACCCAACTCTTGATCTCAGCTCGGGTCTTGATCTCAGGGTCATGAGTTCAAGCCCTGCACTGGGCTCCACACTGGGCATGAAGTCTACTTAAAAAAAAAAAAAAAATCCCATTTAGAATTTGATTTGGGGAAGTTGTCAAAAATGTCAAATGGTTTACACACAGGCCCCTGGGTGGCTCAGTCTGTTAAGTGGCTGATTTTGGTTCAGGTCATGATCTCAGCATCCTGGTCCTGAGCCCCGTGATGGGCTCTGCACTCAGTGGGTAATCTGCTTCTCCCTCTCTCTATACCCCTCCCCCTGCTCAAGCTCACTTTCTCTTAAATAAAATCTTTAAAAAAAAACAGTTGACTTAAGATAACAGGTCACTGTGAAACAATACTCATTTTTAAAAAGTGACAAAAGATTTCAAAGGCAAATACAGAAAGTTACATAGTTGGAAAAAAATCTTAGCTTTTGTAATATTGAAAAGACTCAATTTTTTATTTATTTATTTTTTTTTTTTA
>LNAC01000256.1:2053190-2094270 GCA_002007465.1 Ailurus styani
TTTTTTTTTTTAAAGATTTTATTTATTTATTTCACAGCGGGAGAGAGATCACAAGGAGGCAGAGAGGCAGGCAGAGAGAGAGAGGGGGAAGCAGGCTCCCTGCCAAGCAGAGAGCCCGATGCGGGCCTCGATCCCAGGACCCTGAGATCATGACCTGAGCTGAAAGCAGAGGCTTTAACCCACTGAGCCACCCAGGCGCCCGAAAAGACTCAATTTTTTAAAGTAATGAAAGACTTGGGGCACCTGTATGGCTCAGTGAGGTAAATCTCCGACTTGAGATTTTGACTGGAGTCATGAACTTGAGCCCAGTAGACAGGCTCTGTACTCAGCAGGGAATCTGCTTCTTTCCCTTTCCCTCTGCAACCCCCAACCACACACACTGCACACGCGCTCTCTCTAAAATAAATGCATCTTTTTAAAAAATAATCAAAGATCTGATGAATATAAGAAGCATAGTAAATTATTTTAATCAGACACAAAATCTTTGTTTCCTAGGCAAATTACATAAAAGGTAAAGGAAAATCTTTTTACAGTTTCTTAATAAAAGCAGACAAATAATCCAAGAAAACTTTGACATTCTAGTTTTGCATCAGGTACACTTTTGATACTAAAGTTCAATTTTTTTAACTTATAAATAAATCTATTTAACCTTAGCAACTTGACCACACATATAATTCCTGTTCTGCACATCTATAACCATTTTTCTAGTATCCATTCAGTTTTTGTCTTGTATTTTTTCTTCTTTCTCATTCTGGAACAACCAGTTAGTCTGCCTTAGAAAATTACTTTTTTCCCGCATAAAAACACATCCTTCATGCCTTGCATACTTTGCATAAAAAGTTGTTTCATATTATATTTATGGTTTCTAATAGTTCTATCTATATATACTGATAACAATTTTTAAGCATTAATAAACTTTCTTTTACACAGAATACTATGACATAGACAACTGCCTTCTGTTATATATCAGCATTCTGTAGATTAGTAAACTTATGAATATGCAATTTCACAATTTCTAGCGGCATATAATTCCTCACAAAATAATTTTTCAATGTGGCAAATGACATGTTTACTTAGAGATTCAAATATCTTTAGATTATTTTTTTAAAGATTTTTTATTTATTCATTTGACACAGAGAGAGAGATCACAAGTAGGCAGAGAGGCAGGCAGAGAGAGAGGAGAGAGGAGGAAGCAGGCTCCCTGCTGAGCAGAGAGCCCAATGTGGGCCTCGATCCCAGGACCCTGGGATCATGACCTGAGCCGAAGGCAGTGGCTTTAACCCACTAAGCCACCCAGGCGCCCGCCCTTTAGATTTTCTATACCATGTAAAAACAAGACACCAAAAATACATGAACCCAAACTTAGATTCAGTAGCGAAAGTTTCAGTAGTTTACCCTACTTAGAAATGATCTACATTTGGGGTGCCTGGGTGGCTCACTTGGTTAGGCATCTGACTCGTGATTTCAGCTCAGGTCATGATCTCAAGACCATGAAATCAAGCCTCGCATCAGGTGCTGCACTGAGCGTGGAACCTACTTAAGATTCTCTCTCCTCCTCTCCCTCTGCCCCTCCCCTGCCTTGCACACACACTCACTCTCTTAAAAAAAAAAAAAAAGAAACTTTTTAAAAATGGCCTACATTTTTATTTTAGGCTGATATTAACACCAAACTAAGCTAGCCATCATCTCAAGTTATTTCCCATTAGATTTTTTTTTAATTTATTTTTTTAGATTTTATTTATTTATTTGACAGAGAGAGAGAGCACAAGTAGGGGGAGTGGGAAAGGGAGAAGCAAGGCAATGTGGGACTCAATCCCAGGATGCTGGGATCATGACCTGAGCCAAAGGCAGATGCTTAACCAACTGAGCCACCCAGGTGCCCTCCCTAATAACTATTTTTTTAATTTTATTTATTTGAGAGAGAGAGATCATGAGCAGGGGAGAGGCAGAGGAAGAGGGAGAAGTGACTCCCCACCAAGCAGGGAGCCCGACATGGGACTTGATCCCAGGACCCTAAAATCGTGACCGGAGCCAAAGGCAGATACCTAACTGACTGAGCCACCCAGATGCCCCCCGCTTAACTATTTTTATAACATATATGTGACAGGCAAGTATCACAAAAGTAAAAACCGAGGAAGATTAAATACATGGTCTCCCCCCTGCTTTTTTTTTTTTTAATATAGTGCTTGACATATATCAAGCAATTCATTTTTGTTTTAGTCTTAATTTGGATTTATAGTTTTATAATCTTAACATCTAGTAAAGATTATATAAGCTTGACTAGTAAGCTTAGGTAGAAGAAAAAGTAGGGCGCCTGGGTGGCTCAGTGGGTTAAAGCCTCTGCTTTCGGCTCAGGTCATGATCTCAGCGTCCTGGGATGGAGGCCCGCATCGGGCTCTCTGCTCAGCAGGGAGCCTGCTTCCTCCTCTCCCTATCTCTCTGCCTGCCTCTCTGCCTACTTGTAATCTCTCTCTCTGTGTCAAATAAATAAAATCTTAAAAAAAAAAAAAAAAAGAAGAAGAAAAAGTATATGTCTGCTTTATATTTAATGCTGACAGCTCTGAAGACATGCCTGTTTTTATCTTACCATCAATTTTCAAAATAGTTTTATTTAAAAAAAAAATCATCCCAAATCATGTGAACTTAAAACACTGGGTTAGGGGCGCCTGGGTGGCTCAGTGGGTTAAAGCCTCTGCCTTCGGCTCAGGTCATGATCCTGAGATCCTGGGATCGAACCCCGCAGCAGGCTCTCTGCTCAGCTGGGGGCCTGCTTCCTCCTCTCTCTGCCTGCCTCTCTGCCTACTTGTAATCTCTCTCTCTGTCAAATAAATAAATAAAATCTTTAAAAAAAAAAAAAAAAGGAGCCAAACTGGGGAGATCTCAAGTTTCCCAAAGAGGCCAATGAAGTTCTCCATTATTCTCAGCAAAAGCATGCCAACACGAATGGAGATAGACACAGCTGGCAGAAAACATAGTTAGCAGGGGTTCAAGCTGGGTATTTGAGTCAACTGAGAACCTGCAACACAGAAAACTAAAAGGTATTATACAGAGCCAGGAAGATAGACTTCCAGTACAAGGAGACAGGAGGAAAAATAAAAAGAGATTTCCAATCCAGAGAGTCAGAAAATAATCCCCACTCAGAAAAAAGAGTCAAGAAGGAGAGATTTCTAGTCTGGCAGGTAGCTTTCAAACAAAGAGGCCTAGGACTCTAACCCAGCTTCTTACAAACAGCTGTTTGCCTGGCACTCTGACTGAACAACTTCTAGACAAACATGGGACTCTAACCCAACCTGTGTTTATCTGGGACTCTACCTCATCTTCTGGGGTATACTCAGACTCTTAAGAATCCAAATCTGTCCTTACCAGCTTCCACGGACGTTTGTCCGGAGCAATGGTTCAGGAGTCAGACTCACCAATGGATCCCCGATCAATCAGTCAGGAGTGAAGATAAAGTCTTCAAAGTATGCACTTAGGGTCCTGGGTGAGAGGTCCGGGGGTCCAATGATGAATCTGATCCTATCCAAGCTGAGGCCATAACTGTTAAAAGGAAAAAAATGATACTTGTTAAAGCATGGTAAGGAAGACTTTGGGGGATGGTGAAGCTGTGAAATTTTGTAGTGGAGGAAAGAGACGGGGCTCAACTCTGAATACTGCATGGGCAAGAGGGACTTCATAGCTAAGGAGAAGGGTGAGGTCAATGAATGGAAAATAACTGAGAGGAAACTTGCGGGCGAGGGAGAGGCTCTGACTAAACAGCCTAAAGGATTCTTGCTGAAAACAGGCAATCAGACATCACCTTTTCGATGTGGTAGGAGGAGGAGCCCAATCAGATACTGAGGGGGAGCACTTCCTGCTAAAATGACTTAGCAAGGTTCTTGCTAAAACTAAATTCTACAAGGATGTGCACATATGGCCCAGGAAAGGTTCAGAAGCCTAACTAAAGTCTGCCTAAGCAAAGAGTTTTTGTCACCTGCTACTTCCTTTTACTCCACACATAATACTACTGATACCAGACACGTGGGGTTTTTCCTCCCACACCAACCAATTCCCCAACACCAGCTACAATTAAATTCAATTCTAACGCTACTAGAGTTACAACAGACCTCATGACAGAAGATCTCAGCCTCATAAGACTGTCCCCCACTTCAGACACCAATCACAAGTCATGGGTCCCCATGTTACCTACAACTTCTGTCTGACTTGGCTACAAACTGGAGGTTCCCAGGACCCCCTCACTGGATTCAATTACTTGCTAAAACAGCTCACACAACTCAGCGAAACACTTTCTTACGTTTACTGGCTTATTACATAATAAAGGATATGGTAAAGAACACAGATGAACAATCAGACAAAGATACATGGGGTGAGATCTGGAAAGGTCTGATGCAGTAGTTTCTGTCCCCATAAAATTGGGGTGTGCCACTCTCAGCATGAAGATATGTTCACACCCTAGGTCTTCAAGTCCATACTTTAGGGATTTTTTGGAAGCTAATCATATAGGCATGATCAATTATTAACTCAACCTCTAGCCCCTCTCCCCTTCCAGGAGAATAGGGATAGGGCTGAAAGTTTCAAGCTTCTAACAATGGCTTGGTCTTTTTGGTGAGGGGCTCCCATCCTGAAACTCTTCAGGAACCTATCAAGAGTTTCCTCTTTAGGGCGCCTGGGTGGCTCAGTGGGTTAAAGCCTCTGCTTTCGGCTCAGGTCATGATCTCAGCGTCCTGGGATCGAGGCCCCCATCGGGCTCTCCGCTCAGCGGGGAGCCTGCTTCCTCCTCTCCTTGTCTCTCTGCCTGCCTCTCTGCCTACTTGTAATCTCTCTCTCTGTGTCAAATAAATAAATAAAATCTTTAAAAAAAAAAAAAAAGAGTTTCCTCTTTAGATCAAAACACACTCCCATAACCCAGGAAATACCAAGGGGTTTAGGAGTGCTGTGTCAGGAATCAGCCAAAGACTGAATGTTAGAACACAAGATGCTCCTAGTGCTCTTATCATTTAGGAATTACAAAGGTTTCAGGAGCTCTGTACCAGGAATTGAGTACAGATATACATACATATTTCAAAAACCAAGATTAACGGATTTCATCTATAAGCTTTCTGATCATGGCCACAAGTTTGAGCATTTGAGTCTGAATCACTAATGTATTTACAGCCTTACATCTACTTTAAACATTCAAAATTACATTTAAAAACCCATGTGTACCTGGTGGTTTTATAGGCAATGACTAAAGAATGATACATTTCTCAGTTTATAAAAGTGCAATGTTTTATTATTCTAAAGGTTCTTCTGCTAATGTAAGACTTCCATCCAATTACATTTCTACAACAGAATTGCTCTCCAAGGCATTTTACTTCAACTGAAAATGTCAATTTCATTATAGGACATTTAGAATTTGGGGATGTCATTTGGCTTTAGGAAATCTGTCTAGATGAAATAAAAATCAAACCCAGACACAAAATAATTGTATCTTACATAAAACTATTCATAATTACTGTTTACCTACCAATGGACGATCTTATAAAAGTAAGCCACATTTACTTCAATTACAGTTAAAGTGTTGGTTTTAAACCTGCACCAGATTTATTCCATCATAATCAGATAGCTGTTCCAAGAATTTCTTAGAAAAAAGCACTTGCTGCATTACAAAGATGCTGTGCTAGGTTCAATTCAGACTACGCTGCTCACTGATACCAATTTTTAGATTTAATCTGGGTCAACAGAACCAGAACTAGCTACAGGTGTCACTATCATAAAACAACAGAAAACATTTTATTGCTGGTCTATGCCATATTTGGTTATTTAAGTTACCTTAATTTTCTCAAAGAATTTCTGAAGTTGCTTTCTTTCCCTTAACCTATTTGTAAATGTTTAAATACTTTAACCTCTGTGGCAGAGAGAATTTCTATTTGTATTTTACTTGCAAGGAAAATCCAAACAGCCCCTCATACTTTAATGGCACCTCAAACTATCCTTTTTTGTGACACTCTTTTTAGAGAAGACTCCATCAAAAGTCTGTCAATTAATAAATTCATTGCTCAGTTAGCAGCAGAGAAATAACTGTGTTAGTGGTTAAGAAACCCCTTAATTGCAGGATTTAACACCTACTGTTGCTCCCACTGCCACCAGGCTGACTCAGACTAATGAGCTCTCCAGGTGCCACTGTCTAACACAGGCCTGTCAAGATGAGCATTCAGAAGCAGACTCTCCAGAACAATTCATCCAATCACTGTACTTGCTTCTCACACATAAACAAAGAGAACTGATTTTTAGGTTCTTTGCCACAAGGAAATGCGCTGAAAACACAATTAAAGCATCACATGACCTGGGAAAGAATACTCCCTCCTTTCTTTACAATGAATCCTGAATTAGATTTTTTTTAAAATGCTACTTATAAAGATAATTCCTCGGGTTAGCACTGGATCTCCTAACACATGCTGTTTTAACCCTGTAGTTTATGCATCAAAACTACAGCACCAAATGTGCCAAAACGCGAACTAGAGACAAAAGGACCGTTCTTATGCCACTGGCGATCGTGGTTATAAAATCACGTACCTGCGGAGCATTCAAGTTGAGTTACACACTGGATGATGCAGCCCAAAGTGGGCGAGGATCTCCAACCATCCAGAGTCAAGGCCGGTGCCCAGGTCCCGTGAGCCATTAACAATATCCCCGTCCCAACTCCTCCCCAGCCCAGGAATCACAAACTCCCTGGCCTCAAGAATCTTAACCTTGGTTTTCATACGAGTCTCCAGAACCTTAACTCCAGGTTGTTTAGGCTCCCACCCCACCTCAAAAAAAGTTCACGACACCGTAATGGCAATCCTCTTCAGCACCTGTGCTCCCGACCGCGACCTCCGACCAAGGAGACCGTGTCTCCCTCCTGTCCCCTGGGAGGGGGAGCTCCCTTTCCTTTGGACCCTCTCCCAGCAACTGTACTCACAGGCTGGCAGCGTCGGGGGGCAGCGGGCTCGACAGCGCCCTCCAGCTCGGCGCTGCTAGTTTCCTGCGACTGCAGTCCAGCAGAGGGATGCGGCAGGAGCAGGGCGCGGGGCACAGGCCTGCCCGAGCAGCCGGCAGCAAGAGGAGGGCAGCCTGGGCGAGGAAAAGGAGCCGGGAAAGTGGTCTGGACCGACAATCCAGCAGCGGCTCCTCCCGGACGCCTTGGGGCGCCGGCGCCATTTTCCCCCTCCCCGACCTGGGCCCAGCAGAGTACAGCCGCCAACTAGCAAAGACAGCTCGGCGGAGTCGTTTGGTGGCTACGCTGCCAGCCCGGGGCCCGGCTGTCGCCAGTACCCTCTAAAGGGAGAAGAGGGGCGGATACGCACAGCAGCGGGGGCGGCGGCCGAGGACACACGGCTGAGGCCCTACGGACAACGCTCCTCCGCCCCGCGACGCAACGTCTTCACGCACAAGAGCCAACCAATCGGTGCCATAGAACGAGGTCGCGCCGGGGGCGGGACTCCGTGAGGAGGCGGGGCCGGTGATTGGGAGTTTCTTAAGGAGGATTTTAAGGTGTCCCGCACGTTGCGGCGCCCGTTTGCGGTTCTGCCGCCAATTCTCCGCTGGAGGGCGCAGTAGCTTCTTAAGAGGAATAGCTGCTAAAGTCCGGAGTCTGGATTTGGGGGCTATTTACCATAAGAGAAGAAACGGATCTTTCTTCTGGGCTCCCAGGAAGGGGAATGATAGAAGGGCTACCTTCCTAGTCGCGGACTCTGAAGGTGTGTTACCTGGCATTGACCTCCAGAGCCCAGCTGGGGCCGCTCTGCCCTCTCCTGCTTGTCTGCAGCTCCTGCGGTCCTGCAAGTGGGCAGCAACTCCCACTCTCTTCACAGGAAGCGTGTTACCACTATCAGTTGATGGACGGCTATCAGTGAATCAACTCCTGAAGGAAGAGGCCCTCTTTATTCGTCTGTCTACCTCTAGCTTCTATTCTAGCTCGGAGCTTAGTACGTGTTGATAGGACTGCACCTGCAGGGCCTGTCTCTAAGGAAAATACCCTGTTTTCCTCTGTTTCAGAGAAGCTGTCCTTTATGCTCGCACTCAGAAAAGCAAGTGGGACAAATAAAGAGGATGTTTAAATAGTCAACAAATTGAAGGCTGGCGGGTGACAAAATTTTTTATTTATCCTGAAGCAGAGGCTATGAAAAACCTACTAAGAAGAGGAAAGTCTGGCCTCCTTATGCGCACTCAGCCATTTCTTATATCCAAGTTTATGAATAAGACTTTGGGAAGAGTGGTGGCTCACTTATATGTAGTGCTTTTATACTTTTCAAAGAGCATTTGCATCCATTACCTTGTTTGGTCTCTCAGTGACTGTGAAATTGACAGGACAATTGTTGCTGATGAGAAAACAAGCCCAGAGAGGCTAGATAAAGTGTTAGAAACCAATTCAACTGAGTAAATTTGAAGATCTAGTTGGCTTTATGCAACATTCATGAGGCAGGCCGCATCCCACCCAGCAAGTAAAAAGGAGCTCTGAGGAGCTGTTTAAATGGAAGGCTTTTGTAGGCAGAAGTGGGCAGAAAAACAAAGTTTCTAGCATAGAGTCACCTCCTTTAGTGGAAGAGGGGGGTCTATCAGGCACATTACCTCACCAGTGCTGACCAGTAATTCCAGACTGAACTGATTAAAGGTCATGGTCCTGGGAGTGGTGGAAACTGCAATTAGGTTAGGAATTTAATCTTGGTTTGCTGGTGTGGGGCTTAGCACAGGTGACTCCATTTTGGACCTGTTGTCTCTATTTCAACAAATTACCTGGAGCAGAGGCAGACTGGCATTACTATGGGTTTTCTGACTCTTGCAAAATGAAAGACTGAGCAGTTTAAAAAAAGGTGATAATGCCTAGGTCATAAGGTTGTCCTAGAAAGTAACTGAAATCAATCTTTCCATGATAGGTTTGGAGTCACAATTATGCTTTTAAAACCGTTTTTCCATTTTTAAGATTAAAATATTTCTTGGATATCCAATGTTTGGATATCCAAAGACATATCCAATTCTCCAATCTTAACCAAACTTTAAAAGCCAAGACAGGATGCTGAAACTTACTCTTAACCTCCCTTCCCTGCCTATTAAGCATGCTTAAAACCTCCACTAAGAAACTGGGCATAGGCAGCAGTATCTTAGTGCCTCTCTGAATTATGGTTTCAGAGGTTCCCTATGGGCACAATAGAAATTCATGCTCTCTATCCTGTGTCCTTCCCAATTAGTTGTGCAGATCACACTAGCTAGGAGCCCCTCCCGGTTCTTAATTCCTTCTGCACATTTTTTACCATTTTGATAGCATTTACATGCATCTTATATATCTCTGTGTTCCCCATACAGGCTAGCACAGTACCTAGCATATAATAGACAATAAATGGTTGATGAATGAATAGATGATGATATTTTACTCTCTTCTTGATAAAACTATATATAAAAAGATATATTTTATATATTTTTTAAAAGATATACATAAAGAAAAAAGATACACTTTATATCTTTTATAAAAAGAATCATAGAATAAACCCCATATGTCCAATTAGCAAATACATGTTATTAACAAAATTTAGTTATCAATTTCTCTTTAAAAATGGAATAAAGTGGGCGCCTGGGTGGCTCAGTGGGTTAAAGCCGCTGCCTTTGGCTCAGGTTATGATCTTAGGGTCCTGGGATCAAGCCCTGCATCGGGCTCCCTGCTCAGCAGGGAGCCTGCTTCCTCCTCTCTCCTCTCTCTCTGCCTGCCTCTCTGCCTACTTGAAATCTCTCTCTCTGTGTCAAATGAATAAATAAAATCTTTTTTAAAAAATATAAATAAAATAAAAATAAAAATGGAATAAAGAGATTTTACATTCATTGTCCTAAACTTGTCTTATTAATCCTTGGGTGCCAAGTACATAGGTGAAGTTTTTAGAGTTCAGTGTTGCCCATAAGCTGAGACTACCCCAAATCCAGACTCCTAAAGAAAACTGCTCACTTTGGACCCCTTATTGCAGACCTTTCTATAAACACCAGACCTTTATATAAACACCATCCCCTTAAAATTTAGCTGCCCATCTCCTGTTATCTCAGAAATTTGCTCTTTGCAAAGCCACGGTTTACTAATATGGCTAATTCTAGTCTCCTGAACTAGATATCCCAAGGTCACTCACACTTTCTCCTCTTTCTTTCCTCCCAAATCCAATCAGTCATTGGGCTGTAGTAATTTCCCCTAAGAAATGTCTGAAATCTTTCCCCACTTCCCATCCTCACTACTACTGTCTTTGTTCAGACCTTCTTCTCTCATAGTTATTAAAACAATAATCTCTCAACCCACCTCCTGTCCTCCATTTCTCCTCTCTGCCAGAATTACTTTTCCAAAGCATACTAATATAAATATGTTGTTAGCTTCTCCCCACATAAAAATATTTGAGTGGTGCCTGGCTGGCTCGGTCTGTAGAATATGTAACTCTCGATCTTGAGGTTTCAAGTTCAACTCCCACATTGTGTGTAGAGATTACTTAAAATCTAAAAAAAAAAAAAAAAAAGGTGTTCCCAGTGGTTTTTATTCTGGTTTTGGTGTTTTCCCCAATGTTTCATAATGAATATGGATTATTTTGGAAAACAGAAAAAATATTTTTTATTAATGACTTCCCCATTGCCTGTAATATCAAATTCCAAATTCTCTGTTCTACCTTTGAAGATTCCACAGTAAGGGCCCAGCCTAACTACCTCCCACATTTCCCATTATCTCTTCAACATCTTCTCCATATTTCAGCCACAGGAAATTATTTGCCTTTCATAAATTGGCCCATGCAAGTCTATACTTACTTGTATATATTATTCCTTCTATAGGTTGCCCTTCCCCACTTTCTCTGGCCAGACATTTCTTACTCTTCTTCTAGGTTCTTCCTCTTTAAAGGTTCTTCTGACTCTTCCAGACATTTAGTGGTTTCCACCTCCATTTTTCAACCATAGTCATCAACTTCACCCCATTGGGTTGAAATAACTTTTTCTGGCTGCCTTCCCACTAAGTAAGATACCTCCACACTCGTTTTATATCCCCGGTGCTAAGTGCAATGTCTGGAATATAAGAGATAGTAAATGAATATCTGTGGCTGAATAAATGATTGTTAACTTCACTATTTCTCGCTATTTACAATAGCCAGGTTATGGAAGCAGCCCAAGTGTCAACCCAGAGATGAATGGATAAGGAAGATACGGGGTGTGTGTGTGTATATGTGTGTGTATTTATTTATTTAATAGAGTATTTTTTAACCCTAAAAAAGAATAAAATCTTGCCATTTGCAACAACATGGATGGAGCTGAAGAATATAATGATAAGTGAAGTAAGTTAGAGAAAGACAAATACGTATGATTTTGCTCATATGTGAATTTAAGAAACAAAACAAATGAGCAAAGGAAAAAGAGACAAACCAAGAAACCCTCTTAACTGTAGAGAACAAAGTGATAATTACCAGAGGGGAGATGGGTGAAGGATTAAGGAACTAGGATTAGGAACTAGGTGATGGGGATTAAGGAATACACTCACAATAAAAACCGGGTGTTTCATGGAAGTGTTGAATCATCATATTGTACACCTGAAACTAATATTACACTAATATTAACATATGTTAACTATACTGAATTAAAATAAAAAGCTTCATGGGGAGCCTGGGTGGCACAGTCAGTTAAGGGTCCAACTCTTGGTTTCAGCTTAGGTCATGATCTCAGGTTCGTGAGATCAAGACCCATGTTGGGCTCTAAGCGCAGTGCAGAGTCTGCTTGAGATTCTCTCTCCCTCTGCCCCTCCCACTCATGCTCTTTCTCTCTCTCTCTAAAGTAAATAAATTAATCTTCAAAATAAACTAAAAAGCTTAATTTAAAAAAAAAACTTCACTGCCTCTTACTGAATAAGCACAAATGTATTTAGAATGCATTTTGTCTCATTCCCTCTCTTCCTTCCTCTATCACCTTTTCCCACTAAAGCAAAGAAGAAATAATAATTATGACTCACTGAAGCAAAATCTAAAGCCAGGAAAACAAACAAACTAGACTTCATCAATATTAAAAACTTTTGTGCGGCAAAGGATCCTATCAAGAGACTGAAAGACAACTCATGAAATGAGAGAAAATATTTGTAAATCATCTATCTCATAAAGATATAAAGAAGTCCTACAACTTGGGTCACCTAGGTGGCTCAGTTGATTGGGCATCAGACTCTAGGTTTTGGCTCAGGTCATGATCTCAGGGTTGTGGGATTGAGCCCCACATCAGGCTCTTCCCTTGGTGTGGAGTTGGCTTAAGAATCTTCTCCTTCCTCTCTCTCTTACCCTCTGCTCCTCCCCACACCTCCCCACCAAGCGCACACACTCTCTCTCTCAAATAAACAAATAATCTTAAAAAAAAAAAAAAGCTCCTACAACTCAATAATAAAAAAAAACAAGAATGGGCAAAGGACTTAGACATTTTTCTGAAGAAGATCTACAATGGTCAATAAGCACATGAAAAAGTGCTCAACATCCTTCATCAATAAGGAAATGCAAATCAAAACCACGGTGAGATAGCACTTTACACTCATCAGGATGGCTATTATCAAACAAACAAACAAACAAAAACCCACAAAAAAAAACAAAAATAAAGGGTGTTACAAGGACATGAAGTTGGAACTCTTGTGCATTGCTGGTGGGAATGTAAAATGGTGCAACAACTGTGGAAAATGGTATGGCATTCCCTCAAAAATGTAAACACAGAATTATCCTATGACTCAGCAATTCCATGTATGGGTATATACACAAAAGAATTAAAAGCAAGGACTTGAAGAGATATTTACATACCCATGTTCATAGCAGCATTATTCACAGTCGGCCAAAAGGTGGAAGCAAACCAAGTGCCCATCAACAGATGAATGAATAAAGAAAATGTGGTATATACACTCAATAGAGTATTATTCACCCTTGAAAAGGAATGGAATTCTGACACATGCTACAACATGGATGAAACTTGTGGACATTATACTAAGTGAAATAAACCAGTCACAAAAAGACAAATATTATTACTTCCATTTACATGAGGTACCGAAAGTAGTCAAATTCATAGGGACAGAAAATACAGCAGTGGTTGCCAGGGGCCGGGGGAAGAGGAGATAGGGAGTTGTTTAATGGATACTAAGTTTCAGTTGGGATGATGAGAAAAGTTCTGGAGATGGATAGTGCTGATAGTTACAAAACAACGTAAATGTACTTAGTGATGCTCAACTGTAACTTAAAAATGGTTGAAAAGGTAAATTTTATGTTATGTATATTTACCACAATTTTTTTTACAAAAAATTTAAAGCCAGAAATCTAGGACTCATCCTCAAGTCTTTCCTTTCCCTTTATTCTCCATCTGCTCCCAACTGTTTCCCCACATCCAGTCCATCAGCAAATCCAAAATATACCTTAAACCAGACTGCTTCTTTCCATCTGTTACCACCACACCAGCTCAAGACAGAATCATCTCTCCCCTACACCACTTCAGTAGCCTCCTAACTGAACTCATTTTTCTCATCTTGTTTCCCTCAAAACCATCCGCACACCAAACAGCATGAATGTACTCCTGGATAGGTAAATCAGAGAGTGCCAGCCATTCACTACATTATCAGCAATTCACTACATTATCAGATAATACCAGCGTTTTACTACATTATCAGATATATTATGTGTGTATATTCATGTTATATGTTATAATAATACATATATCATATAAATATACTGTATATTACATTTTTTTCATATACTAAAATAGTTGTAAGGTTTTTCTTTAACACACATATATACCCCATGATATATAATATAGGTCCCATGTACCATACGATACATGTAAATATCATATGTGTAATATATATGTGTGCTTAACATAAAATTCCATATATATTCATTACAAAAACTTTTTGCCAACTTGGAACACAATGACCTTCCTTAAGCTGATAAAGGATATTTACCAAAACCTGTAGCAAACTTCATACCTAATATTAACTCTAAAAGTACAATATAATAGAGGCACCTGGCTGGCTCAGTCATTAGGCCATGTGACTCTTGATCTCAGGGTCATGAGTTCAAGCCCCTTGTTAGGTGTAGAGATTACTTAAAGAAAAAAAAACTCTTAAAAAATACAGTATAATACAAACATTAAAAATAGTCATCTTGGGATCCCTGAGGGGCTCAGTAAGTTAAGGGTCTGCTTTCTGGTCAGGTCATGATCCTAGGCCCTGGGCTTTGCCTGCACCCCCATCGTAGGGCTCCCTGCTCAGTGGGGAACCTGCTTCTCCCTCTCCCTCTCCCCCTGCTTGTGTTCCCTCTCTCACTGCCTCTCTCTGTCAAATAAATAAATAAAATCTTTTTAAAAATTATTGAGAAGCATTTCTTAAAAGATCTAAGTAAATGAGTTCTACTTCGCTTTTAGATTGGAAAAATCATCATCATAAAGATGTCAATTCTCCCTGATTGATTTGTAGACTTACTGCAATCCTAGTAAAAGTCTCAAATGTACATGGTATTGCAAGGGGGAAAATAGCAGCAAAAAATGTAGATGGGGCACCTGGGTGGCTCAGTGTCTGCCTTCAGCTCGGGTGATAATTTCCTGGGATCCAGTCCCAGTCAGGCTCCCAGCTCAACAGGGGGTCTGCTTCTCCCTCTCCTCTGCCTCTCCCCCTGCTTGTGCTCTCTCTGCCTCTCTCTCTCAAATGAATAAATAAAATCTTTTTTAAAGTGTAGATGAATTTACCTTACCAAATAGTAAGATAGATGTTAAGCAAGTGCCTGACTGGCTCAGTTGGAAGAGCATGTGATTCTTGATCTCAGGGTTCTGAGTTCAAGCCCCATTCCAGGTACAGATTACTAAGCATATATGAATAAATAAACTTTAAAAAAGGTAGGTGCTAAAGCTATAATGATTAAAAAGTGTAGTATTGCTATAGGAAAAGTTAAATAGGCTTTTGGTACATATCAGAGTCTTAGTTGGTACATTTGATTTATGATCCAGGTAAAACTTCAGATCATTGGAGAAAGGACAGACTTTTCAATAAATGGGCCTGAGATCATTAAATAATCACATGGGGAAAAAATGAAACTAGATCCTTTTTCACACCACATACAAAAAATTAGTTCAAGACCTAAAAATAGAAAGTAAAACCATAAAGCTTTTAGATGAGAATAGTGAAGATTATCTTTTTCATTTTGGAATAGAAAAGGATGTCTTAAAACAGAAGAAGATCACTCATCATAAAAAAAAGAAAAGAATGATAAATATGTAGACATCAAAATAAACTTTCATTCACAGAAGACACCAGTAAAAGATATTTATAACATATATAACCAGCAAGGATCCCAAATTTACAAAGCTTTCCTGCAAATCAATGGGATAAAAGCAAACAACCTGAAATAAAAACGGCATAAAATTTTAAGATACGCTTCAAAAGAAAAAAAGATACAAATAGCCAAAAAGCACACGAGACATTGTTTAATCTCATTTTTTATCGGGGATGTGGAATATTCAAGCCACGGTGAAATACCACTAAACATATCAGATGGATAAAAATTACAAAACCTGATGATCCTGAGTGTTGATAAGAAAATGGAGCGGTGATGTGTCTCATCAAAACTAATGGGGATGGGAATTAATGTAACCACTTTGAAAACAGCATGGTATTATCTACTAAAGCTGAAAACGTACATATAGCATAATGCTGCAATTCCACTTTCAGGTATACACCTTAGAGACAGGCATGCTTATGCACTGGACACATGCACCAAAATGTAGACAACAGCCTTAGTATTATTGCCAAAAACTGGAAACAACCTAAACATAATTTTGAGCCAAAAATCAAATTACGAGACTGTATCCTATATTATTGCTTCATACAAAGCTTAAAAACAAAGAAATATTTATTTGGAGATGCAGGCACAGATAGTAAAACTATAAAGAAAAGTAAGGCAGTTATTCCTATAAAAGCCAAGAGTGATGACCTCCATGCAGGAAGAGGACAATTGTGACTAACACGGAACACATAAGGAACTTCTGGAGTTCCCACAGTATTCTGTTTCTGGACCTAAAGAGTGGTTACATGGGTTTTGCTTTACAACCAAAATGTAGATTTTTATTTTTTTACACTTTTCTATATGTTATATTTTATGAGAAAGATTAAAACTGAGAAATCTGCCAAGATGAATCCAGAGGTGCAGCACGATTCCAAAAAAGAATCTTATGAAACTTGACAAGTTGATTCTAAAATCATAAAGAGCAGAGGGCCAAGAAAAACCAAGAGTATTTTTATAAAAATATAATTAAGTCAAGGGGTTCACACATCCAGATAATAAGACTTATAATAATACTGCAGTTATTAAGAAACTGGGGAGGAGACAAAATTAAAACTACCTCCAAAAAATGGGAGGTACATCCCCAAATTGACAAATTTACACAAATATTAAAGTCTAACAAGGGCACCTGGGTGGCTCAGTGGCTTAAAGACTCTGCCTTCGGCTCAGGTCATGATCTCAGGGTCCTGGGATCAAGTCCCGCATCAGACTCCCTGCTCAGTGGGGAGCCTGCTTCCTCCTCTCTCTCTGCTTGCCTGTCTGCCTACTTGTGATCTCTCTCTCTCTTTGTCAAATAAATAAATAAAATCTTTAAAAAAATAAAAATAAAAAAAATAAAGTCTAACAATACCAAATGTTGGCCATGAACAACAGGAACTCTTGTACCCTGTTTTTGCAGTAGCTTAAATTAATAGAACAACTTTGAACAATAACTTGGAAAGATCTAGTAAAGTTGAGGTTGCATTTTATTATAGTAAGAGTAATTCCATTCCTAGGTATATACCCTAGAGAAACTCTTATGCGTTATATACATGAGTGTTAATTGCAGCATTATTTATAATAGTTGAAAATTGGAATCAGCCTGAAAGTCCACCAGCAAGAAAATAGATAGATGTAGCAACACCAAAAATAAATCTCAAAACTTAATGGCAAATGGAAAAAAGCAATCTGCCAGCAGATATGTTTGGTATGTCCAAAATACACAAAGTTTAAACTATGCAAAAAATACTGTGTAGTAAATATGTAGTAAAAACATGTGAATGATAAACACCAAATACGAATTTCTTGAGAATATTGTGGCCTCTGTGGACAAAAGGTGGAGAATGGGTGTGTGTGTGTGTGTGTGTGTGTGTGAGAGAGAGAGAGAGAGAGAGAGAGAGAGAGAGAGAGAGAGAGAGAGAGAGAAAGCACGAGAGCACACATGCTTTAGATTTTTATATAGGCAGAAATCAACCTCTGCATGTGGGTCTTCAGGGAGGGAAGCAAAACTCCATGAAGGACCCTTTGTATATACCTAGAGGCTTTGAAAAGTCCTATTTACAATTCTGTTTGAATTTAGTCCCCTTCCCTCCGTTGCAGTTTTTTTCAAGTTATCCTCAAACATACAGCAATGGTCCCTGAATTTCAGCAAGTGTCAGAGTCACTCGGGGGGCTTATTATACATAGACTGTTGGGCTGGCTCCCCCAGTTTCAGATTCTGTAGATCTGGGGTAAAACTGGAGAGTCTGCACTTCTAACAAGTTCCCAGTGACACTGGCGCAGCTGGCCCAAGGACCACACTTTGAGAACCACACTCCGAGACCTACAGGGAGGTCTATTACACGAAGCCCGTGTGTTTCTGTGGTTGTGGGGAATTAGACAAAGCAGTGAGAGAAAATGTGGCACTCTCTACCTTTGCCTTGGGCTGAGGCCAGCGTGGAAGCTCATAATTCTAGGGGCAAAGAGAAGAGGCGACAGTGCCGCAGGTGGTGGCCAGGTGTCAGCACAGTGAGTTTGATAGGAACCCCCTTTTCCCTAAATACATGCCTGAACAGGTCCATATGGTATAACTGGCTGGGGAAATAACTTCCCATCAAACCATGCTCTCTCCCCTGTCCTCAGCAGAAACTCCAGGTTTACACCCAACGCTTGGGGGAGGAAGAGGTTGAAAATGCTGACTCCATTGTGTACCCAACAAACCAACCTGACCAGGGCTGCAGGAGCCTCTGAGCTAGCCTGTTAGTCCCATGGTCTGGTTTTCAGCAGGCTGGGCCACTCCCCAGGCTTGCTCCTTTATCCTCCCCAGGTTGGGGGTGGGGGAGAACCTGCTCTCACTGTGGATGAGACACTTGCGATGGTTTAATGGGCCCTTGGGAACCTCGGGGTTTGATCATTCTCAGCAATCAGCAGGAGCAGTCGTGCGTTTCTGGGCCCTCCAGCTTCGCCCTGCTCACCAGCTTTCCAGGCCTGGAACAGACCCACAAACTCTTTAGCTGACTAAAAGCCCAGGGAACTTGGAACTTGTGTGCGTGCCTGCATGGGTGTGTGTGTGTGTGTGTGTGTGTGTGTGTGTGTGTGCATGTTCAAGGGGGAGCTGAAAGCTAGTGCACAGAGGAAAGCCAGAGGCCTCGGGCTGATCATTATCTCCAGGCCAGAACCTTCCAGTCCCTAAATGGGACCCTGGTATTCTGCCAAACAACCAGACTCTCACTCTGTATAATGAAGCTCTCATTGATTATCCTGTTGATGTCCCAAGAGACGGGGGCCCAGAGAGGTCCATCTGCTGCCAAGCTTTCCTTGTTCCACTCCCCTGTGGAAATGAGGGTGCCCCCTGCAACTCCCCCATTGCCTCACTTCCCAGCATAATGGCGCATCTGCGAGGGACCCTGGTCCTGGGGCTGAAATGAAGTGACAGCAACGGTTTATTAATTGGACTAATGAGGGGCCTCAGCAGGGAGAGAAAGAGAAGAGCGAGGAAGAGGGGATGCAGACAGGAACATCACACAGCACAGGAGTTCAGATCGGAACAGGCAGCTCATTCCCTGAGCTTTTGGGGGGTGGGCAGGCAGGGATTTGGAATTGGTTTTGCAAAGCTCCTGTGTTTTACAGGAAACATGCTCATTTTTCATCAGCAAATTGTAATCACTCCCATTTCCTGAATGCCTGCGTTCAGGCACTTTACTATGTGCGTGATCCAAGTTCATCTTTACAAGAGCCATAGGAGAGGGGACTCCTTCTATTCATTTGGCCCATGACAAAACTGAAGCCCAATGAGGTTTGCCCAAATACACACATGTAATCAATAACAGAGCCCAAACTCTGAACCACTGTCATTGTGGGAAGTGAAAGCTAATGAGGTCACACACACACACACACACACACACACACACACACACATACACACGTAGCACTTACTGAGCACTTTTCAGGCAGACACCACTAAGCCCTTTATGGGCAGCAATACCTCCAACCCTATAAAGCAGATAGGTTTATTTTCCCCATTTCGCAGATAAGGAAACTTAGGCTCAGAGAGGCAAAGTAGTTTGCCTTCAGCCACACAGCCAGGAAGTATCAGAGCAGAGATTTGCTATCTATCTACCAGGAATTCTCACCTTATTTCCCTCCCTCTCTTCATCTCTCTTTGCCCGGAATTCCTACTGGCAACCTGCATAAGAGCCGGTGAGCAGGAGGAAGGGTAGGAAGGTTTATTTGGCTTTACAGGAGGTTCTAGTTACACGGAGGGGATCAGGATCGCCGTGAGATTTAGCCGGTGGAACCGAAGCCTTAGCAAGTGTGAGTGGTCAGGACCAGGGTTTGGAGGCTTGTAATGCGTGGATGGGCAAGGTTCCCTGGGGGCAACCTAATGCCGCCTCACTCCCCTTCCAGGCAGAGGCTTGAGGGAGTTATTAATAGCGTGACGTTCTCCTCAACATTTCAGGACTTAAATATTTTTTCTGTCAACGAGGCCAACAGGGTAAGCCGCACCGGCAGCTGCGTCCTTCCTGTTTGTCCTCATGAAGGAGTTCCAGCTGACCAGCCACCGGGAACCTGCTGCTTAAGCAGCTGGTAATGGACTACAAACAGCACGGCACGAGGAGGGCCTGCCAGGCAGGGGTCAGCGTCCTCCTGGGACTGCGGGCCTGCCTTGCAGAGAGGAGCCAAGGATTAAGAACACAGAAGCACAGCTGATGTGTGCATGTCTAGCTAGTCTTTGCTCTGGACTTCTCTTGTTTTCTTTGTTTTCTGCTAAATAAATAAAGAAGTACTTGTAGGCAAATTCAAATCACACAGAAGAATATAAAGTAAAAACTGAAACCTTCCCTCCCAGACACTCCCAGTGAACAGTGGTTATCCCTGGTGGGTCTTTCTTTTCCTGCCTTTTTCATCTAAACTTTGGTATAAAGATGAGCTTACATTTTTAAGTTTTGTATTATTTATTACAAAGTGGGATTGCTATACTGAGCTTCGATGTAATAACTAGCTCTCCAAAATGTTATAGCAATTTACATGCCATCGACAATGTACAAAAGAGCCCGTTTCCTCCCATCCGAGCCAACAGTGACTTGTTTTGGAGTAAAACAAGATGCCACTGTGTAAATTGCAAAACTTGTAAAAATGCCTCTCCCACTCTTTCCCCTTCCCTGTGCTTTCCCCTGCTTTCTACTAAATTTGAGACCTCTGACCTATACATATTACACAGAATCCAAAGGTTTGTCAGTAGATGAGAAAGCAAGGGGAGGGGCCCCTTGGTGGCTCAGTCGGGTCTGCCTTCGGCTCAAGTCATGACCGGGGTCCTGGGATGGGGCTCCCCATGGCATCAGGCTCCCTGCTCAGTGGGAAGCCTGCTTCTCCTTCTGCCCCTCCCCTTGCTCCTGCTCTCTCCCTCTCAAATAAATAAAATCTTAAAAAAAAAAAAAAAGGCAAGAGGAGGGGGTCCTTATGGCTCGCCAACTGGGATACAGAGAGATGCAACATTACTCTAAAAAAGGTGAAGCCAACACATCATATGTATTTACAGCTCATTAGCCGGCAAAAAATGTGTGCTCAAGACTCCCTGCTAGGTTTGGGATCTCATCTGATCTGCCGATAATCATGCAGTTAGAAAAAGCAAGTACTATTTCCCCATTTTAGAGATGATAAAAAGGAATTAACAAATCTGGGTTATTGCCTAAGGTCACAGTGCTAGTCCGTGTTCTCTCCTTTATACAATATCCACAACTTTTATATATGTGTAAAATAAAGGTGTGTGTGTGTGTGTGTAGCTATAAATGCTAAGTGCACAATGCATAATTTCCGAACACATATTTAGATCACACCCTGTTTTATACCTACAGGTATATAGTAGGTGTAATCTCTGTATGTGTAATACAGTGTACATAAAATGTCATAGATGGTGCAAGAGACGCTAAGAACCCCACCTAAATGTCACTGGCAGGCCCTGATAAAAGTGTACTAGGGACTCAAAAGGGTTGGGACATGAACAATAAAAGAGGTTTCTTAAAGTCATGGTTCCAGAACCATGTATAACAGGTTAAGTGCCGGGAACTTTGGAGTCAGATATACTTGGGTTCAAGTCCTATTTTAACCACATTCTAGATGCATGACTTTGGACAAATGAGCTAAGTTCTCTGTGCCTCAGTTTTTTCATCTGTTAAAAAGAGATATTATTCTCGATCTCCTAAGATGGTTGAGTGGGTGAAATGAGACAATGTGTGCAAAACACCTTGCATGGGCACGGAACATGCAGGTCTCAATTAATGTGAGTTACTACTAATTTGTGTTATATGTTTGCCTATATTCCTATTTGTTTATTTTTTTAAAAGATTTCTTTAACTGAGAGAGAGGGAGAGAGTTTGTGGGGGAAGGAGAGAATCTCCAAGCCAACTCCCCACTGAGCACAGAACCCGATGTGGGGCTTGCTCCTGAGCCAGAATCAAGAGTCCGATGCTTAACCGACCAAACCACCCAGGCACCCCTATTCTTACTTGTTTAGATTCAACATAGCTGAGCTGTACATAAAACTGCACCCATGACCAAAGAAGTGGCATTAATGAAAGAAAAAGGCAATGGTTCTCAGCCCTGGCTGCCCACTAGAATCCTCTGGTAGGCTGAAAACACAATACTGAAGTCTGGGCCAAGGAAATCAGAATCTCTGAGGGTGTTAAGAATCACTGGATTAAACAGAGGCTGCCAGGAGTATGAAGTTTGCGCGGACTGCTAGCAATGAATGAGGTTCTGTGCAAATCAAGGCTTTAATTATCCTCTGAAGCTCTGACACCTGAGTGCAGAACATGGTGGTTTGGTGACCCCTTTTCACTTTCCCAGTAGCCCTGTTTTATTTACATCTGGAGGTCTGTGTAGCGCTAGAGAGGGAGACTCCTTTCCTGACCTCTGAGGTCAAGCAGTAGACCCTGAGATCTAAGGTAACCACTGCATTTTATCCGCTGCCGCTGGGGGTGGTTTAAAAGGTGCGGTGCCCAAAGCTGTTGCAGTCAGGGTGACCCATGGACAAAGACAAAGATGCTGTCTTGCCTGCCGAGTGTGAATGAGAAAGCAGGTAGCCCCAGGAGCTGGGTTTTTCCCTCTTGGGACCCCAAAGGGAATCAGCTTTAGTAAGAAGACAGCAGAGAGGAAGGAAAGGCATTGTTTTTGCTGCTAGATCCAGCCTCACCTAAAACTAAGTGCCCTCTGGACTTCCTATCATCGTGAGCAGATCAATTCCTTATGCAACTCTATTCTTCTATTTTTCTAAAGGCATCCCAACAGGGCACTCTTTACGTGGGTGGCAATAACCACGGGCAAGCAAGCGACCTGGTGTTTCCTTCTATTTCACAGGAAAACAGCAAGTATTTTGCCAGGGCCTCTTCCTGCCCCTTCTAGAACCAACAGCCGAGCAGATGCAAATAATAAACAGAGCAATAACTCCTCGATTTATGGCAGAAGTCTTAGTTCTCCTTGCTAACTTGTTGAGGTGAGTTAAAGCAGCTTCGCTGCCCCAACTCTCACCCTCTTACTCGGCTCACCCACTTCCTGTGGCTGCCTCCTTGCTCACCACCCCCCCACCCGCTGCACCCCCATCTCATTTCAAACTACTTGCTCTTCTCCAACTCTTATCTGCTTTCATGTTTCGTTTTCTTCTTTTAAAAGATTTTATTTATTTATTTGACACAGAGAGAGCGCACAGCCAGGGGGAGCAGCAGAGGGAGAGGGAGCAGGCTCCCCGCTGAGCAGGGAGCCTGAGGCAGGACTCATCCCAGGATCCCAGGATCACGACTCAAGCCGAAGGCAGACCCCCAACCGTCCGAGCCACCCGCTCGCCCCTCATGTTTCATTTTCCTTTCCTTTTGTACATGCAGTTCCCTTTGCCTGCCGTAACTCCTTCCCCCTTAGCTCCATAGCAGATCCCACCTATCCTTCAAGGTCCAGCTTCAATGTCACTTCCCCCATTTTCCCCGCAGTGGGGCAGGGGCCCTTTCTCAGTCCTTTCACAGTAACTCTACACAGTACACACCCTCTTACAGCGCTTATCACATCCTGGGCTCAATGTGCCTCTGTGCCGTCTCCCCCACCAGATCATGGGTGCTTCAAGAGCAGGAACTCCCATCTTTTTCTTTTCAGCGAGGCGATACAAAGTGATGGTTAAGTACACTAGTTCCAGAGGAAGGCTGCTTAGATTAAAATCCTCCCTCTCCCCCTTACGAACTCTATTACCTTGGTTAAAATATCTAACGTCTCCCGGCCTCAATTTCCTTAACCGTAAAATGAGGATTAAATATAACTTCCACATCATAGATGGCTGTCAGGATTAAAGAAGATACTGCCTCTAAAGTCCTCCGGGAGAGTGCTTTGCCCAAGTTAGCTGGGACAGAGATGATTATAACTGACAGCAAGGACAATTAGTGCCCATCCTGGGGCCTTGCATGTTCCAAGGACTAAGTACACGTTGTTAAAACTGAACAATAACCAGATTTCTTAACACAAAGACCTTTAATTTGACCCCAGAGAGGCAGAAGGCTACTACTCTCTGATTACTGCTGAGTCCCGAAGACTTTGACCCCAAGGGAAAAGGACCGTGAGCAAAGCTTTGAGAGAGCTTACAGCTCAGCCTTGAGGTTCTCAGTAACTAGGCCACCTCTGTGCAGCTCTTTAAAGCAGCCTTTTTTGTTCTCTACACAAGCATTTTGAGAATTTTTTCCAAATCCATTAATTTCTGGGCTCAAAACAGCCCGGATTTTTTGTCCATGTGAATAATCAAATAATAAATAGCACAACAGGAGCTCTTTGTTTGTGTAGCTTCTTCCACACAATATAATTATTTTGAGAACCATCATATTATTGTGTGTAGGCACATTTCATTCCTTTTTATTGCTGAGCAATACTCCATGGTATGGGGATACCTCATTATGTTTATCCATTTGTCACTGTTGCACATTTGAGGCCTTTCCAGTTTTGATCAAGCTCTGAATGTTTGTGTCTAAGTCTGCGAAGACCTAACCCAGTCCGATTTGAGTAAGTTAAAACACCAACAGCAACAGCTATGAGTGACCGAGGAGGGGAGTTGGGTGGAACGATAGCAGTAACACATGAGCTCTTTCTTTCTAGTCTGTGTAGCTAACATGGGTCTAAAATCGTAATTATCAAATTATCCAAATATTTACAAATAGGAATCACTGGGTTAATTGTAAACTTAGATTTGCCAGTCCAAATTCCCACCTGGTATAGACCCAACCCAAATGTCATCCCTCCGGGTAGGAATCCAGCAAGAATCACTAGTTATCTTGAACATACTTTGCAAGAAACTGAAACACTGACAAGAACTCCCAAGGAGCCTGGATGGCTCAGTTGTTAAGTGTCTGCCTTCAGCTCAGGTCATGATCCCAGGGTCCTGGGATCGAGCCCTGCTTCAGGCTCCCTGCTCAGCGGGAGGCCTGCTTCTCCCTCCCCCACTCCCCCTGCTTGTGTTCCCTCTCTCACTGTCAAATAATAAATAAAGTCTTTTTTAAAAAATTAATAAAAAAAAGAACTCCCTGAGGACAGAAACTGGTCTCTGCCATGTTCTATCACCCAGAGCAGGACACATGCGCGCGCGTGTGCACACACACACACACACACACACACACGCATGCACACTTTCTTTTTTTTAAAGCAACTTGTTCCATTTTTTGGAAAGTTCTAATGATTACAAAGTCTTTCTTTATATGTAGCAGATACTGATCACCCTCTTTGTTCTTATTAAGCCCTCTAGAGCCGTATTTTCCACAAGAAATTAAGAAAATGTGAAAATACAGACCCACACTCTTTTTTTTTTTTAAGATTTTATTCATTTATTTGACACAGAGAGAGATTACAAGTAGGCAGAGAGGCAGGCAGAGAGACAGGGAGAGGAGAAAGCAGGCTCCCTGCTGAGCAGAGAGCCCGATGCGGGCCTCGATCCCAGGACGCTGAGATCATGATCTGAGCTGAAAGCAGAGGCTTTAACCCACTGAGCCACCCAGGTGCCCACAGACCCACACTCTTTAACCATTTTTGCTAAGGCACAGTTTAACTTGGGACCATACTGACATGGTCATTCTTCTGAAAGGTAGCATGCACAGTGGCTAGGCAGGAGGGTGGGGAAGTCTGCCAGACTGTGGTCAAATCCTAATTACAGCCATATGATTTGGGGCAAATGCTTAATCTTATTATGCCCTCGTTTCCCCATTTGTGAAATGAGGATAGTAATAGCTATCACACAGGACTGTTGCAAGAACAAACAAGAAAATATTTACCAAAGGCTCTTGCTCAGTGTTATTATCATGCAATATCTGCCAGTTTTTTAAAGATCCTGCTAAAGGATGGTACAACAAACCAAATACAGAGCTCCAGGTGTGGCCACCCAGGGAAGAGTTCTTTAATTTTTTGTTTTTATTGGTTTGTTTGTTTTTAGCAGTTATACTAAAAATAATAGAGACCACTCCGCCACTCCACTGGTTTTCATAGGATTTTCCTTTGAGCCATTATCCAAAAGCTAATACCCCGTCAATCTAGTCCCAGAGTTAATTGGAGGGTTCAATAATATTCTTGTTGGTTTGGGGTAATTATTCCAAAATAACAAGATCATTTTGAATCCTGACTCTGTTACCTAATTCATTAAATATTGCTCCCAGATTTCTAGATGTAGAAATTTAATAAAAATGTTTTCTTAAAGGGGCACCTGGGTGGCTCAGTCAGTTAACCATCTGCCTTGGGCTCAGGTTGTGATCTTGGGGTCCTGGGATCCAGCCCCTGCATTGGGCTCCCGGCTCAGCAGGGACTCTGTTTGTCCCTCTGCCTCTCCACCCACTAGTGCACGCTCTTGCGCTCTCTCTCAAATAAGTAAATAAGATCTATAAAAAAAAAAAAAAAAAGCTTTCTTAAGTCCCTGATAAAAATACCATGCAGGACAGGATCAAAGGCCCTGAGTCAGTTCTTGTTGACATGGGCGACTTAACCCATGTAACCCAGCAAACTGTATTCGAATCTTGTCACATTTTTCATCATTTCCATGATGACATCAACAGAGTCTGTAAATGTCTTGCTAAAATCAAGATAGGAGTGTAACTATTAAATCTCCCTGATTTACATTTCTGATAATTTTATCATAAAATAAAATATAGATAATTTGACATGAAATAGAAAACGCAAACTCATTCCAAGTGTCAACAAAACAACTACTTAATACACTATTCTGGGATTTTTTTTCTTTTCCTGTGAACAACATCCTGCTTCTTGGTATGAGGTTCTAGAAACTGCCCTTCTCTTATTTATGAAATTTATGATGTTTTCCAGCTTCTTGACACCCTTTTATTTCCACCACAACTTCTCAAGAATATTTAAGTTAAAACGTGTATAACTTCATGCTCAAAGATGGAAGATTGCTGGTGGATCCATGATCCCATCCACAAATCATTTTTCTACTATGAAACGTGACTCTCTGGACCCAGAGATTTGGCAGGGAGGTGGGAGGATTTCTTTTTTTTTTTTTAATTTACTTATTTTAAGTAGGCTCTATGCCCAACCTGGGGCTTAAACTCACTAACCCAAGATCAAGAGTGGCGTGCTCGGGCGCCTGGGTGGCTCAGTGGGTAAAAGCCTCTGCCTTTGGCTCAGGTCATGATCTCAGGGTCCTGGGATCGAGGCCCACATCGGGCTCCCTGCTCAGCGGGGAGCCTGCTTCCCCCTCTCTCTCTGCCTGCCTCTCTGCCTCCTTGTGATCTCTCTCCCTCTGTGAAATAAATAAATAAAATCTTAAAAAAAAGAGTGGCGTGCTCTACCAACTGAACCAGCCCAGGACCCCTTGGGAGGCATTTTTAAAAAGTTTATTTATCATCTTATTCTAACTCCAGGTTCTTCTTAGCATTGTTCTTTGTCTTTAATCTCGCTGTGCTTTTCCACTTGCTATGCTAATCCCTTTTAACTTTGAAGTGGCCAGAGTTTTGACCTCAGTGATTCTCTAGTTTGCAAAAGAAATATAGAAAACAAACAAATAAAAATCAGTCCTGGACCAATTTTCCTTCTTGTTATATCTCTCCATTAATTTTAAACTTGATAACTTAAAATTTACTCATCAGGTATTTGTTGTATAACTTTTTTGAAACTTTTGAATTATAGGAATTTAAATAAATAATAGCATGTTAATATCTAGTGATATTTCAAAATACATTAACCATGAATGACTATAGGCAACTTACTTACCCTCTCTGCCTCCATTTCTTCATCCATAAAAAGGGAATAATAATCCTCACACACTGTTGGTAGAAATGTAAATTGGTTCATCCATTATGGAAAACAGTATAAATGTTTTTCAAAAAATTAAGAGTAAGAATACCATACAATCCACGAATCCAACTTCTGGGTACTCACGAAGAAAACAAAAACACTAATGCAAAAAAGATAGATGTACCCCTATGCTTATTGCAACACTGTTTACAATAGCCAAGATGTGGAAGCAATCCAAGTGTTCATCAATAGATGAGTGAATAAAGAAGATGTGATAAACCAAAGTAGACACATAGATCAATATCACAGAATAGAAAGCCCAGAAATAAACCCTGATTGTATGGTCAATTAATTTACAACAAAGGAGGCAAGAGTGTCCAATGGGAAAAAGTCTCTTCAACAAATGGTGCTGGGAAAACCGATCAGTTACATGCAGAAGAATGAAACTGGACTACTTGCTTATATTTTATCCAAAAATAAACTCGAAATGGTTTGAAGACCTAAATGTGAGACCTGAAACCATAAAATTCCTAGAAGAAAAAAATAAATAAATAAACTTTATAAAAATAAAATTCCTAGAAGAAAACACAGGCAGTAATCTCTTTGACATCACTAGCAAAAACATTTTTCTAGATATGCCTCCTTTGGCAAGGAAAACAAAAGCAAAAACAAACTATTGGGACTATAT
Source organism: Ailurus styani (assembly GCA_002007465.1). Classification (NCBI taxonomy): domain Eukaryota; kingdom Metazoa; phylum Chordata; class Mammalia; order Carnivora; family Ailuridae; genus Ailurus; species Ailurus styani. The sequence goes on from LNAC01000256.1 coordinate 2,081,403, forward strand.
CAAAATAAAAAACTTTTGTACAGCAAAGGAAACCACCAACAAAACAAAAAGGCAACCTACCAAATGGAAGAATATATTTGTAAATGATGTATCAGATAAGGGGTCAATATCCAAAATAATAAAGAAGTTATACAACCCAACACCAAAAATAATAATAATCCAACTAAAAATGGGCAGAAGACATGAACAGACATGTCTCCAAAAAAGACATACAGATGGACAACAGACACGTGAAAAGATGCTCCACATCATTCATCATCAGAGAAATGCAAATCAAAACCACAGTGAGATATCACCTCAATACCTGTCAGAATGGCTAAAATCAAAAACACAAGAAATAAGAAGTGTTGGCAAAGATGCAGAGAGAAAGGAACCCTCATGCACTGTTGATGGGAATGCAAGCTGGTGCAGCCACTGTGGAAAACAGTATGGAGATTCCCCCGGCATTAAAAATAGAATTACCATATGATATGGTAATTCAACTACTGGGTATTTACCCAAAGAAAATGAAAACACTAATTAGAAAAGATATATGCACCCCTAGGTTTCTTGCAACATTATTTACAATAGGCAAGATATGGAAGCAGGCCAAGTATCCATCCAGAAATGAATGGATAAAGAAGATATGGGGGGGGGAGAAGGTGTAGATATACAGTGATATATATATAGATATACAGATATAGAGATAGACAGGTACATATAGATATATCTACATATAGATATACATATGCAGTGATATACAGATAGCCATAAAAAAGAACAAAATCTGGTCATTTGCCTCAAAATGGATGGATCTAGAGGGTATTACGTTAAATGAAATAAGTCAGTCAGAGAAAAACAAATACCACATGATTTCACTTGTATGGAAAATCTAAAAAACAAAACAAATGAACAAACAAAATAGAAACAGAGCCATAAGTAGAGAACAAATTAATGATTGTGAAAGGGGAGTTGACGGGGGTGGCACCTGGGTTGCTCAGTTGGTTAAGCAACTGCCTTCAGCTTAGTTGTGATCTCGGGGTCCTGAGATCAAGACCTGCATTGGGCTCCTTGCTCAGTGAGGAGCCTGCTTCTCCCTCTCCCTCTACCTGCTACTCTGTCTGCTTGTGCTCTCTCTCTGTGTCAAATAAATAAATAAAAATTCTTCAAAAGAAAGAAAGAAAGAAAGGGGACTGGGAGGGGTGGCAGACTAAATAGATGCAGGGGATTAAAGGGTATGAACTTTCAGTTATATAATTAATCAGTCACAGAGATGAAAAGCACAGTGTAGGGAATATAGTCAATAATCCTGTAATTGTATGGTGACAGATGCTGACACTTATCATGGAGAGCATTTTGTAATGTACACAAATGTCAAGTCACTATGTTGTAACCTGAAACTAATACATTGTATATCAACTATACTTCAGTTAAAAATAAAAAGGAATTATAGTACCAATTTTATAAGGTTATTATGGGGATTAAAGAAATGTGTACATAAGTTCTTAAAACAGTATCTGATACACAGCAAGTATTACATGTTGTTTTATTAATTGTAGGCCTAAGGTACCCGTGTGTTCAGCAGACTTTACTAAAGATGAGAGGACAGGAAGGGATTTTCATTACAGAAACGCAACACAAACTGAATTCGATTATCGTTTCTTCCCCAAAGCCTCCTTGCTTATTTAATTTTCAGGCTCCCCTTTTCTTTGGCCTCTGGGAAACTCAGTACCCCTCACCTTATTAAACAAAACAGTTGACCTCTTCACCCCCTACTCCACCCCAGCTTTTCTCTGCAGACTGTCCTCAGCTAACTTGCAAACATTGTCCCCAGAGTCAAGCCCTCAGGGCCACTTAGAAATCTTTTCTTTCTCCTTCCTCAGTAGTCCCTGGGAGGGTCAGCGACCAAGAGATATCAAAGTGCATTTCATCACCTCCCTTAGCAGGAAGAAGCAGCAACAATCAATTCTTGTCTTAAATAGCAATTTTAATTCTTGAAACTTAGAAATAAACATTTCAAATACATATTTGAAACACATTTTAAAATATACAGTTTAAACATACTTAAATATGCTTTTATTATCTTCCTTAATATTAAATTTCATCAGGGTGTTGCCTAGGTCTTGATGTTTTATGACTGATGTCTATGAAAAGTGAGATTTGAATGCTAAGCAGGGCTTCCTAATTCTAAGAAAGAAATCAGGAAGGATGTAGTTGGGTCATTCAGGCACAAATATAGCACTGATTCTGCCCAGCAGGGGAAGGAAGTAAAGTAGAGCTTGAGTGGAGCTGCTTTCTCAACCTCGGGGAACACCCGACAACAACGTCATCTCCTCCTCCGCTCTCTGAGCTACTGGTTGCTACTGTTTCTCCTCCCAAGCAAGGACCTGGCCAAAGCTGCAGAAGCTCCCTGTTCTTGGACAATTCAGGGGCGACGGGGTGGAGGGGGGTGCACCTGGCTGGCTCAGTCAGTAGAGCACATGACTCTTGATCTCAGGTTTGTGAGTTCAAGCCCCACACGGGGTGTAGAGATTACCTTAAAAAATAATTTTAAGGGACACCTGGGTGGCTCAGTTGGTTAAGGGACTGCCTTCAGCTCAGGTCATGACCCCAGGATCCTGGGATTGAGCCCCACATGGGGCTCCCTGCTCAGTGGGAGCCTGCTTCTCCCTATCCCTCTGCTCTTCTGCCTGCTTATGCTCTCTCACTCTCTCTGTCAAATAAATAGATAAAATCTTTTAAAAAAATAGTAATAATTTTAAAAATAAATAAAGACAGTTGGGAGCTCAAGTAAGTAATGAAAAATTAAAAGATAAGACTATCTTCATACCCCAAGCCCCAAAGCACGTCATACCAGTTATGCCTGATTATGCAAACAAGTGTCCCAAGACTTTATTAGCCCAAGACTACAGAATCAGGTTACCTTTCTTCCATATACACATTTCAGTGAGCTAAAGTTGTCTTCTCTGGAATATGAGAAGCTGACTCTCATTGTAAGTCTCATTGGATTTCCCCTTTTCTTTGTTGCTTTTTTTTTTTTTTTTCCTTTGAGGGGGAAGAAAGCCAACATGATGCTGGCATTTACAGGCTTTCTCCCCAAGTACATTTGCCACCCTAGTGCTTCTCCACAGCTCGGACGCCACCTGATGCCATCTAGGGACTGACTCCTCCCTGGTACTACTGCTGCCCTCCCCCAGCTGTGTCTCCCCAGCTTGGACACAGGCTCCATCCTTCCCTTCCCAAAGTGTTTTCAGCACCCACTTGCTGGTCCGCCCACTCCCCCTGCTTGTGTTCCCTCTCCGGCTGTCTCTCTCTCTCTGTCAAATAAATAAATAAAATATTTAAAAATAAATAAATAAAAACCATTCTTCTCCTCAACCCCTGGCCCGTCTATGTCTGCAGCCAGAGTACCTATGATTATGCCCCTTCTTCTTGGAGTTCTGATCCAACTCCAGGCACAAAATTGCTCCAGAGATGCAACACTGTTCAAAATGAACACAACCAAGTAGGTTAGTTATGAGAGATGAAATTGTCTTTCAAGTATAATCACAGGGCAGTGTAAAGATGCTTTGATTTTTTTTTTTTAATTTTATTTATTTGACAGAGAGAGACACAGCAAGAGAGTGAGCACAAGCAGGGGGATCGGCAGGCAGAGCAGGCAGAGCAGGCAGAGGGAGAAGCAGGCTTCCTGCCGAGCAGGGAGACCGATGTGGGGCTCAATCCCAGGACCTTGGGATCATGACCTGAGCTGAAGGCAGACAGTTAAGCGACTGAGCCACCCAGGTGCCCCAGAGCTTTAATTAAAAAAAAAAAGATTTTGAAGTGTAGTTGACATATAATATTATATTAATTTCATGTGTACAACATAGTAATTCAACATTTATATATATTAGGAACTGACCATCACACTAAATCTAGCTACCACCTGTCATCATACAAAGTTATTACATATTAATAACTGTATTCACTGTCCTGTACATTGTATCTCCAGGTCTTATTTATTTTATAACTGTACATAAGGGTACTTTGACTTGATTTTATTTTTTTATTTATTTATTTTTATTTTATTTATTTTTTTTTGGAGACTTGATTTTACTTTTTTAAAGATTTAATTTATTTATTTTGTAAAGAGAGGGAGAGCATGGTCAGGAGGAGGGGCACAGGGAGAGAATCCCAAGCAGACTCTGCTCTGAGTATGGAGCCCGATGGAGGGTTCGATCTCATGACCCAGAGATCATGACCTGAGCCAAACCCAAGACCCAGACACTTAACCAACTGAGCTACNTTATTTTATTTATTTTTTTTTTGGAGACTTGATTTTACTTTTTTAAAGATTTAATTTATTTATTTTGTAAAGAGAGGGAGAGCATGGTCAGGAGGAGGGGCACAGGGAGAGAATCCCAAGCAGACTCTGCTCTGAGTATGGAGCCCGATGGAGGGTTCGATCTCATGACCCAGAGATCATGACCTGAGCCAAACCCAAGACCCAGACACTTAACCAACTGAGCTACCCAGGCACCCCAAAGGTGCTTCGATTTTAATACAGATATACAACGGGCATATATCTGTGGTTATATATATAAAATTATCTAAATGTGGTTATCTAAAGATCCAGATATTTGGTCCCATGTGGACCAAAGGCCAAGCAAACAACCACATTTTTATCTAAAACTATCTGTTTTGGTTAAGGGGTTTGGTATCACATAGATAGCCTTATTCGTACATGAAGATGTTTTGGGGAGAGGCTAGAGTATTTCATGATACCAGAATATTCTGAAAAATTTAACCATTGCTCTTATCTCTTCCCCACCTGCACTTGAATCTCCACCCCCCACTCTTCATCTCCTGTCTCCCACCCTCTCTTCCCTTCCCTTCCTCGACTCCATCTGAGCCCCTTTAGGGCAGTTTAACTAATTTTCCAGACCTGACCTTGAAGGTATCCCCCCAGCAGGAGTCCCACATTCTACAGAAGTCCCAGGGTGGGGGGTGACGGGGTGACAGCCAGCCAGGGGCCAGCTCCTGTCAGAGCCGAGAAGGGGCAAAAGCAAGAATCAGGAGGAAATGGGTCACTGCCCCGTGGTTGGCAGGAGCAACTGCTGTGCCTGAGCTTTGATTCTGGGAACAAATCTTTGCTCTCTTCACCAGTGACCCACATGAACCATAATTCCCAACAGCAATAAAGTGGGGCAATAAAGAAGGGCTGACTCCACAACTGTGGGGTAAGAGTTCCCGGGCAAGGGAATAAAGACAGAAAGACATAGTGCTTTCCTGGAGACAAACGAGACAAAGGGATTCAGAAAATGAGGTTTTAAAAAAGGTCTGAGCCTTGACTAAGAGCCCCTAGATGATTCCACACCAAAAAATTCCTTCTTGTTTCGTATTCTTCTGATTTTAAACACCCCTTCTTTTCAAGGTGAGGTAGGGGTGAGGAAGAAGGGGGAAAGCAGCCGCAGAGCCGAATCAAGCTGGAAGCTCGGAATCATGGGAGCCGCTGGAGAGCTTGGCAGAGCCCCACTGTTTGTTGGATGGATCCTGGAAACACCCACTGAATTGGCTCCTTCTTCCTTCCCTGCAAACAAGATCGTAACAAGATTCTTCTGGCCTGAAGTGGTGACTCTGCGACCTCTTGGCCTTAGTCACATCCTCTCTCCCACCGCAGCCCCAGAGACTCTTCCCCTTTTCCTTGGCACTTCCAGAGTCCCAGAGTGTTATTTATCAGTAGGCAGCAGAGGGCGATCTGGCCCCAGAAAATGACCCCGTCAATTCTTGCGGGGTGCCCGGATTGCTAATGACTTGCAGCTCCATCAACATAAAGCTAACTCTTGACAAAGGAACATTGTCACTAAGCATTTTCCTTTTCATTCTTGAAAGCTCCACTGCCTTAGCTAACCCCTTGCCCCTCCCTCCTGCCTTCATTCTCGCTCTCTTTCCTGTCTCAACCTCTTGGAAGCAGCAGGAAATGAACAAGGTCCACAGTGGAGAAAAACAAATCCCAGGGCCCTGCTGAGGGCAGCCACAGGGAAACGACCAAGTGTCATTAGCAGCTGCAAAAGTTGTAGACAGCCCTGTGTGTGTGTGTGTGTGTGTGTGTGTGTGTGTGTGTGTGTGTGTGTACTTTGGTATACATAAAAATGACCTTGAGAGATTATTAAAACACAGTTTCCTGGGCCTCGCCCAGAGTTCTGATTTAGTAGGTCTGGAGAAGGGCCCAAGAATTTGCATTCTTAACACTCCCAAGATAGTTTAATGCTGTCAGCGGTGGCCACGTTTTCAGTAGCACTGTTGTACACCAAATGCAGTGAATACTGTTTGGTTTGGTTGGATAAAATCCTGTTAAGATAAATTCCCCCTAAGTTTAAGCGGCTGCCTTCAGCTTGGGTCATGATCTTGGGGTCCTGGGATGGAGCCCCACATTGGGCTCCCTGCTCAGAAGAGAGTCTGCTTTTCCCTCTCCCTCTGCCTGCCGCTACCGCCGCTTGTGCTCTCTCTTTCTCTGTCAAATAAATAAATAAAATCTTTAAAAAAAGAGAGAGAGAGATTAATTCCCCCTGGAATAGTAAGTCCAGATCCTTCTAAGTCTGGGCCAGAACATCTCATAGATCAGCCTACTGCTGTTCCCTCCCCTTGGAAAAGACCAGAGAATGTATCAACCAGAGCATTGTTTAGAGGGGGCTGAGTTCAGATAATAAGCTGGCTCTCCATTGACTGTTTCTTTCATCCCAACTGGCAGCAGAAAAACAGAAGGCCCCTCCTTCACCCCTGGTCAGGAAATGGAGACTCTATCTCCGAACCTGGCTATGTGTAACGAAAGGCTTGTGCCCCAAGGCCTCTGTCCCATCCTCAGCATCCTCCAGACTCCAGAGCCTCGAGATCACAAGGCCCCAAGGAATGAGCTGGTTGTCCTCAAGAGAGGTGAGCGCCCAAAGGCATGTGCAGCGATTGAAAGAGAGCCACTTAACTTCTGTTTATGCACCAGAACATAACAAGACAGAGAAAAGGATCAATGAACACTTCCTGTCCTCTACTCGTCCTCATTTAGGTATGGCATAGGCCCAAATCAGTGAGGTGCTTTCACTCTCTTTCCCTCTTAAGTTTGTCCAAATGGCATGACATTCAATTCCACAAACATCCTTTGAGCACCTACTCAGTCCACTCTCCCTGGCAGACCCGGGGGATGTATAGTCTCTGATAAAGCTAGACCTTGTTCTCAGGGAGCCCACAGTTTAACCAGAGAGGAAGACTAACTCATATGTACGACATCCGTGCCAAGACAGTAGCGCACGGAGACAGCAAATACCTCCCGAGGTCCTCAGAGAAAGGGGAAAGCATCCTCAAAGGAAAGGTTACACTGACATTTGAAGGGTGAATATGAGTTCACCAAGGAGACAAATTAGAAGGCCAAGGGGCGCCTGGGTGGCTCAGTGGGTTAAGCCTCTGCCTTCGGCTCAGGTCATGATCTTAGAGTCCTGGGATCGAGCCCCGCATCAGAATCCATGCTCAGCAGGGAGCCTGCTTCCTCCTCTCTGCCTCTCTGCCTACTTGTAATCTCTCTCTCTCTCTCTGTCAAATAAATAAATAAATAAATAAAATCTTTAAAAACAAATTAGAAGGCCAAGAAAAGGAGCCACGTGAGTCTCGGGTGTGAAGAAAATTGGGGTGATGCTGAAATATAAAGGGCAGTCTGGGGCCAGGGACCCCGCTCACAGCATCTGGTTCTTCGGCCCACTTGGAGAATTAATCACCACTCCAGAACCAAAACGGAGACCAAGTGGGATGATATGCTTCACCGACCCCACAAAAACGGTCAGCAGGAGGTGCTGTCCCTCATCCCAGGGAGGGACACTAGGTCATCAGAGTGGGGGCACTTTTCCCCCTAGAGGGCCAGTGCTTGAGGCATAAGAACCCTATGGGTATGGGGCCTGAACCTCAGTTTCCTCATATGGAACTGTCTACACTAGATCTTGCAGCTAAGGGGTTAGCAGGTCTGCTGCCCAGAAGATGGACCGAAACAGGCAGAAACCACAGAAGCGCCAAGACCAGCTTGTGAGCACAAGAAAAGCCACCCCCAGTGGCTCCAGAATGACTCGGGAAGACCTTGAGGGGGCTGGAGGTGGTGCAAATCCCCAGGATAGAGAACAGAGAGCCCTGCTTGGCAGCTGCCATCTTGACCCAGTTTCTCTCCCAGGGCGGGTGTCGGGCCACAGGGCTCATACGCAGGTAGTTCAGGAGGCAGGAGGCAGGTGCCTCCTTTCCAAAGGGCACAGGGCGGTGGTTAGTTTCAAAGGAATCCATTTCCAGGTCCTCCATTTCTGTTCATAGTCTTCCCTACACTGATGTGCCTCAGAGGGCATCTGCAGCCCTGATTTCCTTTTCCCGCCTTTTTTTCCCTCAATTGCCTCCTTCCCACTTCACACACTAATGAGTTTACTGCTCATTCTTCTCTATTCCTGCTAACTGATGCATTGCTCTAATTAGTCTAATCTCTGGGACAGCAAAGGGACAATTCCACAATTATTCTAATCAAGAAAACATAAACATCTCCCCACTTTTTCCATCTCCTTAAGAGACAAATTCCAAATAAAATTACAGTTCTTAAGAAGTGAACCAGTGTTGGGGCGCCTGGGTGGCTCAGTCAGTTATGCTCAGACTTCGGCTCAGGTCATGATTTCAGGGTCCTGGGATCGAGCCTCACCTTGGGCTCCCCGCTCAGTGGGGTGTCTGTTTGTCCCTCTCCTTCTGCCTCCCCACACTCATGCTGTCTCTCTTGTCTCTCTCTCAAATAAAATGAAATCTTAAAAAAAAAAAAAAAAAAAAAAGTCAGGGTCCTGGGATCTATCCAGGAGTAGGGCTCTGCTCTAAGCATGGAGCCTGCTTGCCCCTCTTCCTCCCTCTCTGCTCCTCCTACCACTCATGCTCTCTCTCTCTCAAATAAATAAATACATACATAAAATATTTTTTTAAGTGAACCTGTTTTTACTAATTATAAAAAATTGATAATGAATCTGGGGGTTTTTTGGAAAGTTTTTAAAATATTTTTTGAGAGAGAAAGCAAATAAAAGACCACAAGCAGGGAGGAGGAGGGAGGGAGAAGCAGCCTCCCCGCTGAGCAGGGAGCCTGCTGCAGATTTTGATCGCAAGGCCCTAAGATCATGACCTGAGCCAAAGACTGAGCCCCCCAGGTGCCCCATGAATCTACTGCGTTTTTTTTTAAGATTTTATTTATTTATTTGACAGAGAGAGAGAGATCACAAGTAGGCAGAGAGGCAGGCAGAGAGAGAGGAGAGAGGAGGAAGCAGGCTCCCTGCTGAGCAGAGAGCCTGATGCGGGCCTCGATCCCAGGACCCTGAGATCATGACCTGAGCCGAAGGCAGAGGCTTTAACCCACTGAGCCACTCAGGTGCCCCAAATCTACTGTTTTGATAAATATTACTAATCATAATATTTTTAAACAATTAGAACCTCTGTCACTGGAAAGATTTTTTTCAATGAGTTTTAATGTATGTGTTTTTGTTGCAGAAAATTATGTATAATAGAAGACTGATAAAATGCTTTCAATCCCTAAATTATTTTACGATTACGTGGAAGAGGAATCGAAATATGGTTTCAAAGAAAAAAAGAAACAATGACACATCCAGTTTAGAGAGTTCCATCCTGAATTAGCTAAATCCATGAGGATAATATCAAGTAACTGATACTAATAGGAATCCTTCAGATGCATTTAGAAGAGTGATTTCAAAAAGCCAATCACTCTGTTTTACAACTTTTACAACTCTTGAAGCTAATGACCAAAAAATATTAAATTTCAATGTACAAGAGGGCACATGGGTTTTCAAAGCCCTTCTAAAAGATGTGGGAGCAAACCATGTTTGCAGACTAGCTGCAACCAACGTCATTTCCGGAGGGGGCCCTCACAGGGCTGTGACTCAGCATTGCTTCGAGACTCCTCCAGGGCAGGGTCAGACCAGTCTTCCCCTCCAGCAACTTCCACCCCAGTTCCCAGCAACCAACACCAGTTACTCACCTCCGAGTCACATCGCCTCTGGCGGTTGCAGACTCAGTCACGTACACCAATACCTGGAAAGCCTAGGGCAAGGTACTTAACCCCTCTGTGCCTCAGTTCTCTAAGTTACAGAATGGCAGTAAAGTTTACTGCTTCTTCTTTTTTTTTTTTTTTNCCACTGAGCCACCCAGGCGCCCTACTGCTTCTTCTATTTCTACTTCTTTATCTTCTACCACCACTACTTTGAATTTATGTACCTTACCTTAAGAAATGTTTGGCAATGGAAGCCATTGTTGTTTATCTGAATACTCCGCAGAAAAGGAAGAAAGAGAAGCTGAGAGGTCAAGCCGGATGTCAAAGATCATTTGATAGGTCAGTTGCCAAGGACTAGAACCCTGGAATGCTAGCATTTAGCCTCCTGCCCTCTGCTTTCTGGCAGCGACTCAGCTTGTCGAAGAATCTAGAGGCATGGTGCAAACATCTTCTCCCAACACCGGCCTTGAGAATAGTCCATTCTTTGATGGGTTCGTGTTAACCACCGTCCAGGAGCATGTGTAGCCCGAGTTGGGGGCCTAGGCTTGTATCTGAAGGTCTTTTGTCTCCCTGTCCTCAGTCTGGATTCCCCCAACAACACAAGTGTAGGTATCCGCTAAAATCTCCTATCACTTCTCATTTGTTCATTAAATCATAAAAATCTTAGATTTTAAGAATCTGATAACTGGAAGGGACTGGAGAAATCAGACTGTCCCTGCTCTGAGGCCCAAACCTTTCCCATCAGTCAGTCTGCAGCAGAGTTTCGGAGTCCATCTCTCTCCCCCAAGGGGCTGGCCTTGTCGCCATGAAGCACAGACAGGTGATTGGAGTCGGTGGGTAATGGGAGGCACTGATGACTCTACAGAGCAATGATTCTCCAACGTTTAAAGGCCAGGACCCCGGCGCCTGGGTGGATCAGTCAGTGAAGTGTCTGCCTTCAGGCTCACGTCATGATCCCGGGGTCCTGGGATCAAGCCCTGCATCAGGCTTCCTGCTCCATGGAAAGCCTGCTTCTCCCTCTCCCACTTCCCCTGCTTGTGTTTCTTCTCTGGCTGTCTCTCTCTCAGTCAAATAAATAAAATCTTAAAAAAAAAAATAAAGCTCAGGATCTCCTTTGACTAAAACTAATAATAATAAAGTCTTATGCCTTCTTTTTATGTAAATTGAAACTATGTTTGGGATTAAAATATATGTTCTTAATTTATACTGATCTGCCTCCTTGGGAAGATTTGGGTTCCTGCAAAGAAACATTCCACCCCTTTATCCACACACCACCTCCCCCCAGACTCCACATTCCCACACACGCTTCTTGGCTCCAGATTGTGTAGGGTACATGCGGCAGACCACCAAAGATGAATAGAAAGAGGTGTGAGCCAGACACCCAGCAGTGATTAGTCCCAGCGCCTGCGCACAGACCTTGGCGCAGGGAGATGGGGTCAGGAGGTGCAAAGGGGGGGTTATACATAATCAGGGGAGCAGGGTAAGGGTGGGGCTGGAGGGAACAGCTCATGAAAATGCCAATGTTCTTCCCAACTAACAAAAATAAAGGGAACAGACAGCTTGGACAGAGACTTAAGCCCTGGAAGGAAGGCGAGGAAGAGCCAAGCTTCACAATTCCCTGAAGGATTTCTATTTGGTACCTTTATGATGCTCTGTGTCAGTTCCTCCTGACTGCAGTTTGTCTACTGTTTAGTGCTCTTCCCATTGATCTCTCTTTAATTCTTGCCAGTCCCTCTTTTCCATTTTAGGCGGTTCCGCTGCCGTCCTGCCAAATTCACACAAACTAAGATTAGAAGGGCCTCATTTATCATCCAACCCAATTCTTTCAAAATGTTTGACCGTGACAACACAGTAAGAAGTACATTTTATACCTTGACCTAGTACCCACCTGCACGAAGTATAACCAGACCAAGTTTCACGAAACCATCCTTACCTTACCACAACAGGTCAACGGTTTCAATTTGAAAATGTCAGCTGCAACCCAGATAAACTGATAACACAACCTACCAATGACTCACAACTAATTTCTATTTTTTAATAAAGATTTTATTTATTTATTCAACAGACAGAGAGAGAGCACAAGCAGGGGGATTGGCAGGCAGAGGAAGAGGGAGAACTGGGCTCCCTACCGAGCAGGGAGCCTGATGTGGGGCTCCATCCCAGGACCCTGGGATCCTGACCCCAGTCAAAGGCAGACACTTAACTGACTGAGCCACCCAGGTGCCCCACACAACTCATTTTTATTTTTATTTTTTTAAAGATTTTATTTACCATTTGACCCAGAGAGAGAGATCAGATCACAAGTAGGCAGAGAGGCAGGCAGAGAAAGAGGAGGAAGCAGGCTCCCCACTGAGCAGAGAGCCCGATGTGAGGCTCCATCCCAGGACCCTGAGATCATGACCTGAGCCGAAGGCAGAGGCTTTAACCGACTGAGCCACCCAGGCACCCCACAACTCATTTTTAAACACGGACTCATTTTACAGATGAACAAATTATAATGAAAGGCAAGGCCCCAGGTCACCATCAGCATCAAAACCCCGCCTAGAACTATCAACTTCTCCTGCATGGAGCAAGATTCCACTTGGAACAAAACCTTTGATTGGAAAAGGGTAATTTTTAAAATACGCTATTTGGCACACAAACATCCTGCCTGTTTTTGCGTGGGCTCTTTGCCAATCTCAATTATTGGATGCCAGAACAATAATACCTAGCAAATGGAGAAACTTGGGTGAATTAGGAACCCAAAATGCATTTTCTTTTTCTTTTCCTTTTCTTTTCTTTCTTTCTTTCTTTCTTTCTTTCTTTCTTTCTTTCTTTCTTTCTTTCTTTCTTTCTTTCTTTCTTTCTTTCTTTCTT
>LNAC01000256.1:2094277-2190522 GCA_002007465.1 Ailurus styani
TTTTTTTTTTTTTTTTTATGCTCTGGGACCTCTACTGCTGCTCCCTACTAGTAACTGAGATAGACTGGTCCTCTCATCAGGCAGAGCTGGGTAGTTGGTAGAGCTGGGGGGAGAAGTGGGGTAGGGGGAGAGAGGAAGGGTATAGATGGGATTTCCTTGGTCTTCTTTCCTTCCTTTCTCCCTCCCTTCCTCTCTCCCTCCCTCCCTCCCTCCCTCCCTTCCTCTCTCCCTTCCTCCCTCTCTCCCTTCCTTCCTTCTGTCCTTCCCTCCATCCATGTGCAAACTGATTATTATTAAATACCTATTATATACCAGGTCTTGGGCTACTTTCTATAGATGGGATAAAAAAATAGTAAAATCTCCTACAAAACATACTTTGGCAAAGCAATCAATTTGTAAGCAGTCCATTACAACGTTACACAGAAGTTAAAGCTTTTTTCTTTTTTTTTTTTAAGATTTTATTTATTTATTTGACAGAGACAGACACAGCTAGAGGGGGAACACAAGCAGGGGGAGTGGGAGAGGGAGAAGCAGGCCTCCCACTGTGCAGGGAGCCCAATGCGTGGCTCGATTCTAGGACCCCTAGGACCCCGGGATCATGACCTGAGCAGAAGGCAGATGCTTAACGACTGAGCCATCCCGGTGCCCCAGAAGTTAAAGCTTAATGAGAAGGAAGTTTAAGCCTGTTTTTAACCCAGACTGATGAAGAAAGAAGTGATAGCAAAGGCTCCCATGAGAAGGGGATGGTGGAGCTGACTCCCACCAGGTGAAGAAAAGGGGAAGGGGGTCTCAGGTAGAGACCCTGCTGGAAACAGGGGATGGCCTCGCTGTTTCATAACATTTACGTGTAGAGCCCCTAATTTTAGGGAAAGCTGCTAAATATACACCAATTTTCACCTCCTGTCTCTGAATACACCTGAACTCGAGAGAGAAAGATATCCATCAATCCCTACCTGCCCAAACCAGTTTCCGAAGGGACAGACCTCATGTGGAGCAGAGAAGAGAGGCAGCACACACCTACTTTGCTCACTCTCTGTATTTTGAAAATGGTTACAATGATGGTACGTTGTTTTACTTTAAGTTACACTTTCCGAAATTATTTGAACTCAGAAATCCACCAAGTATATCCATTGACTATGTGAATGTTGTCACTACCTCAGGATGCTTATTTAAAAAAAAAAAAAAAACCGGCCCCACCCCCACCTCCACTCCATGGCCTGGCTAAAGAGGCACTTAGAGTAGTAGTAGCGAGACAACCTCCCCGCCCTGGCCTTCCTCCCTACATTCCCTGGAGAGATTGGAGAGATAGGGCCATTTGTTTGGATAGGACCCTGCCACTAGAGCTCAGCATCTGGTCTCAGGCGACAAAACAAAACAGGAAAGTCAGGAAGAAGCTAAGGAGCTAAAACTAGACCCTCAAAATATCAAGCCTCCAACCCTGCAGATCTTGGAAGGAGGACTCGACATACAGGAATAAACAAAATTATGTCTCAAGATCTAACTTGAAACAATGCCACTTAGTATGTCCTCAGTGATTTTCATGTGGAAAATAATTATTTCTCAGGCTACAACTGATCCAGAGGGTGTTAGAAAGCTACATGAAAAATTCTGACAATTTGGCCGCTTCCTCAGCATTCCATCTTCCTGAGGATCAGCATATTCATGAAGGTCTTGCTCTTCTGTTTGGCTAGCCATTCGTCTACTAAAAATATCTGAGGTTTTTGTAGTTTATTTCAACCATTACTTCTTAGTGATAATAGACTCAAAATTCATAAGAAAGTCTGAATTATGCAAGTTGTCTGACTCTGAAACCTCTTAAATCAGTACAACATGTTAGTTCTCAAGATTTTTACTAAATGGCCTTTATTCAATGCCTATTAATACCAGGATTTATTTTATTTTATTTTATTTATTTAAAGATTTTACTTATTTGAGAGAGTGAGCGAGAGAGAGAACACAAGTTGGGAAGGAGACAAGCAGGAAGCCTGACATGGGGCTCGATCCCGGACTCCAGGATCATGACCAGAGCAGAGCTGAAGGTAGCTGCTTAACTGGCTGAGCCACCCAGGCGCCACTACCAGGATTTTTAAAAAATATTTTTTAAATTCATTGGACAGATAGAGCTCAAGTGCACTGGCACAAGCAGGGGAGGGGCAGAGGGAGAGGGAGAAATAGGCTTCCTGCTGAGCAGAGAGCACGATGTGGAGTTTGATCCCAGGACCCCAGATCATGACCTGAGCCGAAGACAGACTCTTAACTACTGAGCCACCCAGGTGCCCCAATACCAGGATTTTTTGAAAACATATCCTATGTCATATATAACAATCCTAAAAAGTAATTATTTTATTCCATGAGATTCAGAAATTAGGCAAGGTAGTAAGAAAAACCAATAATTAAAGTCTAAGTGTGGGGCACCTGGGTGGCTCAGTGGGCTAAGTGTCTGCCTTTGGCTCAGGTCATGATCCCGGGGTCCTGGGTTCAAGTTCCTCATCGGGCTCCTTGCTCAGAGGGAAGTCTATTTCTCCCTCTCCCTCTGCCTGCCTCTCCCCCTGCTTGTGCTGTCTCTGTCAAGTAAATAAATAAAAATGTTAAAAATAATAATAAAGTCCAAATGTACCTCTCTTCAGAATCCATGATCTTTCCATGGATGCCTTCCCAACTGAACCAAAGTTGGTTCTAATTTAGTTAATTAGCTAAAAGAATCCTCAAGGCAGGAGAATAAACAGAAGGGCTCTCTGATCCTCTCTCACCATCCCTTCTTCTCTCTTGTCATTCCTCAGGTGCTCTGCTCTCTTCTCATACCACCAAACAGAGCCCTCAAATGCTTTCTACCATAGAAGATCAGAGCAGGGTTTTCCGACGGGGGTCCAGGACTTTTACTCTCCCACCCCCATTACCCTGAGGGCTCCAAAGGGGTCTGAGAGCTGTTCTCTCCATTTCAAAGGAGTCTACTAGAAATTGTCAATTCTTTTTAAGCTACTAAGATTCCTTTATTTTAATCTGGTTCCCATCAACTCAGTGTAATAGGCCTGATTGTTTTATGGGAAATTGAATTAATCAATAAAGGATATTTATCTGGCAGGTTGAAATCTTCCAAAGCACGGAAATCTATCCCTGAGAGCTATGTATGTAGCAGAGAAAGGTTAGGTCTTTGAAATGTAATCTCCACTAACAAAGTCTTAATCCAAAGGGATCAACTCCTCAGTAAACATTCAAGTAACAGGGCCATTGTGTTGGAGGGAGAAGGGTATAGATTGCATGGTTGAAGAAATGTTGACCTGGGTATCTCGGTTCATAATGCCGAATAACCAATAGACCACAGTGGTTAAAGTGATGGACTTTTCTTTTTTAATTCTTATTTTCTTTTATTAAGTAGGCTCCACATCCCAGTCCCCAATGTGGGGCTTGAATTCACAACCCCACGAAGACTCCTTTGAGATGAAGACTTGAGGTGAGATCAAGAGTCAAATGCTTAACCAACTGAGCCACCCAGGAGCCCCTAAGATAATGGACTTTGACAGCAGAGAGACAACGTTCAAATCCTGACTCTGTCCCTTGTTAGGAGCTAATGACCAAACTATTGAACTCTGCATCAGTTTTCTCGTCTGTGAAATAATAGTAACTATCTCATAGGCTTGCCAACTGGATATAATGTGTGATGATGCTTTTGAAGTGTAGGATGCCTGACACTGTAATTTACTGTTCAACAAATACTGTCTTAAATTTTTTTCAAAGGACCATAACCCAAATTGGTCTTTTGCTGTTGATGAGAGAACAGAGGGCTGGCTAAGGACAAAGCAGAGGCTGACACCCAGCACACCCCCCCCAACTCCTGGGTGGGACGTGTGTGACATTCTTCCAAGAATGTCCCAACTATCTTCAGGTTAATGCCTTGCTAGAGGGGGAAAACAACCTTAATTTGACAATGGCAAGGCCTCTCTCTGGTAGGTCCTCTTTAGCATGTGAAAGTTCTTTTAAAACCTCCCTTTTTCCTTACCTCCTCCAACCCCATAGTATATAATCAGCGACCCCTCACAACCCTGGGGCAGCAGCTCTTTCTGCCCACAGGTCCTGCCCCATACTTTAATAAACCACCGTTTTGCACAAAAGACATCTCAAGAATTCTTTCTCGGTCATCGGCTCCAGACCTCACCCGACCAAACCTCCCCTATATTCCAAAACCTTATCAGCTGTGATGCAAAACATCTCCTCCTCCCTCATCTGCCTGCCATTTCCTTTTTCACCTCCTGAACTAAATGGATGTTTTGGCTGACGTTGGAAAACCGCCTGGTACAAAAACAGAAGGAAAGCGTAGCGTGGGTCTGAAGGCCAAGCAGCCATCTTTTCGCCCTGAGTGAGGGCTCCGGCTGGCTGCAGCGTGGAGGGCCTCAGGGGTGCTGGCGCAGACAGGAAGGTGAAGAATGGAGCAAAGGCCCCGTTTGCAGGAAGCTCACACTCTCGTGGGGAGCCAGGAGTCAGCTTGGAAAAAGAGAGAGCTGATATGGTTTTGGAATATAAGTGAAGTTCAGTGGGGTGAAGTCCGGAGCCAATGACCAAGAAAGAATTCTTGAGCTGCTGCCCCAGGGTTGTGAGGGGTCGCTGATTATATACTATGAGGTTGGGGGATAAGGAAAAAGGGAAGGTTTTTTCTTTCTTAAATATTTTATTTATTTATTTGACAGAGAGAGAGAGATCACAAGTAGGCAGAGAGGCAGGCAGAGAGAGAGGGGGAAGCAGGCTCCCCGCTGAGCAGGGAGCCCCAACCCAGGACTCAGTCCCAGGACCGAGATCATGACCTGAGCCGAAGGCAGAGGCTTAACCCACTGAGCCACCCAGGCGCCCCAAAAAGGGAGGTTTCAAAAGGATTTTCATCTGTTAAAGAAGATTCACGGAATACTGGAGGTCTTGCCATAGTCAAGTTAAGGTGGTTTTTCCCTCTAGCAGTCCACTCTGCCCGCTTCAAGTATCTGTCAATGGGCTTCAAGTTATAAGGACATTTATCTGTACATACTTTTCCTTCTGGAAGCCAGGCCATTGATAGAAATGCTTTGTTCTTGTAAATTGCTAAGACTTTTGTAAACTGAGGGAGACTCAAGTCTTGTCTGATTGTGATCTCTGTAGGTTAACTATTTGTTTTTCCTTTCCTTAGCTTTGAGGCGGACAGGAGTGCCTGAGGAATGTCACATCTACCCCAAGGCAGGGGTCAGGGGTGGGGGGTGGGGGGTAGGGGAGGGCTGTGGAGTATCACCTTCTGCTTTGTACTTCTGCTCCCTCATCAGACCCACCGAAACCGGGTTTGGCTAAGTCTAACTGTTCAATGTGTAAGTGCTTAGGAGGGAAGTCCTTCCTTTAGCAGCATTTGACTCAGATTCAGGACAGGCGATGGGTCCAGGAACAAGGAGTGCATGGCAGGGCTGTGCCCTCACCTCCCAGGAGCCCCTACTCCTTTTGTCCCTCCAAGCTGCCCCTCCCCCACACACAGCTGCTGCCATAATCGGTAATCGTCCTAAAGCTCTACTTCCATCAGGTCACTCCTCCACTAAACGTCTGTGACACCTACAGGATTAAGCACAGACTTTGTAGCCTCTCCAGTGTGAACCCAACTTATCGTCCGTGCTCCCTGTCATGTGCCAGACTGCATACTCACTGTCCCCTGAGCTAGTCCTGAACTCTGGCTCCTCTGCACCTTCCTTCCTTCTTCTCCTTCTCCTTCTCCTTCTTCTTATTTTCACTTTAAGTAGGGGCGCCTGGGTGGCTCAGTAGGTTAAGCGTCTGCCTTTGGCTCAGGTCATGATTCCAGGGTCCTGAGAACAAGCCCCAAGTTGGGCTCCCTGCTCAATGGGGAGCCTGCTTCTCCCTCTGCCTGCTGCTCTCTCTTTGCTCATGCTCTCTCTCTCTCTCACTGTCTCTTTCTGTTAAATAAATAAAAATTTGTAAAAAGAAAAAGAAAAAGAAAAATACTTTAAGTAATCTCTACACCCAGCGTGGAGCTTGAACTTACACCCCCCAAGATCAAGAGTAGCGTGCTCCACCGACTAAGCCAGCCAGGCGGCCCCTTCCTTTATTCTTTATTCTCTCTGAGGAACGTCCTCTTGTTCCCTCCCATCTCAAATGCCACTCCCCCCTTAGCAGCTTCCACTAACCCTCTCCCAATTCCCCCCAGCATTCCCTCCTCTGAAACTGGGGCATGGAAGGTTCTTTGTAAATTTGATTTTCTACCAGCTATCAGATTGTTAGCACCTTAAGGGTAGGTACAGTGTCTGACTAGGTGGTTCCCTCTGCCAGTAAGCACTCAAGAAGCAATTGCTGAGGGCGCCTGGGTGGCTCAGTGGGTTAAAGCCTCTGCTTTCGGCTCAGGTCATGATCTCAGGGTCCTGGGATCGAGGCCCGCATCGGNCTCTGAAACTGGGGCATGGAAGGTTCTTTGTAAATTTGATTTTCTACCAGCTATCAGATTGTTAGCACCTTAAGGGTAGGTACAGTGTCTGACTAGGTGGTTCCCTCTGCCAGTACTTAGTAAGCACTCAAGAAGCAATTGCTGAATTGAATCAGAGCTGAACAACCCTTTCTTCCGACTTCAAGACCCTCTGCCTATTTATTCCCCTAACAACCCTCCTCAAAGTGAAACAGAATTGAATCTTCCTATTTTACTGAACAAGAAACTGAGGCCTGGAGAATAAAAATAATTAGCACAGAAGGGGTTGGGGGTGAGAGTGTGACAGAGGCCAATATGGAAACTTCCATAGCAAGGCAAATCCAGTGGTGATTCCGCTTGTCATTCTGTTTAGTCTCTCTTGTCTCAAGGCTATGGTGACAGAATGGAATGGATTAAACCCTGAATAGCAACTGTTGGTCTCTAGGCCTGGGGCGAAGTAATAAGTCTCTTTAATTCTGTCCCCAGAGAGAATTTTTATTTATTTTTATTTTTTATTTTTTTAAAGAGTTTATTTATTCATTTGACACAGAGAGAGATTACAAGTAGGCAGAGAGGCAGGCAGAGAGAGAGGAGAGAGGAGGAAGCAGGCTCCCCGCTGAGCAGAGAGCCTGATGTGGGCCTCGATCCCAGGACCCTGAGATCATGACCTGAGCCAAAAGCAGAGGCTCTAACCCGCTGAGCCACCCAGGCGCCCATCCCAGAGAGAATTTTTAAAAAGTGAAAAGAAAGAGGGAAAGAAATTTTGCCCTTAGAGAAAGGTACTGCAACATAAAATCATACACAGCTTTAAAATTCAATATTTTTCTTCTCTGAAGATACCCTGGGACAGCCTGTCTCTGCTGTTTTTCATCATATAAATTGCTTTGCTTGAAAGGCAAGTGGGGGTAAATATAGCAGCAGTATCTCTGATGTAACATTCTCTGACCTGGCCTAGACATGCCCTTGACATTGTCCTTTAGAAAGGAAAGAGAAGAAGAGAAAGCATGCCCGTGCTACCGCGTGTAAGAAAAACTCCTATTCCCAGCCATTATCAGGGGACAGGAGACTGATGGGTATAAAGAATAAAAATAAAGAAGCGAAAGATGATAGTGATTTGTCAGGTTTCCTGTGTCTGGCTGCCTGGCAGGCAGGCCAGAGCCAGAGCCAATCAGGGTATTTACCAAGGCTCTGGGGGCCAGATGCCCTGCACTGAAAACCACACGCAGTTCCACTTCCAGATCTGTCCGTTGCATTTTGAAAAGTGTCCTGTCAAAAATATTTTGTAGGTTACCGAATCCCATCTTCTCCTCACTCTTTCCAAGCTCTTTTCCCTTAAGGCAACAACTTAAGGATAGCAACAATGAAACTTTAATTTGAAAGTGGGCAGGATACACATGAAAATGATGGTTGTGGTTCCGTCTGGTGAGAGGTCAGGGCAGCGAGGGGCTGGCAGGAGGGCAGAGAGAACGGCCTGCAGGGCTCTTGGCTCCGTGTTGTGGGACTCTTTCACAATGAGAATGACTTCATGATTTGCATGTGTGATTTTTTTTTAACTGGGGAAGAAAGGAAACAATGGGTTGACAAAGAGCTCACCTGTGATTTCTACCTGAAACTTGATTTAAGCATGTTCTGGGATCTCAGTTCCCTCCAAGTAAAAGCATCTGTTGGGTAGGGCAACTGTGATTTTCTTACTTCCAGTGTCTGGGATAACGTCTCGACTCTTTCTTTTTTTAAATGTTGCATCCCTCATGTAAAATTCAAATTATGTACCACACATCAGTATGTAATTTATGTATGCATGAATTATTTATAGTGATTTTATATGTATATATAGACTTCCGTCCATCCATTTCTGTCTGTGGAATACCTACTTACTTGTTTTCTGAATAAGATAGAAATGAGAGAACATGGGGCACCTGGGTGGCTCAGTCGTTAGGCGTCTACCTTCAGCTCAGGTCATGATGCCAGGATCCTGGGATCGAGCCCCAAATCAGGCTTCCTGCTTGGTGGGAAGCCTGCTACTTCCTCTCCCACTCCCCTGCTTGTGTTCTCTCTCTCACTGTGTCTCTGTCTGACAAAAAAATAAATAAAATCTTAAAAAAAAAAAAAACAAAGAAAGAAATGAGAGAAACTTATGATGATACCATTGGAGGATGTGCCCACACCCCCCCCCCCGCCAAGACCACTAGTCAAATTAAGATAGCACCACTGTCCCACGAGTTAATGTATATACATTAGTGTATGCTAATGTATCCAAGATCCCTCCCACAGTGCCCAGCAAATGCTAGCTGCTCTATCAGAATGGGAAGCCTTCTCTCCTCCCCTTCCTGCACTGAAGAGGACCCAGTTGACACAGAAGAATTTGAGTGTGCAAGCATCAGGCCTAGGAAAGTTAGAGCTAGGAAGAGTTAGATATGATTTCACCGGGCGCCTGGGTGGCTCAGTGGGTTAAAGCCTCTGCTTTCGGCTCAGGTCATGATCTCAGCGTCCTGGGATCGAGGCCCGCATCGGGCTCTCTGCTCAGCGGGGAGCCTGCTTCCTCCTCTCCCTGTCTCTCTGCCTGCCTCTCTGCCTACTTGTAATTTCTCTCTCTGTGTCAAATAAATAAATAAAATCTTTAAAAAAAAAAAGATATGATTTCACCAGTTTTCCTCACCTTAAGACAGGGAAACTGAGGCCTGGGGAGAACTGTTTGTTTAATAAAAGATTACAGGGTCCCTGGGTGGCTCAGTGGGTTAAACTTCTGCCTTCGGCTCAGGTCATGATCTCAGGGTCCTGGGATCAAGATCCGCATCAGGCTTCCTGCTCAGCAGGGAGCCTGCTTCCTCCTCTCTCTCTGCTGCCTCTCTGCCTACTTGTGATCTCTCTCTGTCAAATAAATAAATAAAATCTTTAAAAAAAAATTACAAATCCATGGAGTAGTAGGGTCAATTGTCTTAATGACTTTTCTAAACTTCCACCTGTACCTCTGGCTCAGGTCCAAACTACTTAAAATGACAAGATTGCCCACTTTTAGCTTAACTATCTTCTCCCCTTAGTGTGTCTGGTTTGGAACTTCTTTTTTTAAAAAAAATATTAGGGCGCCCGGGTGGCTCAGTTGGTTAAACGTCTGCCTTCCGCTCAGGTCATGATCACCGGGTCCTGGGATGGAGCCCTGCATTGGGCTCCCTGCTCAGTGGGAAGCCTGTTCTCCCTCTCCCACTCCCTCTGTTTGTGTTCCCTCTCTCGCTGTGTCTGTCAAATAAATTAAATAAAATCTTAAAAATAAATAAATAAATAAAAATTTAAAAATACTTGATTTATTTGAGAGAGTGAATGAATGGGAGGAAGTGCATGCATTCATGCACGCACAAGTGGGGGGAGGGGCAGAGAGAGGAGGAGGACCAGACTCCTCACTGAGCAGGGACCCTGATGCAATGCGGGGACCTGATTCAGGACTCCATCCCAGGACCCAGGGATCATGACCTGATCTAAAGGCAGACACTTAACTCGCTGAGCCACCCAGGTGCCCCTGGTTTAGAACTTTTATTTTACCTCTACTTAGATGTGCCCGTAGTGGCAAAACCTTAGAGGAGATAGAAATGCAATAAAATCTTTAATAATCAAGTACTGGGCTGAAGGCATTCTGACTTCTCATAAAGCATAGTATACCGAGTGAACAGCAGGTGTGGTTTGTTATTGCTATTATTAGCATTATTAGCATCATTAACATCATCACCCAGATCAGTGTCTTCTGTGTGTGGATAGGCTTTTAATAGTGTACTTTAAGGGGTGCCTGGCTGGCTCAGTCAGTAGAGCATGTGACTCTTAATCTCAGGATCATGAGCTGGAGCCCCACGTTGGGTATAGAGATGACTTTTATTTAAAAAAAAAAAAAAAAAAAAAAGGGGGGCACTTCAAAAGCCCGAGCAGCTTCTCATCCAGAGGCAGCAAGAGCCAGCACCCAGGTGGCTCCCTGATCCTGAGCCTCTTCTGCAAATGACAGAAAGGACTTCCGGAGGGTAGTCCCAGCCCCCAGCCTGTCGCCTGGGGCATGCTCTTGAAAAAGTTTACCTAACTTCCACCTAGAAAAACAGAGCTCTCCTCTGGAATTCAAGCTCAGTTTAGAGAGGTCAGAGAAATTCACAGCCTGGGGCCCCGTGTCTGTCTACCCCGTGCAAAAACAACCACATATTCTGCTTTCTGCTTTGCAGTTTATAAAGCCCTGTGAAAGGCGAGGGATCTGAATAACACGCTGGGGATCTGAATTCAAAAGAAAAAAATTCAAGTTTAAAGAAAAGCAGAGAAGGGAGCCTCAGAGAAGCAGAGAAGGGAAGCAGAGAAGGGTGGCTCAGTCAGTTAAGCATCCGCCTTCTGCTCAGGTCATGATTCCAGGGTCCTGAGATCCAGTCCTGCGTGGGTCTCCCCACTCAGTGGGGAGTCTGCCCCTCCCCACTGCTCATGTCCTCTCTCCCTCCTCCCTCTCTCTCTCTCTCTATCTCAAACAAAATCTTTTTTTTTTTAAAGATTTTATTTATTTATTTCACAGAGGGAGAGAGATCACAAGGAGGCAGAGAGGCAGGGAGACACAGAGAGGGGGAAGCAGGCTCCCCGCTGAGCAGGGAGCCTGATGCGGGCCTCAATCCCAGGACCCTGAGATCATGACCTGAGCCGAAAGCAGAGGCTTTAACCCACTGAGCCACCCAGGCGCCCAAACAAAATCTTTAATAATAATAATGATGATAATTTTTAAAAAACAGAAGAGGGGTGCCTGGGTGGCTCAGTGGGTTAAGCCTCTGCCTTCGGCTCAGGTCACGATCCCAGAGTCCTGGAATCGAGCCCCACATTGGGATCTCTGCTCAGCAGGGAGCCTGCTTCCCCTTCTTTCTCTGCCTGCCTCTCTGCCTACTTGTGATCTCTGTCTCTGTCAAATAAATAAATAAAATCTTTTTTAAAAATTAAAAAAAATAATTAAAAAAATTAAAAAATGGAAGAAAGTGAAGAGGAAGAAAAAGACACTAATATGACTCAAGAAACCCTGTGTCCTGGACACCAGCCTCCTCACATCTCTTACCTCCGTTTTACAACCTCCCTTACTCCTAAAAGTAAGATTTGTCCCCGTTTCAGAAACACTAAAGCTCAGAGGCCGTGCAGCATGTCCAGGGGCACATAGCAACAACGTGGCAGAACCAGAAGTTGAACCCACTGGCTTTGACCCCTGATCTAGTGGGCGCACCATCCACAGCCCCACATGAGGAAACCAAATCCCAGAACATTTTATGTGCCCTGCAGAAGGTCACATAGCTAGTAAATAGCAGGGCTGGCATCTCACTGTAACTCTGATCTCAAACTTGAGGTAGATAGTCTGTGTTTAACGAGATGTTTTGTTTGCTGATGGGAAACAAAACGTGGGGTAGAAGAAAATGAAATGTCACTTATGAACTGACCTGTTTGATTAGATAACCTGGGCTGGGGCGCGGTTCACAGGGAGAGGTTCTTCAGCTAAAAGGTCACACTATGAAGCCACAAATCAGAGGAACAAGTAGGTTATGAAACAGAGCAAATCCAGGAGTCTCTACAGAGGAAGAATCAGAGGGAACAAAGCCTTCAATTTTCCTTCTCAGACTTAATCGAGTCTTTAAAACAACTCAATATTTTTTTAAATAAAATGAAACGTGTTCAAAATATAAAATTCAAAAGATACAAAAGATATAATGTGAAAAGTCACTTAGCTTCCCTCCTTCGCCCTCCCAGCCAGCCTGACCAGCAGGAGATATCCAGAGACCGTGATTCAGCCTCAACACAGAAGGTTCTGGGTATTAGACGAGAGCAGTTCACACGGTGTGATGACAAGTGTGGAAAGATCCAATGCCTTGTCCAAAACATATCTCAAGGGGCGCCTGGGTGGCTTAGTCATTAGGCCTCTGCCTTCGGCTCAGGTCATGATCCAGGGTCCTGGGATCAAGCCCCGAATCGGGCTCCCTGCTCAGCGGGAAGCCTGCTTCTCTCTTTCCCACTCCCTCTGCTTGTGTTCTCTCTCTCGCTGTGTCTCTGTCAAATAAATAAATTAAAAACTAGCCCGGTACCACCTTCCCCTTCAAACTAGCAGGAAATCCCCCCAGGGAGCATTAATCCTCCCACTAAAGCAAAGATGGGGATATTACTTGCAGAACCGCACAGGAAAAGGAAAATGGTCAAACTCAGTACTTTTGCCTAACGGTCTTTCTGTTCACCAAACTAATAATTATTTTTTCTGGTTATTTTGTTCTCCCCACTCTTACTCTCAAAACATACTCCCATCTGGGGAAGTCCTGAGGGACCCTCACTAAGGCAAATCTAATTTTAGGATTTTAAATGTGATACATTTTCCCGACAGCCCCACATTTTCTAGAAGAGCCAGCTTGACACAACTAGATTTTGCTTACGGGTGAAATGTGAGGAATATATAAATCAAGTGGCTTCCTCCCCTTCCTACTGCCCTGCCACGGACCTCTCAAGAGCAAAATTTATGAAGACTCTTACCCCCTGCTCTCTTTTTTCTTCTTCTTCTTTTTCTTGTTTTGTTTCAGTTTTTATTTAAATTCTAGTTAATTAACATATAGTGTAATAGTTTTAGGAGTAAATTTAGTGATTCATCAGTTATGTACAACACCCAGGGCTCATTACAAGTGCCCTCCTTAATATCCATCACCCATTTACCCCATCCCCACCTCCCTCCCTCCATCAACCCTCAGTTCGTTAACCCCCTTTTCAAAGTAAAATAACGACAAGAAAGGTGAAAAAGGCCTCTAATCAACTTTCTACTGTTAATCAAGTCTTCTTCAGGCTTGCAGTTGAAAGAGCTAAGGACACAGAGCTTACACCTATTTTGTCTGTGTCTTTCCAACTCAGAACAAAGCCTTTGCCCAGCTTTGCCACTAAAGGTTCTGTCCTGTTTCTGTCCTTTGTCAAACTCCTTCAACGAATTATCTGCACTCTCAGTTATCTTTGGCTCTTAACTTCCAATAATTTGGTTTTGGTCTCTGTTGAAAATGTAATTAGGGGGCATTATCTACTCCTGAATAGGTGGTTTCAAATGCCCCTTCCCAGTCTTTACAGACATCCAGAGTCTCCTATTCAATTTGTTCCTGCAAATCACACCCTAGGGGATGGTTCTTTTTTTTTTTCTTAATAAATTTTTATTATTTTTTTAAAAGATTTTATTTACTTATTTGACATAGAGTGAAAGAGAAAGCACAAGCAGGGGGAGCAGCAGAGTGAGAGGGAGAAGCAGGTTCCCGGATCCAGTGCTGGACTCGATCCCAGGACCCTGGGATCATGACCAAAGCCGAAGGCAGGTGCTCAACAGAACTGAGTCACCCAGGCGCCCCATGTTTAATAAAATTTTTTTTAATTTAGTTACATGACCAGTATAACAACATTAACACAGTTCAACATAGAAGGCAGAAAAAGTCACCCACAATGCCACTACTATAAAAAAGATGAACATTTTTTCAAAGTTATGTTTATAGAGCACCTAGCTCAATACATTATAGTTCATCTTGTGGAATGTTACGTAACATTTGAAAATGATGAGATAAATCTGTACATTTGAAAAAAACTACCACATTATCTATAAAGTGAAAATAGCATGATGTATAATAATGTATATAATGCAATACTATTTGCGTAATTTTATGAATATATTTCATGCTGGGGTATGTATGCGAATTTTCTGGAAGGACATACAAAACACACTCAACAGTGGTTGCCTATAGACTCTAGAAAAAGAGGATATAAAAGAGGACTTTACTATTTATACTTTTCTGGATTGGTTGATTTGTTTGCCACATAATTTAAAAAAATACTACCATCTAAAACAAAAGTTATGTTTGTGCACCATTAGTTTTCTGGAAATAAATAAAACAACTAAATGTCGACATATATAACATATGAAGTTCATTAATTATGTAATTAACATTCAAAAGAAGTTTATTACATTCAAAAACCATCTGAGGGTTAAAAAGAAAGACAAAACAAGAAACAGACTCTTTGGGAACCTGGCTGGCTCAGTCAGTGGGGCTTGTGACTCTTGATCTCGGGGTTGTGGGTTTGAGTTCCACGTTGGGTGTGGAGATTACTCAAAAATAAAATCTTAAAAAAAAAAAGAAATAGACTTTTAACTATAGAGAACAAACTGATGGTTACTGGAGTGGATGTGGGTGGGGGGATGGGTAAAAGAGATGATGGGAAATAGGGAGAGCACTTGTGATGAGCACCAGGTGATGTGTGGAAATGCTGAATCACTATACTGTACACCTGAAACTAAGATAACACTGTAGGTTAACAAAAGAAAAAAAAGAAGAACAGTATTTGAAGGTTAAATTTTATTCCATGCTCTACAAATTTACAAGATTGTATGATAATTTTTGAAAAATGATAACCAAACACATATTAAACATTGTTTGCTCATAGCTTAATAATTTCAAAAGATAAATTATACAAAGTTCTGTCGACATTTTTACAGTGAATTTTGATACTTGATTTGGAATGTGATTGTATGTTTTAATACATATTTGGATACTACAAAGGATCTCAAAAGGGAGCCTAGAGCACGAGAGGCTCTTAAATTGGACCTGGTAGCGGAACAGTCCAAACTATATAAAGACTCAATCTGCATTGAATTCTACCTTCATACTGCCCTCCCTCCTTACCTTGGCTTTGGAACCCACAGCCATCCTTTATGGGGGCAGGGGACAGTGCTTCTAGAAAGCAGTAGCATGTCTGCTGATAAACCAGGGAAGGTCTGCTTTTCTTTCCATCTTCTTTAAGAAATATACCTTTTTTAAAAGGTGAATTTTATGGTATGTGAATTATAGCTTATTGAAAAAAAGAAAGATAGGGATGCCTGGGTGGCTCCATTGGTTAAGCATCTGCCTTCGGCTCAGATCATAATCCCATGGTCCTGGGATCGTGTTCGGCATTGGGCTCCTTATTCAGTGCGGAGCCTGCTTCTCCTTTTGCCTGCTGCTCCTCCTGCTTGTGCTTTCTCTCTCTCTCTGTGGAATATATAAATAAAATCTTAAAAAAAAAAGAAAGAAAGAAAGAAAAGAAAAGTGGGTGCCTGGGTGGCTCAGTTGGTTAAGCAACTGCCTTCGGCTCAGGTTATGATCCTGGAGTCCCAGGATCAAGTCCCACATCTGGCTCCCTGCTCAGTGGGGAGTCTACTTCTCCCTCTGATCTCTCTCTCCCCTCTCATGTTCTGTCTCTCTCTCTCTAAAATAAAATAAAATAAATCTTAAAAAAAAAAGAAAGAGAAGAAGAATTTTCACACCGGAAGGGGAAGAACAAAGAGGTGAGAAATTTGAAGTTCCACTGAGGTGAGATAATATGAGATATTCTGCCACTTTTAACAAAGCAAGATTTCTAGTCACAAATACTGAAAGACGGTGAAAGAAATTGCCAGTGTGATTACAAACCACCAATGAAAACCTAAAAATTATTTTGACAGTGGAAGAAGTGTCAGAAGGTGAGATGTATTGATTTTCAAGTGTGAATAAGGACTTCTTTTAAAGATAGAAGATTGGTCAAACCTGCTGAGCTTAAAGTAGTTGCCTGTCTAGACGGTAAGACTGGGGAATAGAGCAGGGTCATTATTATTTTTTTCATTATAAATATTTGGTACTACTTTAAAATTACCTCCATATAATATAATAACTAAACTGTACTCCAAAAAGTGGGTTTGTGTGTGTGTGTGTGTGTGTGTGTGTAGAAAAAATGAGATCCTAAAAACCATAGTCTGAAAATCTTCAGTGATCCCTGGGAGATTTTAGTATGGATTATCATAAGATGTTTTAAGAGCACTTAAAGGGATTGGGGCACCTGGGTGGTGCAGTTGGTCAAGCACCCAGCTCTTGATTTCAGCTCGGGTCATGGTCTCAGGGTCATGAGATGGAGCCCTCATCGGGCTTTGCGCTCAGCATGGAGTCTGCTTGAGATTTTATCTCCCTCTTCCTCTGCCCCCCCTGCCCTGACTCTTGGCTCATGCCCTCTCTCTCTCTCAAATAAATTAAGAAATCTTAAAAAAAAAAAATAAAAGAGCACTTAAAGGAATTGACTCCAGACACCAACATGGATCCACGAAGGGCAAGTTTATTCATTGAACAATTATTTATTGTGCACCTCCTTGGTCCTAGTTACTGTGCAAGGCACTCAGGATGAAGCAGAAAACAGAACAGGTATGTTCCTGCCCCTTGTGGAACTTTACTGAGGAAGACAAATAATAACAAAAATTACAGCATAATTGCAACTTGTGATAAGTGCTATGAAAGAAGGGATTTGTGTGAGTGCATAATTAGAGGAACTAGCCTCACTGCCGGAGGGGGCAATGCTAGAGAAATCCTCTGTGTGGAGGCAGCATGTAATCAGAGCCCTGAAGGATGAATAGGATGTAGATGGGCAGAGCTTGAGGAGTGCTACAGAGACAATCCAAAAACCACATGTGAAAAATGCATGAGGCAGCAATAAACTTGGCACGCTAGAGGAACGGAAAAAAAGCTGACGTGGCTGGAGCAGTAAACAGGTGAGTACAAGAGTGAGACTATCCAAGGAACTAGGGGCTGTACCACACAGGCTAGTTCCTTTTTTTTTTTTTTTTAAGATTTTATTTATATACAGAGAGAGAACACAAGCAGGGGGAGCAGCAGAGGGAGAGGGAGAAGCAGGCTCCCCGCTGAGCAGGGAGCCCGATGCGATGCGGGACTCAGTCCCAGGACCCTGGGATCATGACCTGAGCTGAAGGCAGATGCTTAACTGACTGAGCCCCCCAGATGCCCCTCCTTTTTTTTTTTTTTTAAGTTTTTATTTATTTAAGTAATATCTACACCCAACGTGGGGCTCGAACTCATAACCTCGACATCGAGGCAAACACTCTTCCAACTGAGCCAGGCCTGTGGCTATTTCCTTTCTTGAAATGATGACTGGACAGGTAGGTTAAAGAAATACAAAGACACACTAAATTTATTTCTAGCAAGACATTTGATCAAAGCACTTGGGAAGAACCATGGTTATCAGTTTTATAACCAAATTCGGTACCAAACCCACCCACTTCTTCCCTACCTTTTGCTCCCCCCTCGATGAGGCCACCACCATCTCTTTTCCCAGGCCACTGTTTTCACTTTTATTGGGATCCGAGATGTTTATCAGGGTTTCACACCTCTAAAGGAAGGGCAGCAGGACTGGGCGGAGGAAGAAATCAAACAGTGATACAGGCCCAGTAAAGCTTGGGCCAACCCAACAGGGAGCTCTGGATTGAGTACTGTTGGTCACAATTGTCCGGTGCCAGATCAAAAGGAGTGAGCATTTACATCCCCGCCCACTCGGTTACAGCTGTGGTCTGCTTTAATCGGTGTCGGTCCTCAGGCAGCTAAGGCAGACCCTGAGAGCTGCCAGTTCCAGGCTGTCTGCTGACCACACTCTTCATTTCTAGGCACCAAGCACTTCCTTAAAGAGATATCTGGGTGTTGTATCTTCTTATCCATCTCATCATTACATTTAAACATTTAGGACTTCAAAACTTGAAATGATCTGGCTCCTGTCTACCTCTCCTCCACTTGCTTCCATTCACAGCTGGCTCTAGGTACACCAGCCTCCCTGTTTCTTGAAGCTTAGCCCCTCCTCAGGGCTTTTGTACTTGCTTATGTCCTTGCCTGGCTGTTTTTAGTTCCAGTCTTCATGCAGCTAGCTCCTTCTCAACTTGTCTGCCTCCCTTCTCAGCACTCCCTATTGTGTTGCCCTGTTTCGCTTTCTTCATGCACTTAGCTAAAATTATCTAAATTATTTGCTTTTTGTGTACATTTGTCACATCAACTAGAACGTAAACGATGTGGATCTGGTCTCTCTGGTTCACTGCTTCATCCCCAGTCAGTACCTAGAACATAGTATATGTTCAATAGATTTTGTTGTTTGCTAAATGACCCTACTGATAGCTACTGTGTTAGCTAATTGAACAACTTGCCCAAATACTATTTATTAGTGTATTAATTTTAACCTGAAGGGAGATCTCTTATTGTCTGATACAAATCTGCCTCATCCCGTAAAATGGGTAAATGTCAGTGATTTGTGTGTAGACAAAAATGGTGTGATCACTGGGGGCACCTGGAAGCTCAGTTGGTTAAGCGTCTGCCCTCAGCTCAGGCCATGATCTCATAGTCCTGGGATTGAGCCCCCCATTGGGCTCCCTGCTCAGTGGGGCAGTCATTGTCTTTCTCTCTCTCACTCTCCCGGTCATGCTTTCTCACTCACTCTCTCTCTCAAGTAAATAAATAAAATCTTTAAAAAGTAAAATAAATAAGTAAGTAAATAAATAAATAAATAAGGAGTGTGATCATCCAAATTTCTGATGATACAAAGCTGGGAGAGTATTGGTGGCTAATACACTGGATGACAGGTTTCAGATTCAAAAGGACCTGAAAGGGCGCCTGGGTGGCTCAGTTGGTTGAAGCCTCTGCTTTCGGCTCAGGTCATGATCCCAGAGTCCTGGGATCGAGGCCCACATCGGGCTCTCTGCTCAGCAGGGATCCTGCTTCTTCCTCTCTCCTCTCTCTCTGCCTGCCTCTCTGCCTACTTGTAATCTCTCTCTGTGTGTCAAATAAATAAATAAAATCTTCAAAAGGACCTGAAAGCCCATCAAAAACAGAATGGGTAATTAATTGTACTATGTTATTCATACAATGAACTATTGTGCTGCAATGAAAATGAGTGAACCATTGATATCTGCTACATGGAGAAACCTCACTAAGGTAATGCTGAGGGAAACACACACAGACGGGTGTGTACTGCACGATTCTCCTTCTACATATTTCAAAACCAGGCAAAACTATTCTGTGGTTCTCTTGAAGAAAGAGGAAGAGGGCAACGATTAGAAGGGGGCATGAGAAAGGCTCTTGAGCTGTTGCTAATGTCTGTTTCTTGACCTAAATGGTGGTTATGCGGATGTGTTTATTTTGCAAGGATTCATTGATCCGTGCCCTTATAATTCGTCCACATTTTTCTGTACACATTGTACATCAATTTTATTTTTATTTTATTTTTTTTTAAGATTTTATTTATTTATTTGACATAGAGAAACACAGCGAGAGAGGGAACACAAGCAGGAGGAGTGGGAGAGGGAGAAGCAGGCCTCCCGCTGAGCAGGGAGCCTGATGTGGGGCTCGATCCCAGGACCCCAGGATCCCGACCTGTGCTGAAGGCAGATGCTTAATGACTCAACCACCCAGGCGCCCCTCTGTACATCAGTTTTAAAGTTAAGAGTCAAAAGATCTGGCAGGTATATTTAATTAAAAGCTCAAGGTGTAGTTCCTGATTTTAAATGAAAGAGGTTTTGTTTTGTTTCATTTTGTTTTTAAGATTTTATTTATTTATTTATTTATTATTTGCCCCAGAGGTACAGGTCTGTGACTCATCAGGCTTACACCTTTCACAGCATTCACCATAGCACAAACCCTCCCCAATGTCCATAACCCATCCGCCCTATCCCTACCCTCCCACCCCCCCAGTAACCCTCAGTTTGTTTTGTGAGATTAGGAGTCTCTTATGGTTTGTCTCCTTCCCGATCCCATCTTGTTTCATTATTTTTCCCTCCCTACCCCCCACGATCCCCCACCCTGGCCCTCAAGTTCAAGATTGTATTTATTTACTTGAGAGAAAGCAAGAGTGGGGGACAGGGGCAAAGAGAGGGAGAAGCAGACTCGCTGCTGAGCAGGGCTCGACCCCAGGACCCTAGGATCCCAGGACCATGATCTGAGCAGAGGGTAGACACTTAACCGACTGAGTCACCCAGGCGCCCCTAAATGAAAGAGTTTTAATATTTTGCCAGCTAGGATTATAATTGCTGTTGATTTGCAGTACGTAATTTTTATTAGATATAAGTAGTTTCCTTTGATCTCTTGTTTCACAGAGGTTTTATTAGAATGACTTCTGTAATACCTATTGCTGCAGGGATGTGGGATAAAGAGCATTTTCATGTGCCGCTATGGAAATACAAAGTGTTACAGGCTTTTTGAAAGGCAATCTGGCAACAGCTATTACTTAAAAATACATATACCCCTCGGGGCGCCTGGCTGGCTCTGTTGGTAGAGCCTGCAACTGTTGATCTCAGGGTTGTGAGTTCAAGCCCCACAGTGAGTAGAGGGATTACTTAAAAATAAAATCTTTAAAAATACATATACCCCTTGACCTACCAACCTCAGTTCTGGGAATCTATCCTACTAAAGTAAACCACTAGTTTCAAGAGAACTATTTAAGTAAGAACATCATAGTACATATATACCAGGGTATTTATTAAAGCAACATTTTCTATGTCAACATACATATATAAACACATACACACACACCCACATTATAAATACCATGCATATCCATCAATAGGGGAATGGTTGCAAAAATTATAGTACGTCCACATTTTAGGACATCCATTCAAAGGAATGAATTTGATTTAGAGAGATTTTATATAGGAAATTGTTTTAAGTAAAAGTGAGAGGCTGGGCGCCTGGGTGGCTCAGTTGGTTAAGCGACTGCCTTCAGCTCAGGTCATGATCCTGGAGTCCCAGGATAGAGTCCCACATCGGGCTCCCAGCTCCACTGGGAGTCTGCTTCTCCCTCTGACCTTCTCCCCTCTCGTGCTCTCTCTCACTCTCTCTCTCTCAAATAAATAAATAAAATCTTTAAAAAACAAAATGAGGGCGCCTGGGTGGCTCAGTGGGTTAAAGCCTCTGCCTTCGGCTCAGGTCATGATCTCAGGGTCCTGGGATCGAGGCCCGCATCGGGCTCTCTGCTCGGCAGGGAGCCTGCTTCCTCCTCTCTCTGCCTGCCTCTCTGCCTACTTGTAGTCTCTCTCTCTGTGTCAAATGAATAAATAAAATCTTTAAAAAAAAAAAATAAAAATAAAAAAATAAAAAAATAAAAAAATAAAAAACAAAAAACAAAATGAGAGGCAAAAATGTCACTTCTTAAATTATAAAGAAAATCTATACTGAATATGTGTGCATTTGTATGTGTCTATATAATTATAGGAGCATGAAGAGAAATGTTAACTAGGTTGATAAAATGGTTATGGAGGGGTAAGAGCTGTTGGGGTGACAAAGGAGGAGGAGCAAAGTGGGAGTCGAGGTGAAAAAGCAAAATAAGAGCCAAAGATTTTTTGAAAGCTCCTATACGAGTCATTTAACAGGTAAAAAATCAAATGAAGTCTTAGGGACATTAATAGATTGTACTGTGTCCAAATCAAAGGATGTAATAATTACAGTGTTCAGATCAAACCTAGCATATTGTATCAATTTCAGGACACCATGCTAAAAACAAATATCTCTCTCGACCCTCAAAAAATAATTGTTTTTCTTGTTATAAGAGGAATGGTCAAGAATTAGGCAAACCTGGGTTCCAGTTCTTTTTAATCACTTACTCTGTGATCACAGCAAATTATGTAATCCCTCTATGCCTTACTTTCTTCATCTGTACAATGGGCACAATTATAGGTCCTGTCTCTCAGGGTTACTGCAGGATAATTATATATTGCATTCCAGGACTGGCATCTAGAATAAACCCAATAAAAATAATTAATGTTGTCAGTTATTAAAGTAAATACTTACTGTGAAAATTCGAATTTACATACAAGCAAGAAAGTTTTAAAACAACCACAACCTTATCTTCCCAAGTCAACTACTATTAACTTTTGGATGTTTATCCATTACTCAGCGTGATCTGAAAAAATCATTATGAGTGATGATCCTTAGCTGCGACAAATTAGCAGTCAGCTGATGTGTGAAGGGTTGTCATATGGAGGAGGTCTGTTGAGGTCGGATAGAATCACAGCAAGCAGCAAGAGTTATGATGAGAGCTGTCCAGCAATGAAATGGGCTCCCCAACACCATGGGGAGCTCCTCTTTATAATAAATAACCGAGTCTTGGCTGGTGACAATTTGCCAGAAAAGTTATGGAAGAAATGCTGGTGTTGGAAGACAGGTCAAGCTAAATGACTTCTAAAACTCTTCCTAATTCTTACATATGATCAAGAAAAGTTGCTGGAGGAATACACGTATTAGATTCACAGCCCTCATAAAACAATTTGCGTAGTTCTTACCATAATACTGGGTGGTAAGGACAGTTCTAAGTTCCCATTAAAGTGAAAAGGAAATTCCTAGCGTAGGTCAGGCAGGGGAACTTTCCCTCATACCACACTGAGGACGTGCAATTCCACCAATAAATCACATTCAAATGGAGAAAGAAATCAAAGGAGGGCCAGGCCTGGAAAGAGTCACAGCTTATCTTCAGGTACTATTTGTCTGCTTTCTTAATACTCTGGGTCCCTTCCTGGGAACAGTTTCTGACCTGGCAAAATTTCATAGTAATTACTCAAGGGAAAGGAAACAACAAACAAAAAATACATTAATGTGGGTGGGTAAAAATAAAAAAAAATTTAAAAAATTAAAAAAAATTTAAGAACGTGGTGTTGGTGGGAGAGAAGACTAAAGGTCTATGTAAGACCCACCCAAATGCTTTTGATGTTTGAGCAATTATTATCTTATTATTTTTCCTGCTATAGATGCAGCTGCGATTTATGTAACAGGATGTTTAAAAAGATTAAAGAGAAGCTGTAGTTGGGTTCTGAGGTGATAAGAGTCTCTGGAATATGTATTTGTGGACGTTTAGAATATAAGTTCCTGTACATTCTTAGAATAAACCATCTATTTGTTTTTCTTTTTTTTTTTAAAGAAACAAGTAAAATTTGTATTTCAAGATGGCTGCTTCCTGCCCACAAGTGATATAGAAATAACAGAGCAAAGAGGACAAACAAATAATAAAGCAAAGAGAGGTTGGTAGTGGTTCAGTCTGTTATCTGTGCTGTTTCTTAATCAGCTTTGACTTTTAGGTCCAAAATATTTTATTCCTATATTAAGATAAGTGTTTGGAATTTGTTTGGATTAAACCTGCTCATCAGTAAGTGGATTATTCTACTGCTCAAGCAGGAGAGTTGCATGGAATTGTAACTGCAATAACTCAATCTGAATATGAAAGTTAAAGAAAGAAATAATCTGGGCACCTGGGTGGCTCAGTTGGTTAAGTGTCTGCCTTCAGCTCTGGTCGTGATCCCAGGGTCCCAGGATCAAGTCTCGCATCAGGCTCCCTGCTCAGTATGGGGTCTGCTTCTCCCTCTGCCCCTCTCCCCTCGTTGTGCTCTCTCTCTCAAATACATAAATAAAAATCTTAAAAAGAAAGAATTTTTGGTAGAGGAGCCTGTTGTATTGAAGTTGAGATGAGTTAAACTGATTGGGTTAGAAGAGTGTTCTATAGGTGTCTCAAACATAGAGAATGACTCACCGGTACTCAAGACTTTCTGCCATGTGGGCTGCTACCATATCTTACACCATAAATTGGCACCAGGCACCAAATAAAAAGGGCTTCGAGGCATATTCTCAGAATTTCTGACTAGTTATGTAAAAAAAAAAATGCTTGTTAATTTCAATTCTCTCTCCTAGCAACCTAGGCCAACCTTGTGCATGCTTGTGTACTCTCCATTTATTTATAATTTTTTTCTAAACTTTTTTCTGTTTAAGAGTAAGTTGTAGGGCGCCTGGGTGGCTCAGTGGGTTAAAGCCTCTGCCTTCGGCTCAGGTCATGATCTCAGGGTCCTGGGATCGAGGCCCGCATCGGGTTCTCTGCTCTGCAGGGAGCCTGCTTCCTCCTCTCTCCTCTCTCTCTGCCTGCCTCTCTGCCTACTTGTAATCTCTCTCTCTGTGTCAAATAAATAAATAAAATCTTTAAAAAAAAAAAAAAAGAGTAAGTTGTAGACATGAAGCCCTTTTCCCCTAAGTACTTCAGTATGTATTTCCAAAAAACAAGGGCCTTCTCTTGCACAATCCCAGTATAATTATGCAAATTAAGAAGTTAGTATTGATTTGATAACACTATCTAATCTACAGACTTCATTCAAACTTTGCTCAATTGTCTCAGTAATGCCCATTAGAGTAAAAGAAAATTCCAGATCATACATTGTTGTCAAGATCAACATTCAGTTGTCAAGTATCTTTAGTCTCCTTTAATCTAGACTAGATTTTCCATACTTTGTTTCCCATGACCTTGACATATTTGAAGAGTTATAGGCAAGTTGTTTGTAGAGTGTTTCTCAACTTGGGTTGTCTGATGTTTCTTATGATTAGATTCAGGTTAGGCATTCTTAGCAAAAATACCACAGAAGTGACGTTGTGATCTTCTCAGTACATAACAGTAGTTGATTTGTTCCATTACTATTAAAGTTACATTTAATGACTTGGTTACATTTTTTCCACTTTAAAATTACTGCATTTTCCTTCATCATTAACAAGTGCCTTGTGGGGAGATACTTTGA
This sequence comes from Ailurus styani, assembly GCA_002007465.1. NCBI lineage: Eukaryota > Metazoa > Chordata > Mammalia > Carnivora > Ailuridae > Ailurus > Ailurus styani. The sequence goes on from LNAC01000256.1 coordinate 2,119,054, forward strand.
CACTACATAAAGATATCCTGTCCCTCATCAAACTTTACCCACTAGTTTTAGCATGCATTGATGATTCTTGCCTGACTCAATTATTACTATGATGATTGCCAAACGGTGATTTCATAATTCTTTCATTCCTTTTATATTTTTTAGTTGGTATTCTACTGTAAGGAAAAATGTACCTTTCTCTAGGATTTGCTTGGCTGTTTATTTATACCAGTGGGACTCACAGAGTCCTATTTTATTCAATGGGTTATAATCTGTTATTGACACTACTTATTATGATACTCACATTGTCCCTGACACAGCTAGTGGGAATCCCTTCAAACTGTCCTTTTGACATGTCCCTAAAATTCTTTGAGCTTCCTAACTTTATCACACAATAAGATGGTCCAGGTTTTCCTAGTCTCCTAGCACCAGTCTTGAAATCAGCCACGTTTCTAAGCTCTGGTTCTGTGAGTGGAGAATAGTATTTAGAAAGACTTGGGTTCTAGATGTGCTAATTTGCACTAGGGTGTCATTGCTGGTAGGTCCTCTCAGAAGACAACTTCCCCACCAACACACACACACACACACACACACACACACACACACACACACACACACACACCCTAGAAACAATGTGTTCAGACTGATTTATCCAATTCCTGTCCAACACTGCAAGATTCATCCCAGCCTTCCCCCTTTCCATACATTTATAACTCCCTTCTCTGACAGTGAGAAATCTGTAGAACCACAGTCTCAGCTACTACGTTTAACCACTCCTACAGGCACTCTTTCCTTTCCACTTCACTTCAGTGCAATCTCCTGTCATCCTTAAGCCAAACTGTATACACACACTGATACTAGGGCCAAAGCACCAGAAGCACAGATGTCTTTGCTAGGTCACCAATGTTCCCTGAAAGGCGATGTCGCCCCTGCTTCTTTGGGGGCTCTAATGTTGACCACTTCAGCCTCTTAACGCTTGCAATAGAAATTCCACCTGGAAAAAGTGCTCTTCTCCTCAATTTTTCTCCACACCATGACACAGTCAACATGGAAGGGCTGTTTTAAGGTCCCGATGACTCAGAGATTTTATGGAAATGACTCTTTTGGGTTTTATAGGCCCTTTATTTTAGTTCCCTTTCCCTAGGATTCAAACATGAATCTGGTCTGTGCCCAGAATCACTCCTCTCTTGTGGTTTACCCTGTCCTGTGGTCCTCTCTTCCATTAGAATGAACTCTTGCTTAATCCCTCACATATATGGAACCTTGGCAGCCAGGTCTTCCAGACATGTCTGAATATAAGAATGTGTCAGCTTAAGTTCTCAAAACACCCCCATCACATTTGTGATGCTCTTAAAATGACCGGCATTAATAGTCTAATTCAGAAACTCTCCTTTTTTTTTTTTTAAGATTTTTATTTATTTATTTGACAGAGAGAGAGAGAGAGAGAGAGAGAGGGAGAGAGATCACAAGTAGGCAGAGGCAGGCAGAGAGAGAGAAGGAAGCAGTTTCCCTGCTAAGCAGGGAGCCCGATGTGAGACTTGATCCTGGGACCCTGAGATCATGACCTGAGCTGAAGGCAGAGGCTTTAACCCACTGAGCCACCCAGGCACCGCAGAAACTCTCTTGAAGACTGAGGACTATACCACGGAAGCAGTGTAGAAATCAAAGGACTGCAGTCCCATCACAAGGATCTTGTCTAAGGAAAAGAACTCCCTCAAGATTCTCCTGGCTGGTGAAGACAAAAGGAAGCCTGGAGAGCTTTCAGCTTGAAGACTGCCCTGGGCCACGTTTGATCACAATGGCACTATTGTCCTGCAGGCCTCTTAAAGCACCATCATCAGGATGTCGATGTTAAATTGTTTTTCTAACAGTGCTAACAGACACCTCACCTATCATCCCCTGATTTCTCTTGTTTCCAACTGCATGCCTCTGGAGGAGGACTGCCCAGGTTAGCAAAGTAGTCTGTGGCAATGAGACTGAAAGATATTAACTAGTTTGTGCGCAGAATAAGCCCAAGAGTTAATGACCTTGATGTCCTCAAACCTTTCCGTATCTATTGAGCTGACTAGTCACAGACTGGTTACATTTGACCATTTTATTACTAAGTTGGTATTTAACAACATGCAATTACTTTACTTGAGTTGAGATAAAATCTCCTGAATACATAAATGAGATAATTCCAAATTAAAGCCAGAGTCTATTAAATCTTCAGCATTACAAACATTAACAATAGGGATTCTATTGTGGTTACTGAAACTGTTTCTTTTACTAGATGTGGCTTCCTCTCTACGATTAACTGTGAAAAGTCTGTTCTGCCAGTCTCCCGCTTGTTTTATAGGTTTCTGATGTGGCTGTTTTCTACGTGTGTCCATGGAACAGGTGGGTTTTGGATCCTCCTACTCTTCCATCTTTCCAGAAGCCTTGTGTCCTTTACTAGGATGTAACCATCATGAGGGCATGGAGCTTTGTTTTGTTCATTGCTCTACTCCCAGCACCAAGTGTGCCCGAATCATAGAAGCTCCATACAGTTGTTGAACACAAGAAAATGTATGGTGGCACAACAAAAGGAAATGAAAAAGTATTAAACTAAATCCTGAAGGAATTATTGGCCAGTGATCAGTGTTCCAAACAACATCAATGAGAATGCTAAGGAAGAACTTGGAAAATAGCTACTATTAATGTGGCCCAAAGAATCAAACCTCCCCTCCATCTCCAGTAGTTCAAAGGCAGGGGGAGAGATGTCTTACTAAGGATGTACCTAGATCCTTAAAGGAGCTTCATAAACTTCACATGGTTTGGGAATGGCTAAGAGAGTGGCTTATTATCACTTGAGGGTCCAACGGGCAAGGTTTAAAAGAAGAAGGGGGTAGAGGAGAGATATTTACATATTATAGGGTAATTAGGAAAATGTGTATCTCTTTGTGGGTTTAGATGCAGGGATCTCAAACTCATTTTTTTTTTTAAGATTTTATTGGGCGCCTGGGTGGCTCAGTGGGTTAAAGCCTCTGCTTTCGGCTCAGGTCATGATCTCAGGGTCCTGGGATCGAGGCCCGCATCGGGCTCCCTGCTCAGCGGGGAGCCTGCTTCCCCCCCCCCTCTGCCTGCCTCTCTGCCTCCTTGTGATCTCTCTCCCTCTGTGAAATAAATAAATAAAATCTTTAAAAAAAAAAAAGATTTTATTTATTTACTTGTCAGAGAGAGAGAGAGAGAAAACACAAGCAGGCAGAGTGGCAAGCAGAGGCAGAGGGAGAAGCAGGCTCCCCACTGAGCAAGGAGCCCAATGTGGGATTTGATCCCAGGATGCTGGGATCATGACCTGAGCCAAAGGCAGCTGCTTAACCAACTGAGCCACCCAGGCATCCCAAACTCAAACAGTTTTGAAGGCCAGGCCAGTATATAAATGGGTGATGCAGTTGGATGTAAATAATAGTGAAGAGTAGAGAATGGGGGGGAAATGGGAATTGCTTCCCCCTTCTACAGACATTAAAAATCATGTAAGGGGGCACCTGGGTGGTTCAGTCATTAAGTGTCTGCCTTTGGCTCAGGTCATGACCCCAGGGTCCTGGGTTCGAGTCCCACATCAGGCTCTCTGCTCAGCGGAAAGCCTGCTTCTCCGTCTCCCACTCCCCCTGCTTGTGTTCCCTTTCTTCTTGTCTCTCGCTTTCTGTCAAATAAATAAATACTTTTTAAAAAGCCATTTAAAGACCATAAAAACAACATTAGGCAGATCAGGTATGTCTTTAGGAAGAATTTGCTTTGTAGGCAGCTTGAAGGCTTTAGGTTTTATATTGTCTCTGTGATTTAACATTTACCCTTGAAAGGTATACATGCGTTTGTGTTCCAACAGTTACTGGCTAGGCGATTGTTAAGAATAAAGAGGCATATCTGATAGTCACAGCAGTGAGGAGACAAATAGGGATCACAATGGGAAGTCTCCTGTGCCCATCTGGCTTCCTCTGTAGGCCTGCAGCACCTAACAACCATGACTGGTTGATCTATGGGAGTTGTCCAAAGTATCTGGGTTGTTTTGATTGAATGACAGACTTGGAGAATGAACTACTGGGACAGTTCCTGGGATGAGACTACCTCCATGGATAATTACTAGAGCTTGCCAAAGATAGGCAGGCAGCCAAAGAGCAGAGGTTAGGAAATGGCGGGCTCTCAGGCTTGAAGATAGAGTAGAGAGATTACAGATTGGATTATCTACAAGGCAATCTCCTGGCAAAGGTGTAATGTTTTGTTTCCTGGGATGATTATAAAGTTTAGTTAGGGGTGCCTGGGTGGCTTAGTCGGTTAAGCGTCCAACTCAATTTCAGCTTGGGTCATCATCTTGGGGTCGTAGTACCAAGCCCTATGTTAAGCCCTAAGTTGGGTTCTGCAGTCAGTGCGGAGTCTGCTTGAGATTTTCTCTCCTTTTCCCTCTGCCCCTCACCCCTCAAATAAATAAATAAAGCTTTAAAAAAGGTTATTTAGCTGAACTACCATTGTACACTAAAACTATGACTGTACAAAAATGTGTAACTTAGGGCACCTGGGTGGCTCAGTGGGTTAAAGCCTCTGCCTTCGGCTCAGGTCATGATCTCAGCGTCCTGGGATCCAGGCCCGCATCGCATCGGGCTCTCTGCTCAGCGGGGAGCCTGCTTTCTCCTCTCCCTGTCTCTCTGCCTGCTTCTCAGCCTACTTGTGATCTCTCTCTCTCTGTCAAATAAATAAATAAAAATCTTTAAAAAACAAAAAAAAAACCCAAAAAAACCCAAAAAAACCCCACCAAAAATGTGTAACTTGATCAATTAGTATCACTAGTCTCATTTTGTTCTCCAACCTCTGACTTTCTCTTATTGTGGGGGAGAGGTCAGAGCACTTAATTTTGCTGGCCTCCCTTCTGCAGACTTTTGTGGGTTCACTAGGCTGAAACCAGAGTGACGTGAGAAATTCAAGAGTAGAATATGGACTTCGGTTTCGAAACAGCAGGTCTCTGTGGCCAAGAGTCTTAGTTTCTAATTAATGACATTAAGTGGAAGTCTTGATGGTATTACCAGGAAAGCAGTTTAAATAGAGCTCCTACCAATCAAATGCACTGTGAGTTGGGTGATTATAGCAGATTTTGCATTCAATTTAAAATTTTTTTCTCTTTCTACACTGTGATTTCCTTAAGTTATTCCAACCACTTCCTAAGTCTAATGGCCTATACTACCTCGTGTGATAGAGGTGTGGAGGATAAAGGAATGAAACAGTAAACAGAAGCGTGCCCTGCCTCATATTTACTCTTATGCTGCATCCATCACAGGGAACAACATCCTACAAGAGAACTGTATCCAGGAGTTGGGGGCATTGATCTGCAATTACAGGACCGGTGGCCCATGATGGAGCACATAGATGGTGAGGAGCAGATGATGCAATGGGTACCTGGGAAGAGCATGTGATTCCCAAATTAGAAGGAGGACCCTCAGAAGGGACAAGAACCAATACTCCCCTTCTTTCTCCACTTACACTAGAGTACGGAGGTCAGGATAATTCAAGTAGTAATTGTGTTATGCCCGGTGCTTTTGGTATACATTAAAATCATACAGGGGATATGACTTGTTATTACCTTGGTAGGATGTCATAGAGGGTAGAATAATAAGATAAGTATTTGGATTTCAACAGCTTTCCCTTGGTCTAGAACACGTGAAAATGAATAAAAAGAAACCTCACTAAAGTGGACTTGGGAGTCTAGAATGGGAGGCTGGAAGGGAGAGACCTACATTACTTACAGGAAGAGCTGTCAATTACAGACCCCAAAAGAAGAATCAACGGGAAAAGTATCATCAATTAATTACAGGTTCCAACAGGGAAGGACATGCATTGCATCTCATTCAAGAAATCAAGTACCCCAGCAACCCAGTCAATGAGAAAGCATCATCACCCTGAACTTTTGCTTTCCTTCAATGGACTTTCAGTCAAAACGGCCCCTGCCAACCTCCTTTTTCTCCATAAAATAAGGTTCTTCTCCTTTGTTTGTTGGACTTTCCTATGGTTTTGTCATAGCTTGCATGCCTCAAATTGTAATTCTCCCTTATTCCCAAATAAACCCATTTTGCTGGTAAAATAACTGACAAGCTTAGTCTTAAGGTTAACAAAGAGCTTTCCATATCATTATTTTTAACATAGCTTATGAGGCTACAGCTAAAATAATCACATTTTACAAACTGAAAGTTTTCTTAACTTCATAATCTGAGGAGTAAAGGACTTCTGTGAGAAGGTATATAAAATCTGGACTTGCCCTGAATATTTAGGACATTTGGTTGCCACAACTGGAACACACAGGCAAATGCATGGACATGTAACTACCTTAATACTCTTTTTTTTTTAAGATTTTATTTATTTATTTATTTATTTATTTATTTATTTATTTATTTATTTATTTATTTGACAGAGAGAGAGAGAGAGATCACAAGTAGGCAGAGAGGCAGGCAGAGAGAGAGAGGAGGAAGCAGGCTCTCTGCGGAGCAGAGAGCCCGATGTGGGCCTTGATCCCAGGACCCTGAGATCATGACCTGAGCCGAAGGCAGAGGCTTTAACCCACTGAGCCACCCAGGCGCCCACCTTAATACTCCTGAAAGAGTAATTATTTTTGCCCTTTTCTCACTTAGAGCTTTGTTAATTAAGGGTTAATTAAGGGTTAAGTTCATTTTTCTATCTCTTAAAGGTTAAAAGGTAAGGTTTAAATCAGGGAGGGGGGTGCAGGCTGGCTACTTTTTCAGTTCTGGGTGGTTTTTATTTTTATTTTTTTTATTATTTTTTTTTTAATTTTTTTTTTAAAGATTTTATTTATTTATTTCACAGAGGGAGAGAGATCACAAGGAGGCAGAGAGGCAGGCAGAGAGAGAGAGAGAGGGAAGCAGGCTCCCCGCTGAGCAGGGAGCCNCGATGTGGGCCTCGATCCCAGGACCCTGAGATCATGACCTGAGCCGAAAGCAGAGGCTTTAACCCACTGAGCCACCCAGGCGCCCCTGGGTGGTTTTTAGAAGCAGTTTGAGAATCTACAGTGGGACCAATACAGAGTCATGGGAGTGAGAGAGTTTCTGCTACTTTTTTTTCCTCTTGCTTTTTAATCATTAAAAATTCTTCAAGAGGTTATTTGCCAAGTAAAGACCAACTCTGCTGAAAGTTGTTGCCAGCTTTTCCTACACCTAAATGACCAACTGCTGAACATGGTATCTTCTGACTCTCCAAATACCAAAGATGAACATGCAAAATATTCTGGAGGTGAAGTCACATCCATGCTCTTGAAGGAGGCCAGCAAAGTGGACAAAGATGTCTGCTTTAAGGGTGAAGGCCATATTCCACTCAAATGTTTCTATTGTTTCAGCCTAGTGAACTTTTACCCACAAAAGTCTTTCTTTGAACAGTCTGATCAAAAACAAGGTCTTTAATTTTTTTTGTTGTTTGTTTACTTACAGCCAAACCTTTAGACAGAAGGCCAACTCTCAGTGGTCAGTTTCAAACAGCTTAACTTTGGCCTCAAGAGATTTTTTAAAATTCCACAATTTTCTGACAGATATGTGAATGATGCCAGTATGCTTGACTTTATCTGCTCTTCCCAAGTGTTTCCTCCCTCCCAGGGCACACCTGAGGGGAGTGGTATGGATTTAAGAGAACAACTTTAATGGGTAATCTCTGTCCAGTCCTGTAAGGAGGAGTGCAGTTGGTTAAGAGATGACCCACAGATCTGGGTTGGCATGGTTAGGTCTTCAGGTAGAAGGAGAGAGAGTATACGGAACGTCAGTGCAGCCATATTAAGTGTTCTTGTTTTCAACCCTTCTCCTTGTGAATCTCCCATTCATGTTTATCTACTGACTTTTCATATAGGATGAAGGGTAAGGATAAAAGGGAAAAGCAATTATGTACTTAAAAGTCTCATTTTTGTGCTTTAGGAATGTTACCCTCTGGGACGCCTGGGTGGTTCAGTCGGTTAAGTGTCGGCCTTTGGCTCAGGTCATGATCCTGGGGTCCTGGAATTGAGTCCCAAATTGGGCTCCTTGCTCAGCAGGGAGTCTGCTTCTCCCTCTGCCTGCCCCTCCCCCCACTCGTGCTCTCTCTCTCTCTCTCTCTCTCTCTCTCTCTGACAAATAAATAATAAAATCTAAAGAGGGAGGGGAAAAAAAAGAATGTTACTCTCTTGGGCTTCCCTGAGAAAACGAAAAACATTCGGATGCACATTTTATCCAAGTACTTCAGTATTTGAGGAACTGTAAGAAAAGAATAAGGATTTATTTTTTATTTTTTTATTTTTATTTTTATTTTTTTTGGACAAAAGGGATGATAGAACAGAGAAGAGTCTTTGTAAAACTACGTTTGAAAACAGTCATTTAAACTTTCTACCGCTGGGCAACCCCCTCGGGTCCCCTCCCTCCTTGGGAGTTTTGTTCTATCACTTTGTTTAATAAACCTTGCTTAGCTGCCCACCAAACCCTCCTCCAACCCCCCAAAAAACAAACAAACAAAAAAACCAACTTCAAACTGCTGGTTAAGTAAGAAGATTAATTGACTGATTTTTGCAATGCCACACTTACTGGTAGGTAATTTTTCCAAAACTCTCAAGTATTTGGAATATAGTCCAGGGACTAGATATCATTGAGTAAACACCATCAAAAAGTACATGCATTTTGTTTTTTCAGAAGTTTAAGTGCCTTCACACAGTCATTCAATTGTGTATAAAATAAAGAGATCAAGTGCACAGACCAGAGATTCTGATAGCAGACAGCAGAGTCCATTCAGATGATCTAGAAGACAGAGCAACTTGCTAGAGCTGTTTAGCCCAGAAAATAACTCTGGAGGTTGTTAACAATGATGGTAAAATAGCTACTATTTACTGAGTGCTTACAATGGTCTACTGGACACTATTCTATGTAGCAGGTACCTATTATCCCCAATTTACAGGTGAGAAAACTGAGACATGGATTAAATAATGTGCTACAATGGACAGAGACAAGTTCAAACCCACCCATGTCAAACTTCAAAACTTAAGTCCTACTTATTTTATTGCTCTATATTTCAATCTCAACTCCTTCCTAATATATTTTCAAACAAAGATATCTGTATTCCATGTCATCTGATAAAAAAGCATAGGGAACTATGTGATGTATTTTAAGACATTTAAAATCTAATACATATATAATTGGTATTTAAAGAGTAAACTTTAAGTATCTGGAAAATTCTGGGTGCCTGGATGGCTCAGTCAGTTAAGCATCTGCCTTTGGGTCAGGTCATGATCCTAGGGTCCTGGGATGGAGTCCCAAGTCGGGCTCCTTGCTCCTTGGGGAGTCTGCTTCTTCCTCTGCCCCTTCCCCTACTCGTTCTCTCAATCTCTCTCTCTCAAATAAATAACTAAAATCTTTTAAAAATAAGTTAAAAAAATCTGGAAAATTCATTTATATGGAAAATAAACAACACCTTCATTAATTCATGTGTTGATTTGTATTGTGTATCTTTTTTTTAAAGGCTTTCTTTTTTTTGTATTTTTTTATTTACTTGACAGAGAGAGAGATCACAAGTAAGCAGAGAGGCAGGCAGAGAGAGGAGGAAGCAGGCTCCCTGCTGAGCAGAGAGCCCGATGTGGGACTCAATCCCAGGACCCTGGGATCATGACCTGAGCTGAAGGCAGAGGCTTTAACCCACTGAGCCACCCAGGTGCCCTATATTGTATATCTTGATTGTGTATCTTCTATGTGTGTATCAATACGACTTAAAGGATCTTCTTTAACCAAAACTCCTTTAGCTCTGTAGTGATGAATTTGCCGTGGTTTGCATGGGACTTTTTATAGTTTTAGCAACCTAAGTCCCACGCTCCAAGAAACCCCTCAGTCCTGGGAAAATCAGGACAGTTGGTGGCTCTAGCTTCACAACACATAAGGGTACTTTAAAGTTGCTTTTGGATGATGGTGCTGATTATAAATAGGATCTTTATCCTTTATCCTTGTAGAGAGGCTTAAGCCCTCTCTCAGGGAGAAATAAGTAGCTCAGTTTCTGTTTCTGCGGGAGCACCTCAAGTGATGGGGAAACTTTTTCCCAAAACCCCATTTCATTTTTAGTTTTTTGCCAAAGTTTTATACACTTCTTTTGCATTCTCAACTAAAAATCTATCTCAGTGAAGCTTCCGCCCACTTTTCTTATCCCATTCATTGCTACCATATGAAATGAACTGAATCTTTTCCCTGTATGATTGCACTTTAAATAAATATTTAAACGAATCATTCATGGCCCCAATATTTTCACCTTCAAACAGCACACCTCCTAACCATTCAACATTTCTCAGATTCTTTTGCCATGATTACTCTCTTCTGAATGTAGTTTGATTTGGTCATATTCAAATTGTAGCTTTTTAAATTGTAGCTTTTAGAAATCCAATCAGCAGAGTAGAGTGGATATATCACCAGACAAAGGGTCTGGAATCTATGCTTCCTTTAATTCAGCCTAATATCTTAGTATTTTTCTTGGCAGTCATTAGCTTAGATTAAGTTCATGTCTACTAAAACTTCCAAGCATGTTTTTATAAGGATTTCATTTATTTATTTGACAGAGAGAGAGAGACCGCGCACAAGCAGAGTGAACAGGAGAGAAGCAGTCTCCCTACTGAGAGGGAGCCTGATGATGTGGGGCTCGATCCCAGGACCCTGGGATCATGGCCTGAGTGGAAGGCAAAGGTTTAACCAACTGAGCCACAGAGGCGCTCCCCTCCCCAGCATTTTAAAAAAGTTTTTATTTATTTATTTTAGTAGTCTCTACAACCACCATGGGGCTCGAACTCACAACTCAAGAGTCACATGCTCTTCTGACTGAGTCAGCCCAGATGCCTGCCCACCAAGCACTTTTCCTCTAATGTCTGTTAGGTTATACTGTTTATATTCTGTACATGCAATTATTTTTTTCTAGTTTGAAGTACAGTATCTTACATTTAACTCTGTTAAACTTAAATTTTTAATTGCCTTCCTTTTAAAACAATCCACTCATCCTCAACTTTGTTTAATGAGCATATTTTCATGTAAATGATAGAACTGTTAAAAAGCCATTTGTAGCTAATCCAATTTATAAATAATAATACATAATTCTTACTTCATCCCATACAAAACCAATGTGATAGGATAGTGAAGTCAGCCATGATAGAAAATACCCTGTGACAAAGAGGTATTTGCTACTTCTGTGGAATTGCTTTCTTAGCCACATGCTTTAGGCCAAAGATAGCCATGTTCCACTGTAATTCTCCATCTCACTTACTGGGCTTGGCACTGAATAAGTTTTGGTTATTAAGGAAGACCAAATCTTCTCTTAAAGAACAAAGCTTTGGGGGCACCTGGGTGGCTCAGTGGGTTAAAGCCTCTGCCTTCACTCAGGTCACGATCTCAAGGTCCTGGGATCGAGCCCCACGTCGGGCTCTCTGCTCAGCAGGGACCATGCTTCCTCCTCTCTCTGCCTGCCTCTCTGCCTACTTGTGATCTCGCTCTCTCTGTCAAGTAAATAAATAAAATCTTTAAAAAAAAAAACAACAAAGCTTTGGGGTGCCTGGGTGGCTCTATCAGTCAAGCATCTGACTTTTGATTTCAGCTCAGGTCATGATCTCAGGGTTGTGAGATGGAGTCAAACGCTGAGCTCTGCGCTGGGTATGCAGCCTGCTTAAGATTCTCTCTCTCTCCTTCTCCCTCAGCGCCCCCCACCTCTTAAAAAAAAAAGAACAAAGATTTGCCCAGGTGAGTTGAAAAGAGGAGTCCTGAATGGGCTTAGGAATAAATACACAGTCTTCCAAATTTATTCCTTTGAAGGAGACAATACTTTTTGCAAGCTCAAGGTTTGCTGTGTTTGTTAAATCATCAGAGACAGTTTAAGCTAGTAGTCAAATACATTAGCTTTCGCCTGGTTCAACTCCTGATTCAACCACTTGCCAGCTGTTTCACTTTGTGCAAATATACTAATGTTTAGCAGTGTATCTAGCATCTAGTGAGAGCTCTAAAGATAAGCATAACTGCTATTTATTAAGCAACATTTTATGTTAGGTATTACATAAGGGTCTAGTATACATACAGTGCTTAACATGTTGTCTCATTGTCTCCTAACAATTCCATGAAGTAGATGCTTCTGTTATGCCCAAATCACAGATGAGAAAATTGAGGCACAGAAAGATTATGCTATTTGCTTAAGTTAAAAGTGAAAGAAAGTATATACACCAAGTGTGACTTCAGACCAGGATCCCAAACAATTCTATCCTGTCAGTCCCTGAATATAGACAAAACTCTGAAAACTTTGGCAGTTTGAGTAGTAAGGATATTGACCACTGGCCAGTCAGGAAGTTTCCAGGAACCCCAAAAGGTCCTCCATAGTATGGTCTTATCTTTCAACAGAGTGAGGTTCTGGTCCTCAGCCCTATAGGCTAAGAAATCCCATCTGTTAATACACAGATTGTGAATTCTTCTCCCAAAGCATTCCCAGAGCCTGGTATTCTAATCCAGAACACCAGTATACTCATACTGAAAATTATGAATATAAATAGAAAGAAATATAATAGCTAAGGCCTAAAACATTCATGTCCCGGGGTGCCTGGCTGGCTCCGTCTGTTGAGCATGCAACTCTTGATCTTAGGGTGGTGAGTTGAAGCCCCACATTGGGATTACTTAAAAAATAAAAAATAAAAAAATAAAGTAAAACGTTCATGTCCTGTGACCAAAACTTGGGAATCAGATTGTAAGAGGTTACTTACGGAGCATGGAACTAGAAATATGGATGTCTGTTTTATTCATGAATGTTTGATAGAACAAAATCCATCTAACTCCAAAGCAACAATTCACCTGCTTCCAAAACTGAACACCAGTGTAACCTCTCACCTAAAAACACTTGGATAAACACCACCAGGATTTGCCTCCTAGATCCTCTTTCTTCCTAAGTTTTCAGGGCCAACCCGTGCTGACTGTATGTTCTTTCTTGAATTTAGGTTAATGTTTTTTCAGGTTACAGCACAGTTCTTTTTTACTAAGATTCTTAACAGCTATGCTTTGGAGCATAATGCATTGATTTGAAGGTTTAAATTTAAAAGGGCAGCTTAACTTCCAGGTTCTTGGTAGGGAGTCCTCTTACTGAGGCTGCAAAGTACTCATAGCAGCAATAAGAGACAGACCCCTCTGATGGAAGCTGCCTTCTCCTGTATGAAACTTTTGCGGGCTGGCTCTCCAGCTTCAGAAACAGACTGTTGCCAGAAATTTTCACCCACCTACTACCATCTGAAAGGTAACAAATACCATTTCTGTAACTACTGAAAGAGACAGGCTGGTTGAAGATTTACATGGCTCTGTTGATGGCCTGGCTATGCCAGCTCTGGGGGAATTCAGTGTACAGAGTGTGAAATGATTTTCTCCTTGGCTCTTTGCTGTAGATCCAGGCAGCTACGGAAACAGCAGCGGTTGCTTCTTTCAAGCAGAGCTTCCAGAATGCCTGGGAGTCAGTCTCTTGCTGATAACAGTATGGAATGCCTGGATCCAAATGGGTTGGAAGTCACACCAGCTACAGCAGCTGAGACTTACAGCAGGGCAGTTACCCCAGAACCTTCGGGCTCAGGGTAACTTCAGAACCTCAAGGCAAGGAATGGATGCCGCACTGTGTAACGTACCACATGACAGCCATGCACAGCTGATCATGAGGAAAGAATAGTGTGAACAAACTCTTCTCCTCTCCTTCTGCAGGTGAGTCGTTTTGGTATCTTTGGGGACAAAGCAAAGGCAGAGCATCCAGGCCAGGGATAGGGGGTGGGGGTGGAGGGTGGGGATTTTCCCAGCATTACTGGGAAGGTACAAGAACTGAAGCCCTTGGCTTTCAGGGCCTACCATTCCCGGTTCCCTCCTACAGGATGGAAAGAATCCCAGGGAGCCCCAGAGTTCCCAGGGCCTGGACACAGAACACTGGATGGAGTTCATGACTCCACAGCCTCTGCCTGAAAAGATCTCTAGACAATGCTGGGAGAGAGGGATAAAGTTGATCAGGGAACTCAAGATATTTCTCTTCACTGAAGGCCAACCAGGAGACTAGACTATCAAGTCTACTCACTCAAGATACCATGATTTCTTACCACATCCCACCTCTCTCCAACATTCATACATTAAAAGGAAGTTCCCATCAGTGTTTAGGGGTTAACTGAATAGGAAGACTTGGCCCCTTTATGACTCCAGATTCTTGCAAGAAGTTTGTTTTCTGAACATTCCTCTCTGAGCACTCCCTTCTCGTCTTAATTGGCCCTACCCATTGAGGTAGATTCCACATCTTTCTCCTGTATCTTTGGATTGGCTCAAGCCTCTGACCCCTCCACTGCAGAGTCTAAAAGCAGGGAGATGGCCAAAATAGGCAGTCAGGGAAGAACACAGGCATTCCTATTGCATCTGCTCAGTCTCTCAGCAATCCTCGTGTCAAGGAATCTCTCAAGTTTACAGGCTGGGGCCACAGAGAGTCTCCCCTTCCTCACTCACTGTGTAATGCATGGAGCAAGGTCTCTTAGAGGCTGCCTGCCAAGTACTGAAAGTCAGAGATGCTGTTGTTGAATGTGAAACACAGAGGTGTTTCCCAGCAGCTCTGTTCTGGATATAATTCCTCAGAGCTGCTTCCTGGCTCTATAAGAGCTAGGTTCTGGACGACTCCCTGCATGACTCCTTACCCTTTCTCTTGTTGTCACTGGCTGTCAGGGGAATTGCTGTTCATGGCTGCCACAGGTAACTCCTATTATAATTGTTGTTGTTGTGATTTTTAATACTTAGAGAGCGGGCACACATAGCTGAAAGACTTCCACAAAGTCAGGCAACAGGTTACCACTTTAGCAAGGCTTGCTTGACTGATCGATTCAAAGACATCTGTTGAACATTGGCAAGTGCCAATGTACCACCTGATGATGTGGAGGGGAGCAAAGATGAATGAGGAAGGGATTCTCCCCTCAAAAAAGGCCACACTGTAACACAGACAGGTGCACACAGAAATCACTGTAATAAAAGGCAAGCATGTAAGGACAAGTCACCGTTATACTCCTCACACCTGGAAAAGTTAAAGGTGAGAATTTTCACCTACAAGGTCACTAGCCATATGCCTATTGATCAGCTGGGGTAGTCTGAGTCTGTTTTGGCCTCAGAAGCCAATGCCAAGATGAATTGTAACATGTTAGGCACCATAAGCAAATATTTTGTAATGCTCTATGTGCATGTAACAGGAGCTCAGTGTGTTAACACTTTGCTTTAAAGCGATCTCTTTTAATTTAATGAAGTGGGTTCACTGCCATTCACTTCCCTTTAATAGTAAGAGAAACAGAAGTTGAACTTCTCTTCCCTGTTCCTCAGGGCAACTAACAAGAGAACAAACAGGGTTCAGTACCAGGAATAAAGTTGACTCATACTCTTAGGCTCTCTCTCCTTTTAGAACACATTGATTGAAGACTTGGAATGGGATAACATTCATTCGCATAGAGAAACAGATGAGGTGGCCAAGGAAGAGAGGGTAGGGAGGGAACAGGGAAAATGAGGTGAAGGAATAGGGATAGTGGCTGTTGCACTACCTTTGACAAAGTCTCTTCCTCTCAGAAGAAAAGATTGTTCCAGGAAGATTATATTCTAGGCAGAATGATGAGGATGAGTAGAAATTATATATATCCTGGCCCACCATCCTAGGAGAAGAGAGTAAGTCTCGTGGCAACATGTAAAAATACATTTTTGTGGCCTACTACCAGTCTAAGGTCCCCAGGTCTACAAAACTTAAAATCAAACCAACAAGAGTAGGGGCGCCTGACTAGTTCAGTCAGTGCAGCATGTGACTCTTGATCTGAGTCCCACGTTGGGCATAGAGTTTACGTAGAAAAAAAACCAAAAAGAGCCTATGCTCTAACATATAGAATTAGTAGCAGGGAGTAGGTGAAGCTTTCCCAAGGCAGAAATCTCAAGGGTGCCACTGAGCAACCTTAGGTCAAGAGGCAAGAATCTAAAACCCAGGAGGTATCCCATAGTACCCAAAAGATTTGTAGGGGATGGGGTGCCTGGGTGGTTCAGTTGGTTAAGTGTCCGACTCTTGATTTTGGGTCAGGTCATGATTTCAGGGTTGTGAGATGGAACGTGCTTAAGATTCTCTCTCCTTCTGCCCTCCCTTCCACACACATGCTTTCTTTCACACTCTAAGGAAGGAAGGAAAGAAGAGAGGGAGGGAAGGAGGGAGGGAGGAAGGAAGGGAGATTTGTAGGGGACAAGGACACCATATCTTTTCCATAAATGTACTTCAAAATAGTGATGCAAAAGAAAACAGGACATGAGGAGTTCTTACACTGGGTTTGTGGCTTTCTAGATAGAAGGGGTAGTAATTATGCTTCTTCTCGCAGTGAATACTTAGCCTTTTTTTTTTTTTTTGCATCATTGCCTTTGCTATCCCTCCTACTGCTCATAACTGTCACATAGCCTTTACCTGGTATTTAAATGTTCATGTTTGTTTTTATATATTCTATAGACTACTTGAGGGCAGTGATCATATCTTTTTACCTCCGATGACAACTAGCTCAATGCCTGTTCTCAGTAGGTCATTAAGGACTGTTGCCTGATTTGATGTTATAGGAGAATTGGGGTCAACAGCTGCAAGGGCTAGCAATCCATAGGTTTCTGGCCAAGAATTTCCATGAGGCAAGGCAACATTTGGCAATTACAAGGGCATTCCAGTGAAGTGAAAAGGAGTGTCAGATTTTGCAATAGTTCTGCAAATAAGATAGATTTTTCTGGAGTGGTTGGGTTCGTGGAAAAACATATCCTGAATGGCAAAAAGTTATCTGGGTTCTCACCT
This sequence comes from Ailurus styani, assembly GCA_002007465.1. Taxonomy (NCBI): domain Eukaryota; kingdom Metazoa; phylum Chordata; class Mammalia; order Carnivora; family Ailuridae; genus Ailurus; species Ailurus styani. The sequence continues at coordinate 2,135,848 of LNAC01000256.1, forward strand.
TTATAGCAATTATTATAGCAAGATAAAATCTCCACTAGATTCAAATAGGAAGGGGTAACATTAATAAGTTTTCTTAGTACTATGTAACATTATGCCAGGTATTGTACATGCAAAATACTTTTTTAATGCTATTACTGACCTCAAGATTAAAATCCTGGGGTGCCTGGGTGGCTCAGTCTTTAAGCATCTGCCCTTAGCTCGGGCCATGATCCCGGGGTCCTGGGATCAAGCCCTGCATCAGGCTTCCTGCTCCATGGAAAGCCTGCTTCTCCCTCTCCCACTCCCCCTGCTTGTGTTTCCTCTCTTACTGTCTCCCTCTGTCAAACAAACACAATCTTAAAAAAAATTATTAAAATCCTAATGGGAATTCAATGTGTGCATACCCAAACTAGTCAGAGAACAATATGAGTGTTACAATGAATTACAAATTAAACATTATAGCATTGCTGTTGGAGGTGTCCTAAAGAAAGTAGTCTTAACATGGGTCTTGGAAGTCCCCAATTTTTGTAGGTCTTTGCTCCTTTGTGGCTTCACAAAGTTCTCTATCTTGTGGACATCTGAAACATAAAAAAGTTTATTGCTTAAGCACCCTCCTCCATCTCCCACTACCAACTCCACCTCTTCCCCCCCAATTAGGATTCCAAAATAGCATTTCATATATCTGGAGTAATAACGTGTTTTGTTCATATCCTTTAGCCTTTGAGCTTGAATATATAATCTTAACCTGAGATTAAGCTTTGCTCCAGTTCAAGTATCCCAATTCTTCCTGCTAGAAGAATATGAAGAGAATGGGTCATTATTTCAGAGAGTTAGTCTCAAAGGCAATTGGGCTTTGGGACGGTTCCTGCCTTCTATCTCTATTCCTCAGGACTACATTTCTTGCTGGTAACTTCCCCCCCAAAATAGTTATAGCCCCCCCAAACGATCTTCTTCTCACTGGGGCCTCTGGTTTCTACGGCCATGTTTTTTGGATGTCAACTTTCTGTGCACCTGAATCTGAAAATTGCCTAATGCCTGTTTAGATCCATACCCTGGATCTCAGACTCATTTTGGACTTTTTACCATCAGTTAAAAACTTTCTTCATGGTCCTCTAGGGCTAGTTTTGGCACCAGAGTCACAGAGAAGATGGTACACTGGTAGTTCAAGGGTCTCTTATTTCAAATGTTTCTGGGCTACAAGACAGGAACAAGTGAGAGGCTACAGCTCTGTAAAGGGCTCTTGGTTGCCAACTAGTTTATGATCCGAAGATTTCTGCTTTACAGTATGAGGCAATGAAAGGGGTTTTTTATTAATACAGCATTACATGGATTATATAGCAAGGTGACCATCAAGACACTATATGCCTTAGCATTCACATCAGATCAAATGAGATAAGGATGCAAAGTACCCCGCACAGTCCCTGGCACTCCCTCCCTTGGCATGTGGTTTTCACAGTTTACAACATGCTTTTGTTTACATTAAATCCCCCCTAAAACCTTGTGAATTAGTTATTGCCCCCAGAGCAGTACCTTGACCCCAAAAGTGGCTCATCTGAAAAATTGCAGGGCTGAGAGTCAGACTCAGGTCTTCAGACCCCAAAGCCAGTTCTGTTTGCCCTGTACCCCAGCCTCTTACTGCACTGTGCTAGACTGAAGGTTGTGAAGGCCTGGATCAGAGTGCTAACAATGAGATGGAGATCAAAGAATGATCTGTGAGCTCCTGCATAGCTGATAATAGGAATATAGATAATGATATAAAGATGTCTTTATTTGTAAAGAGAAAAAACCCAAATCCAATACTCTATTATACCTATTCCAAGATACATATATTTTCACTTTTTAACATCTCCAAAGTTTTTTTTAAGGATTTTATTTATTTGAGAGAGAGCGAAACCAGGAGAGATTACAGAGGGGGAGGGAGAAGCAGACCTGTTGCTGAGTGGAGAGCCCGATGTGGGGCTGGATCCTAGGACCCCGAGATCATGACCTGAGCCGCAGGCAGATTACTTAACCGGTGGAGCCACGGAGGCACCCCTAACATCTCTGAAACTGACGCAACTGACGTTTTTCAGCAGTTTCCACTGCTTAGTACTTTCGATGTCATTGCTGCTGTCTGCTTACCTACAAACTTGGTTGTTACTCCTGGTTGAATGACTGGACAACTGAAACCCAAGAACATTTCATTCAATCACTTAAGCAACATTTGCACAAGAAATATGAATCCTTGTTGTCTGAGAACCTTATATCGACACCTTCCTGTAAGAACAAGAAAGCATCAATATAAAAATTTGCAGAATCGATGTCAGGTTAGAAGAAAATCTTCGGAAAAAAATGGAGCCCTGCCTCAGCACTGCTTCATGCTAGCCATTTATTTATTTATTTACTTACTTACTTATGGCACGAGCAGGGCAGGAGCAGATGGGGAGAGAGAGAATCTTGAGCAGACTCCAAGCTGAGCTGGAACCAAGAGTCAGACACTTATCTGACTGAGCACCCCTGCCACTGCTTTTGATGGCACAGAGGGTAAATACTGTATTGATAAACAGGTACATCAATTTTTCAGAATTGAAAAGTGATTCAGAAGACTGACTCTGAATATGAAGACATTTCGGACTACCTTAACTGAATTGTTTCCGTTAATGCAAAGCTTTTATATATGATAAAAAAAATCAATGTTTAAATAAACCTAAGCAAGCCCTTTAATGAGGGTTGAGTGATAAGAAAGTATTGTGCCATAGATTAACTTGTTTCATTAGTTTCTTTCTCAGCGGAATATAAAATAATGGTGTATCCTACAATCTGTGGTGTCTTAGATTCAATGAGAATGATCATATTTGTGAAAGTGCTTCATGGTTTACATATTAACTCATTTTGGTCATCATCATCACCTTGTAATATTAGGAGCAGAATATTAGCCCCAGTTTTATCTATGGGAAAAAGGAGGCAGATGGAAAAACCTACTCAAATAGCCATAGAATCAGTATAAGGATTCATCTTAATTCAGCCCTCTGGAATAAGCCTAAAATCCTTTTTTTCCCTCTAAAAGTACAAGGTTGATATCAATCTTAGTGCTACCATTAAAAAAAAAAAAGCAGCTTTGATGAGAATGAACATAGTAGTTCAGGATAAACATTGAATATGTCTCCCTTTTGGCAAGGAAAGTGAATTGTCAGGGTTTTAACAATAATAAATCACTATTACATACACCCTAGTAATGTGCCTAGCACATAAAATGTGTTAAATAAATAATACATGTTGTATTACTCTGGATAGTTAATGCTGGCTGTCCCAGAGGTCAAACCTTGAATCCTTAGGGCTTAACCAACAAAAATTTCTATCTCACACATGTCATATATCTAGCACAGGGTGGCAGGCGGTGAAGGCGGTGTGTGGCTCCACCCTGTCACTCAGTAGCCAACAGGACTCAGGTTCTCCCATCTTATAGCTGCACCATGTGCAGTATGTAACCTCCAAGCTTGCTGTGACAGGGTAAAAAGGGTTAGGGGAGGCATATCAGCTTATAACTTGTTCAGTCTCAAAGTGATGCCTGCAAGTGATACAAATCACTTCTTTCACGGGCCATTAGCCAGAAGTAATCACAGGACACCAACCTACCTGAATAGAGGCTGGCAAAAGCAGAGCAGCAATGGAATATTTGGTGAGTACTGTCCATACCACAGTAATCCTATAATTATTTCCTTGACGGCAAGAATCTGTTTTATTTACTGATATTCCCAAATATCTAGAATCGTGTCTGGTTTACAGGGTTCACTAACAATTACTGAATGAATCAATCAATGAATTAATACATGGAATCTGATGCTGTTTTTCCTCATTTCAACTATGAATCTGAAAAGTTTTCAGGAACAATTAAGATATTCAAGGTCAGGTTAACATTCAGAAACACCTAGTGTTGACAAGACATTTTGATAAGAATTTATCAAATTCTGAAATTGGCAAACTCATTCTCAAATGTAATTACAAATTACAAGAAATCTTTTCTATGGAAGCTTAATGATTCTTTAAATTGACTAAAATATGAGGAAACACAACACTCAACTCTAAAAGCCAGTTTGGATGGTTGGTTTCATTTAAAAAATGAACACAGACTGCAATCTTCCTAGAAATGATCGCTTAGGGAGTTGGGAACAATTTGCCATGATGATAAGAATTTAGATTGTGGTGATATGAGAAGGCAAACAGCAGTCAAGCATGGGGAAAGCACAATAAGTAGCTGTCCTTTTGGCTCTAATTCAACACCTGTTCTTAACATTACCTGCCATCCTTTTGGCTCTAATTCAATACCTGTTCTTAACATTACTTGCATGATAGGAGGGCACAAAAAGTTCAATATTTGGTTTTCACAAAGGAATCTCAAAGTGATTATAAGATATAATTCATCATTTATTCAACAAATGTTTATTAAGCACCAAATATGTGCACACACAATGCTTGGTGCTGGAGATTCAGGTGCAAAAGACAGATACGAGCCCTACCCCAGTGGAACTTAAGAGTCTAATAGGGAAGACAGACACTGACCTATTTTAATAAGCATGACACAGGTTGCAAAACGGGAAGTAGCAGGTGTTATGGAGTGATTTGGGAAACTTCTTGGTTTTCAGCAGTAAGAAAGGAGGGTCAAGGCCAAGATCTCAAGAAACGGATGTTTCAATTTAAATCCAGGGGATAAGGAGGATTTGGCATGGAAATGTGAGGGAAAGAATTCCAGATGGAGGGAATAGCTTCTCTTCGCAACCCCACTAGGATATCTCAGTAGGATTACATGCTTAATCATATAGCTGGAGAAGTGGTAGAAGAAAGTGACTTGTTCAAAGGATGCTATTTAACTAGCAGCTTAATTAGGACTCTAAGCCATATTCTTTACCTTACAGAGCATGGCACACAATTGTCTCTCTAAGGCAGATTCTTTCCTGACCCAAACATAGCTGAGCCAGTCACTCCCACAGACCATCAGGTACATCAATCAGCCATGAACCAGACTGATGTAACAGATATACATTTTCAGCCTGTTTCACAGCACGCAGGATAAGAACTAAAGAGCCCTAAATGGCTTTCATGCAGGAAGAGGGTGGGGTGTAGTGGCAGAGGGGGAAGCGTCCTCAGTGAGAGCCAAGCGCTAAAAGCAGCTGCATTGTGACATTTCCATCAACAGCCCTCCCTCCCTCATTGTGTATGAGATACACATCAGATGTTCTGGTTTATGATTTCAGCTTCAGAGTACATACCCTTCGAGGTCCAAGCTCATGTATCTCTTCCTGGCATGGTGCCTGCTCATTAACTGGACTCGAAAGTTCATCTGTGACGGATAACCAAATGCTGAGACTATTGGGATCCCTTTCTCCTTTGCTCAAGGAGGCCTGGAATCTCATGGTGCCCAGCCTCTGTACTTGCTAGAAAGTGACAAAGCACAGGCTACCAAAAAGATTCTGTCCAGATGCCAGGACCATATCAGAGCACAAGGTCACTTATAGCTGCTGTCTTCCCCCATTTATATCAGCCCAGAGGACACTTCATTCTCTTTCCTTGGGAGGACACAGTAAAGGCTAACTCTTGGAAGTCCCAGGTGAGTGCCACTTTATCCATGAGGTAGACCAGACCTTAGAAGAGCTAATGTCTTTGATTTTCATTTTGTGTTTACCTCCCCAGGTAAATTAAGGTAGAAAAATCTATTATTTACAGGGGAGATAACAAGAAAGTCCTTATAGGCCTTTGATTCTTTGATTCAAGAGCACAGTTCCTGAAAGGACTGAGATGTCAGCAAATGGTAAGTTTGCATACCAATTACTCTTCAAAAATATAAAAGTTCCTGATATTCTGATCATTTAAAAATGTATTACTTTAGAGATTTCTATTAAGTGTTGGTGTTGAAATCTATTGTTCTAAAAATGTTGGGTCATATAGTCTCTGATTACTTTCCCAAATATCTCAAGCAATTATGAAAACCACTGTAAAATAAATGTCAGAGGGTTTTCTTTTTAAAGAACAAAATTACAATAATAACAATAATCTGTTCTAATCTAAATGACAGCAGTCTCTGAGCATTGAGGCTGCTTGTTTTATCACTGGGTGGCCACATTTACATGAGTTTTTGTCAGAAATCTTTTCATAACCAGACATTAGGCCCAATTTGGGGTGATTTGAAAGACAGATTGGCTTGGGAAGAAGCATGCTAAACTTATAAGTGAGGTTTTATCAGGGTTCCTTAGTCCACATTATTCCTCAACCACCACAAGTACAAGTCTGAAGTAATAATAAAACTTCTTGCTTTAGGGCAAAGTAACTTCTGGGAAATTCATTCATTTAGTCTATAGTCAAAGAAAATCTATATTCATTGTACTGAATAAGACATGATTGCTGCCTTATAATATATAATTTAGTAGAGACTATTATATACTAGACTGTGTGCTGCAAGGTCAGGTTTGGGGTCTGTTTCATGTACCACTTTATACCTAAGTATAGCATTGTCTGTCTCATGATAGGTACCCAATAAATATTGGTTGGATGTACAAATGTATGAAAAGATAGGTACATGATGTTCCTTTTCGAATATAAGTGTACATTACATTCTTTGACAAACACATTGTATGTTGATTATAGTTGCATAACGTTTCAGTATCAGCCATCAATAACTCAGATTTTAGTAGGCCCCATGGAATCAGTTGATTTTAATTTTTACTTCTTGTAATCAAACTATGGCCTTGAGGTTAATAGCACTGGCTGGGGAAAAAAGATGAATGTAAGAAAGAGGGATATTTAAATCACCATCCTGAAGTTGTATTTACAGGTTTTATTTCAAATGGGCTATTCTGAAGATAAGTACAAAGTGTGTATTGTATTTTTTTTTCTTGGCAAATGTTAATTCAAAAATAGGAAGAAAAGCTATGTTACCACATTGCTTGACATATCCTTTATCCTAAATTTTTTTCTCTTTATCCTAAAGTTTTTCCATTTCTTTTTTCAGACTTAAAAGAACATAGTTGCCAACTATGGCATTATAATACGTACATAGAAAGGAGGAAAGATAAGGATCTTAGGAATAAGAAAATCCAAGTATTGTTTGAATTCTAAACACTATCTTTGCAGCCTTGGTTTTTTGTCTGTAAAATAGAGGGAGTTGAGTTAAATTATTTCTAAAACATCCTCCAGTTTGAATTTTCTGTGATTTCATCTGACAAACTCTCCCCTTTGTCATCCTTGTTGTATGCAGAATGCTCAATTTTTTCCAGTTTGTTTTTTTTTCTTAAATCACTTACCACAGATGCTTAAAATAAAAAGCTCCCTATATAGAATGTCTGCCTTTTTTTTCCCTGAAGTAGTCATGGCACCACTCAAAAATTATAAAATATATCCAAATAAAGATATAAAAAAGAAAATAAATACCACTCTATAACCCACTACTGAGTTATAATCTTCCATTACTTCAGTGCCCATATTTTTATGCATATTTATTTAAAAAATAAAATTGTGATCACTTTGTACTTAGTGTTTTTTTTAAATTAACATATATGATTTATTTCAGGGGTAAAGGTCTGTGAATCATCAGTCTCACACAATTCACATCACTTCCCATAGCACATACCCTCCTCCCCAATGTCCATCACCCAGCCACCCTATCCCTCCCCCCCAACTTAGTGCTTTGAAACCTGCATTCTTTACCTAATAATACAACATAAAGATTTCCTCATATTCTTCTAAAGCATAATTATTCTTCATGCTGCATTTGCAATCCACTATTAAGTACTACAATTTAACTTACCTATTATTGTTAGATAACTAGGTTATTTATAATCTGTGTTATAAATAACACTGTAGTAAACAAATCTGTACAAGAATAAGTGGTTATTTCCTAAGAACAACTTTTCATAACTAGAGATATTCCTACTAGAAATTTATGAGTCCTGGTTTTTCCAGACATCCTGGAGGTTATAAAACAGGCTTTATAATTTAAAGAAGTCTTTGCAGGGCACCTGGATGGCTCAGTCAGTTGGGTGTCTGCCTTCAGCTTGGGTCATGATCCCCAGGTCCTGGGATCAAGCCCTGTGTCAGGCTCCCTGCCAAAAAGGAGCCTGCTTTTCCCTTTCCCCCTACCTGTCGCTCCCTCTGCTTGTGCTCTCACTCTCTCTGTCAGGTAAATAAATAAAATCTTTAAAAATAATAATAATAAGGAAATCTTTGGCACTATCCCATGGGAAAAACCCTTGAGGTCATAGGCTTTATAATTCAATATCCATATATCATCATCAATATCCGTATCCTATTATTACTAACATTTTTGTTTTGTTTTGTTCATTTGCATTTTTTTTTTGGTTGTCTACTCCATTACTTTGTTCATTTTTCTACTTGTTCACTCTTTTGAGACACTTCAAATTCTTTTCTTTTAAGCTTTTATTTATTATTTGACAGAGAGAGACACAGCAAGAGGGAACACAAACAGGGGGAGTGGGAGAGGGAGAAGCAGGCTTCCTGCTGAGCAGGGAGCCTGATGTGGGGCTCAAACCCAGGACCCTGGCATCATGACCTGAGCTGAAGGTAGATGCCTAACGACTAATCCACCCAGGCGCCCCAAATTCCTCATTATTTTTGATGTTGCCCTGCAGATTCAGGGAGATTCAAAGTTGTTTTTGGAGATCATAATCGCACTAATTATAGTCCCGGACCAAAACTTCAATTAATGAAGTGTTTTTAGTTGTTGTTGTTGTTGTTTTTTACAGTTTTCCTCCTGCCTGTCCACAAATCATTTTATGGTTTTGTTATGCTTTTTAAATCCCAAGCCAATCAGTCATTTTAGGGCTCTATTCTGGAGTACCTTTTCCAACAACATTTTAATAATGAAGTATTTTGAATAAAATACTAAGACTTCATTAATTTCATGCATTGAAACATTAATAAATCTTAAACACTGGTAGGGCAATACTGGATAAACTGACAGAGGTAAGCACATTGCAAGTATTCCATTTTAAATGTATAACTTACTACAGAATATTACCAAAATTATGGCAGCAAAACAAAAGATTTACATGCAACACTTTTGGTGGGGGTGACTAGCTAGGTAAGTAAACAGGCAAACACCTTGGAAGTGGCTAACTTCACCAAAACTTTAAAAAGAAACCCAGAACAACAGCCTTCAGTGGCCTTAACAAATGTAGTGCTCTTTAGAGCCTTTAGAAGAAATACTAAGCTAGACACTGGAAAGAACCCCCTTGCTGGGCTATGACATACTGGCTGAGCGGGTTATTGTTGATAGTTGATCATTCAAAAGAACAACGTGTAACTCACTGGCCAGGTACGGAAATAATAAAGCACATCTTCACATAACTTATTGTCCCTTTACTGTTTTCTGAGCCTGCATCTATACTTTTCTCGATATAGATTATTCTTTTTAAATTTCTCATGTTTTGGTTTGTTTCATGTGTATAACTACTTTTAGAATTTTTTTTTTTAGAAAAGACAAATCTTTGTGATAACTTTTTGATTTGTTACAAACACTGTTCTTAATGACTTTAAGGTCTTTTCTGGGGCATCCTGTTTTTATACAATTTAATATTGAGATGTGTTGGTTATCATATTGAAATTAATCTAATGTACCCAAAGAATAATAAATCTTAGAACCTGTTAAGTGAAAAGAACAGAACAGTATATGCCATATACCATTATATATTAAAAAATGCATGTATTTTTATATACATAGAATATATGCAGGATACAAAGTAACAAAATGTTACTATTAATACTGGCTTACTCTGAGGAGGTGTGGTGAATGGCTGGGTAACAGGGGTACAAGATTTCCTTTTCACAGTATATTCCTTGTACTTTAAAATTTTTGTTCCATGTACAGGAATTAACAATTTAAAAACAGAATTTAATGATAAAAATCTTATTACAGGGCGCCTGGGTGGCTCAGTGGGTTAAAGCCTCTGCTTTTGGCTCAGGTCATGATCTCAGGGTCCTGGGATCGAGGCCCGCATCGGGCTCCCTGCTCAGCGGGGAGCCTGCTTCCCCCTCTCTCTGTCTGTCTGCCTCTCTGCCTCCTTGTGATCTCTCTCCCTCTGTGAAATAAATAAATAAATAAAATCTTAAAAAAAAAATCTTATTACACATAGTAGGTCTTCAATAAACATGGAATAAAAATATAAATGAATAAATGAATTAACTAAAATGAATCTTGATGAATCTTAAACTTGCACTAAACGTTTACTTGCACTCAAGCCTTGTGGTGTTATGTGCCCAAACTGCAGCAAACTTTAAGGCTGTAAATGGTCAATATCTGTAAATCTTCAGAAATGGCAGAACTGTGACATAGCCAAGAAAAGAGCTTTGGTTGATAGAAGAACAGCATTTTTGTAAGTGGTTCTAGGCTAGTCCTTAAAAAATTCCCAAGTAAATAAAACCAGATTATCCTCCATCCCCCAAATCTGTGAAAGAATTACCAGTCATGGGCAAAAACACCTCTTACGGTCTAGAAGAAAAGCACTAACTCTATTGTTAATAAGTCAGGTCCCAAACTTGCCTAGTGGCAGTTTTATCAAGCTTCATCTCACTGCTAAACAGTGAAATTTCACAATTGCATAAGATTAAAGGGATATTTATTTATTTTTGGGGGGTGGGGAGAAGGGGGTTATGGAGGGAGAATCTTAAGCAGGCTCCACACCCAGCACAGAGCCTGACACGGGGTGATCCCATGACCCCAAGACCATGACCTAAACCAAAATCAAGAGGCAGAGGCTTAACCGACTGAGCCACCCAAGTACCCTAACTAAATAGGCTTTTTATTTATTTATTTAAGAGGAAGAGAAAGGGAGAACCAGACTCCCCACTGAGCAGGGAGCCCAACATGGGCCTAGGTCCCGGGATGCTGGGATCATGACCTGAGCCAAAGGCAGACACTCAGCCAACTGAGCCACCCAAGAATCCCTAAATGGCTTTTTAAAACACAAATAAAGACTGAATTGGGGAAAAAACTATTGTCACTCTGTTATATCTCTAAATAGAACCAATCCATTACTCTTTATTACAAGGTAGTTTCGTATACAGATGGTCCACCTTAGGATGGTTCGACTTAGAATTTTTTGACTTTACCGTGGTGTAAAAGTGATACATTCAGTAGAAACTGTACTTTGAAATTTGATCTTTTCCACGGCTAGTGATATGCATGCAGTATGATTCTCTCTTGTGATAGTGGGCTGGGTGAGTGAGCTGCAGCTCCATCAGCCATGTGATCACAAAGGTAAACAACCCTGACAAAATCATTCTGTACCTACATAGCCATTCTCTTTCTCACTTTCAATATTCAATAAACTGCCTGAGATATGCAACATTTTATTATAAAATAGACTTGTGCCAGATGATTTTGTCCAACTGTAGGCTAACACAAGCATTCTGAGCCCATTTAAGGTAGGTTAGGGGTTTGATTTACAGTATTTTCAACTTACAGTAGGTTTATTGGGATGTAACCTCATCATAAGTCCAGGAAGATCTGCATCTCCCTACATTTGCTGAGGAAGTTGGTCCATATATTTTTCTGAAAAATAGTAAGAGGGAAAATAGACTTCAAATGAATATGTTTATTGTATCTCTTACTTCAGTGAAGGTAACCAAGAGTTTACACTAAGTGCAAAGTTACTTTAGGGTTTGTTTACTGCCTTATGTCCAAAGATAAGCAAACCAGCAACTTACTATATATTTAGGTCAAGCCTTAGGGACAAGCATGGATCTAAAAAGTGACAGTTTCTTGGAATCAAAAGGTTACAGTGGAATTCTAGCTATTCTCGTTCAGAGATGAAGGCTGAATTGTGGAATTCACTACACCACATAGATTCTTAAAGAGTTTTGCCAAAAAAATGGAGACAACTGGATAAAAGTGGTTTTATGTTGAGCAGCCCTATGTAAAATGCTTACAACAGTGTCTGGCACAGGAGATTTGCTATGTAAATGTTAAATGCTATTTATTATCATGATTATTAATGACACTCACCACTTCAAAATAGTCAAAAGTTTTTATTAGCCATACTGTATCTTTATATAAAACAATCTGTAGAATACTAAAAGAGGAAACAGTCCCTGTTTGTAAGAAGTTTATAGTGATATATTTTGAAGAACAAAAAGTTAAATTGTTAAAGAAAAAAATATTTAGTTTCTTTGAGGCAGCATCTTTTGCTAGTTTAGCTGGAGTCTTGCATCAAAGGTTGAGAAAAGTTTGTAGCCCCTTCTTTCCCAAACAAGTTAAAAATAGAGAACACTAGTATTTAAAATAAACCAAAACAAACTTACTGCTTTTCAACAATTCTGGTGTCATAAAATCTATCTAAACCAAACTCCACATAGATCTTGAATACAAGAATCAACATTCTCAGGGAAGTAAGGCACTTCGGTGGGAGTCTATCATCTTTTTTTTTTTTTTCCTGACAAGGGTAGAATGGCAAGAGGAAAAGGCCAGGAGGAAGACTGCCTAGAGACCTGGGTACATGGAACTAGTCCTTAGCCTTCATGTATGTAACCTCCATTTCAGAACACCTTTATTTTTGGATACCTTCCAGTCTATTAAAAGGGGAAGAGAAGACGAGAAGAGAAAAGAAAGAGAAGAGGAATAAAAGGAAATATTCTACAGCTGTACTGGATAATTGAAAGGTGGGAAATGTTCTTCAGTGAGTAAAACTGTCTCAGAATGTCTCTGAAAAGGAGAGGGCAAAAATCTTTTTGAAAAAGAAAACTTTAATTTCTGGTAGAGATTGCCCTGGAAAGGTTAACCTTCCAAACTGACAGGAAGGCACACCAAACCCTTACACATAATTTAAACTTCCCTCCGACATACAATAGAAAATCTACCCTTGCGGCATTAGGCCTTTCTTACCTACCTTAACATATACCCTATCACTCCCCCCGCCCCCCAGCCTTCTCTTCTCAGGTGGAAATTAAGGAGAAATTTAACTTGCTTTGCTAACCTGAGGAAAAGTTTTCTACACGGAGAATGTATAAATTAGATCGCAATATGTTTATATGGCTATCTGATACTGTTAAGGTAATTTCCGAATTCTGTAGCTTTTGCATTCTTAATAGTGGACAATAATGGACTTTGAAATACCTGAATTTTAAAATACAAAGACTGCATACATGTTTGCCTGAGGTCCTCAGTACTTCAGAGGATCCACTAAGGGCCCCTCCCATTGATTGGTAAGACTTTCGAATATGTTTTAAAAAGAGAGATTTAGGTCTTCCAGAGGAGACAGAGCAAGACACGGAGTTTAATTCTCAAACCAATGCTTTTCCCAAAATAATCACATACCCCCATAAAGGAAATAGGAAATGAAACAATACACTCAATTTGGATTTGGAGGTGGCCTTCCTAAGCAATTTATTCAAGTATAAACAATAATTATGTAGAAAGAACCTGGTTATAAATATAATTACGAAACCTTATTAATTCACATTTATCAGCGGGGAACCAAAATTGCATTATGAAGAGGTTTGAATTATATAACAGAATTACTAAAACTGCTCCTTTGTTAAGTCTACCTGCCTCTCTCATCCCCAGGTTGTCCTGTACACAGTTTACTAGGTAGAAGGAAGAAGTGTTTCTACAAAGAAGAAACGGCATATACAAAGGCTGAGCGGTCAGGGTTAGGATTTTGAAACAACCCTGCATTTTCTGCCTCTTATTATCCTCCTCATCACTATCCTTCCCAATGACCTGAGGATTTTGAACAAGATAAAATGAAAATAGCCTAGCTTTAGCACAGGCTGAGTTAAGCAGACCTAGGTTTAAATCTCAGCTTTAAAGTACTTTTAAGTTAAAAACAGCTTAGTGACATATCTATAAGTTTGGGGAGATGGGATTTCCCTAGGTTCTTGGTAGAAAGGTTCTTTGTTTAGGAGCATGGTTGCAGTGACGAAGAGTTCTCCCCAATAATTCTTGGAATTCATCTCTGTCTCATTCCAATGGATTCTGTAAGTGGGCTTGGTTGCCGACATAGTCTGAATCATGTATTCCCAATGTTATGGTTGAAGAACATCTCGGCTGTTTCACGCATCATGTGGTCTCACACCTGGGTTGGTCAAAGGAATGACTAGTGGACCACAGGGGTTATACAACATGGAGTTAGAAGGCTTCCAGATTAACTTCTCATTGGAAACAGGAGCAAAAAACCCTGGGTTCTAGCCTGTCCGGGCCTGATGGAACATGAGATGAAGGCAGCATATGTAGTTCTCTACTTGGATGGCTACTCCAATAAGTGTTACCTGTTTGCAATTTATGTCTTTGTGCTTGTTAACTTCCTTTGGCATTTAACGTTTCCAGATTCTGATTCCCACTGATGAGGCTGTGGCAAACATACATAAGACAAAATAGTGACATGTGTGTGCGGGGTGGGGATGAGGGAGTGGTAAAAACGATGGCTGTCTCAGAATAGTGTATTCTGAGCTTGGTGAGATTTACTCTACTTCTGGCCTTTAAGCACTGAGTAGACTAGCAGCCCTGGAGGTTGGTATCATAGTACAAAGTGTAGTCCCCTGCTACAAGATTTCCCATTTCTTTCTTGCTACCAGATTGTTGGTGGTAAACAAGAGGTTTATTTGTATACCTAGAAGACTTAAAGAGGGCTCTGTCAAAGCAGGATAGAGTTAAAGCCCTCAGTCTGAGACCATGAGTTTGAAGACACTACAGAGAAAAGAACTTGTCTATAAGCAGTTAGCTTGGAATCTGAAGCTGAAGGCTGTCCATCGAAAAGGATGTAGTGGGCCATTTCAGTCACTGTCACAGATGAGAAAATTGTGGAAGAAGTTGTCGGGAAGTCTACTGGGTCTCTTAACTGTGAATCCTGATCTACCAAAGGTGACATTAAAAGGAGAATCTCTTAAAGAAAAAAAAGAAGAAAAGAAAAAGAAAAGAATCTCCATAGAGGGATGAGACTGCCAAATGCTGTTACTAAGACTCTTGTTCCGACATTAAACTTTTCCTTGGGGATGTTACATGAATTATCACCGACACTATGAGAAAGACTAGGAGGTGGGAAGCACTTCCCTTTTGGCCTGCCTTTTTTTTTTTAAAAAGACTTTATTTATTTATTTGTTTTAGAGAGTGGGTGCCTGAGTGGGGGAAAGGGGCAAAGGGGGAGAATCTTCAGACTCCCTCGCTCAGTGCCGACAACAAGGTGGGGCTGGATCTCACAACAACCCTGAGATCATGACCTGAGCCAAAACCAAGGGTCAGATGCTTAATCAACTGAGCCATCCAGGTATCCTCCCTTTTTGCCTGCTTCTTTTTTTTTTAAAGATTTTATTTATTTATTTGACACACAGAGAGAGATCAGACCACAAGTAGGCAGAGAGGCAGGCAGAGAGAGAGGAGGAAGCAGGCTCCCTGCTGAGCAGAGAGCCCGACGCGGGCCTCGATCCCAGGACGCTGAGATCATGACCTGAGCCGAAGGCAGAGGCTTTAACCCACTGAGCCACCCAGGCGCCCTTGCCTGCTTCTTAAATAGCTCCACAGAGCCCAAGCTGGAACAAACTAGCTGCTGCAATATGTATTTGCCACCCCTGCCCTAACTGCCTGTCCATTCCTCATTTTCTAACCCCACACAATTTTCTGTCATTGTTTTTCCACTTTATGCTGATTAAAAATAAAGTACTATGAGTTTAAAGAATTCTTTCTTTTGTATTATTGAATAATGTATGCTGTAGAAATGTCAAGCAAACATGTACTGTAGTTAATGCTATAAAGGGAAGGGCTTCATGAAGCACATTTGAAACATCTGAACTCTTGAGACCTAGAAGGGTACGGACTCACTTTCACCATACTGCTCCACTCTTTATTATCTGATACCGGGCTGATTAACTTTTCCTAGTCCTTGAGGACTTTCCAGTTTGAATCTGATTCAGATTAAAGCTGACTAAAATTCAGGGATAAGCAGAGTAATGCGCCAATAAACAGACTTACAAAACATGAGTATTTACCTTCCCTTCTGGGTCTCCAGGAAAGCCTCTTGGCCTGGCTCCTACTAGACAGATCTGTGGCAAAGGCCATTTCCTTCATATCAGTAAGAAGGGCCCTCAACATTTTTTAACTCCTCTAAATTCAAACCCTGGAAAGCTAAACCCACAAGTGACACGTTCTAACTATTCTATGTTACAAGTACTCTATGATTGATTGATAATAAGAATGTTTTATTTAAGGAAACCATTCCACACTACCCAAAGGGGTATAACCTTATTCTGTGGCCATAAAAATAATCCTATCAGAGTATAATAGGCATAACATCTGAACTCATGGTTTGTATGAAAGGTAAGCTGGGGGGAGGGAGGAGGCTTCACTCTTTTAATACACAGCTCAGAAGTGGGTTTGGTAGCCCCTGGACCTCACTTGGGTGGTGTCATAGATATTGTACAGCATGAGGCACTGTGGCAGATTACAGTTCTCAGAGGTCACCACAGACTGAGTTCATGCTTTATTTAAGCCTTATCTTGTTCACCAGTACAGCAGCATCAACGTCCAGTTAGAACACCCAGGTCTGGCTACCCAAGCAGGTGGATACATAAAGCTAGTCATTATGATCTAAGAGGCCTCCTTCATTGCATGCACCACTCTTCTGAGTCATATCAGGCTTGAGGTAGAGCTGTTCAGGAGTTCCAACTGCCTGCTGCTGCTGTTGAGTAGGGGCCACAAGGTCCAAGTTCTCACAATGAAAGATCTCACGCCATGGAATATGGGTGCCAGGACACCCAGAACTTCCTGGAATACAGGTGATATTAAAATTAAGCTTTAAAAAACATGTCCCAATATCTCCATTCCCAACTTAGTGCCTCGAAGTGCCTTACGAACAGAAGAAGTGAGCACAACTATCCCAAATTCAGGTAAGCAGGGAGTTGTTCTTCACTGCAGTGCATTTTCTTCTTTCAAAGGCAGATTTGTGGCCAACAGCTTTCATCAGGATTGTTTAGCCCTACAAGGGATATAAGGAAACTAGAACAGGATTTTCTTAAGTCAAGATGGCCTTCGGGGCACCTGGGTGGCTCAGTGGGTTAAAGCCTCTGCCTTCAGCTCAGGTCATGATCTCAGGGTCCTGGGATCGAGCCCCATGTCGGGCTCCCTACTCAGGTGGAAGCCTTCTTCCTCCTCTCTCTCTGCCTGCCTCTCTGCCTACTTGTGATCTCTCTCTCTCTCTCTCTCTCTCTGTCAAATAAATAAATAAAAACCTTTAAAAAATATTATAAAAAAAAAATAAATAAAAAAAAAGATGGCCTTCAAACTCTAGGAATTAATCTCCTATGGTATTAATAGTTATAAATGACAATTTCTGCTCATGTATTTTTGGTGAGAACGAAATGAGGAGTACTTCCTGATGATTCCAGAAAATACTGATTATGTGACCTTAAGCAAGTTACTTAACCTTTTGTAACTATAGCTGTCTGTAAAATGCGGATTATAACACTACTTAGTTTATAGCATTTTTATGAGTAGTACACGAGTTAATATGTATAAAGTGCTTAGATCAATGTCTGGCATATAGTAAGCACTTCCTAAATCCTAGCTATCATTAATTTATCATTATTATTATTTCCAATCTCCACCCCATCTGTCTAGAATACTAAAGATGGGAAAGAAGGGAGGGAAGGTAGGAGGGAGAAAAAGTAAAAGGAAGGAGCTTAGGGTTAGCCAGGGTCAAGCAGGTAGACA
Organism: Ailurus styani; assembly: GCA_002007465.1. Lineage (NCBI taxonomy): Eukaryota > Metazoa > Chordata > Mammalia > Carnivora > Ailuridae > Ailurus > Ailurus styani. The sequence goes on from LNAC01000256.1 coordinate 2,153,513, forward strand.
GGTCTGGAAAATATGTAGGACCATGCCTAGAAGGAATGCTTGCCAGGAAAGATCCTAAATAATGATATAGTTAACAAAGGGCAGAGGCCAAAACTGTCTCTGTGCTGGCAGAAATAAGCAGGACACAAGCTTTATCAGACCAGGAATGGAGTGATGGTATGGGAATTGTACTGCCATATACAAATAGAGCCTCAGGCAACTTGCTTGAAACAAACTGAATTAGAGGATTAAACAGGTCAAAAGGAATACTCTTGGTACTTTTTGCTCATATGGATTGTTTTGCAACCTTTAAAGTCTTTAAGTCTCTTAAGACTTTATTTTATTTTTTAAGGATTTTATTTATTTGACACAGAGAGAGATTACAAGTAGGTAGAGGCAGGCAGAGAGAGGGGGAAGCAGGCTCCCTGACAAGCAGGCAGCCTGACACGGGGCTCGATCCCAGGACCCTGAGATCATGACCTGAGCTGAAGGCAGAGGCTTTAACCCACTTAGCCACCTAGGTGCCCTGCTCTTAAGACTTTAAAGTCTTCAAGCATTAGCGTGAGTTTATCAAAATTTTTTAGGTTTCCCCCCAAAATTTTTGGGCTTTTTAATCTCAATTTCAGACAATTATTAAAAAACAATGTAAATGTCCCTTACTATCAAAGCCATTGCAAATATTAAAAAACGCAGTAATTAGTACACATAATTAGTACACATGTAATTACAATTAGTACACGTGTAATTACAATTAGCACATGTGTACTAGTAAATGTAGAACAGTATGATTCCTTGAAAAACACAAATTCACAAAAAAAAATTCTTAAAGACTCAAAGAAATAGAGAAGCAAATCTTTGGCCACCAAAACTACCAAACACACAAAAAGTCAGCAGTTGGATATAATCATTTTTGACTAATCTGTCATGCTGAAGAATTTTTTATTGAGAGCAATTTTGTTTTCTACCAAATTGCTGAGGCTCTCTTCATATGTAGCAGTTTGTTTTCACTGTTTTAATCAAATCGTCTCTTGCAGGCAGAGAGCCAAAGAAGCCAACTGATTAGGATGCCAAACTGCAGGTTGGTAAGGTAAGTGAAGGGTCAAAACAGAGCAAGAGGAGCCAAGGAAAAATGGGGAAAGCTCAGGGCAAGGCTTGAAATACATACATCTCGCCAACATTGGGTTAGTCCTCCTTCAAAGGGTAGCAAATTCATTTTAGATCCAGATTTGGCCTTTAGGATGCAGGACTACACTGATACATAACATAAAATATGAGAAAATGTTGTAAATGGAAGAGTTCACTATTATTATTTTTTTAAAAATTATATTATTTTTAAAGATTATTTCTTTGAGAGAGAAAGCACATGAATGCACACGAGTGGGAGAGGGAGAGAGAATCTCAAAACAGATTCCACGCTGAGCATAGAGCCTGATGCAGGGCTCGATTTCATGACCTGAGCCAAAACGAAGAGTCACTTAACCCACTACACCACCCAGGCACCCCAGGATTTTAAGTAATTGCTACGCCTAACACGGGGCCAAAACTCACAACCCGGAGATCAAGAGTCACAATGCCCCACTGGTGGACTGAGCCAGCCTGGTGCCCCAAGAGTTCTCTACTTTAAAAGAATGTTTTTTAGCATTGACATTATGCTAGGTGTTTGCTTAGCAAACTCTTTTCTTCATACATGGTATAAAAGCAAATTTATTTTCCATATTCCCCTTTGAGTTATTACAAATTATAAATGGGGATGTATTCTTAATCAATTAAGTACTATTGTGTTTTTTAAAAAAGCCCTTCCTGCTTTGTTTGGTGTTAGTGAAGTTAGGATAATAGCATCTTCCACCACAGAAATGACGGAATAATTAAGTGCATGTAAGTGAAGTATTTGAATTCCAGAGAAAATACACTCTAATTTTATTATTTTCCTTTTCTAGATAAAGCAACCAACGGGTAACTTACTCAACTTAAATAGTAACTAATAGTTATGAATTTTCAAACTTTTTGCATTTGCATTTCTCATCCCATTACTAATTTCTGAGGTTAAAACTCTTACCTTAAGATCTTCAAAAGTTTTGCTCATTTAACAAGCTTGCCAACAGCAGATTACCCATGCATCATCCAGTCTATCAGCCTTTAAAACAGGAAAGTGAATTTGAGGAATTTCATGCTAAAACCGAAAGCCACTAAAGAGCATCATGTCTTCTCTGGTTCTAATGTAATGATTTTGAAAGACTCCGTGATGAAATGCTTTTATCTTTAAAAAACCACACTTGGGGAGTGTCTGGGTGGCTCAGTCAGCTGAGTGACCAACTCTTGATTTCGCCTCAGGTCATGATCTCAGGGTCCTGGGATCCAGCCTGTGTTCAGGCGCCCTCATTGCAGAGTTGCTTGTCCCTCTCCCTCTGCTCCACCCCCTCCTCCACCCTGGCCGGTGTTCTCTTTCTCAAATAAATAAACAAACAAACAAACAAGTAAATGAAATCTTAAGAAAAGAAAAAAAAAAAGGACAGCCTTTCAAAAAAAAAAAACACCACACTTGGTACAGTAGAAGAACCTAGGGCCTGGAGATCTGGTTTTTCTGATCATACACCATTTATTAGATGAATAGCCTTAGAATAGTTAGCTTCTCTGGGCCTTAATTTCCAGTCTGTAAAGCCTCCTCTCCGCTCTAAATTTCGGATCCTGTGCTTACTAGTTTATTTCTTCAGTGTCTATGAATTAATCAGGAAGAAATATGGAGAAAACCAAGAATTTTACCTGTATCATTTCATCAGTTTTGCCAGCTCACCCATCCTATTTCTACTTTTAAGCTAAGAACCTTTCCCTTGCTTTTGATCTTTCCCTCTTAGGCACTTTATGAACAAATTATAATATTAATCACAAACACTTGTAGAGTGCTTTCCAAGTTTTACCAACCCCTTCTGCAAATACTTACTTGATTATTATCACAACAGCTCAGGCTGGTAGCTATTATCTTCAGTTTACCTGGCCTGCCCAGAAGAGTTCAATGAATTAATTGTCCAAAGTAACACAGATAATAAGTTATGGGAACAAACCTTCTGATTCCAAAGTCTATACTCTTTTCACAGTACTACAGTTCTTACTAGGAGCAGATCCAGATTTTGTGGAGCCTGAGGTGTATACAATTTTGGTGGACATTTTCAAGATAAGGAATACAAAATTACAACAGAGCGCTAACATAATCCTGTAAACACATTGTTAGGGCCCCTCTCAAGGCCCTGGAAGGGGTCTATACAAGTGAAGTGCTTTTAAGATTAATCTTTAGGATTGAGTTTCATGGTTTTCCATGGCTATACAATTATTTAATGCTCACTATATGCCAGACACTTAAGTAAAATGCTATTTTTATTATCATAAAAACCCTATGAGGTAGGTACTATCCTTGTTTTACAGAGCAGGGAATGAGGCTTGAAGAGTAAAATAATTTGCCTAAGGATATAGAGCTTATAAGTGCAAAGTATCAAAACTGGAACTGAGACCTGGCTTCTGGGTTGATATTATAAATCTACCCCACTTTGTTCCTATATAAGCCTTCTTTTCAGGTTTCCTGGGACTCAACTTATTCTACCACTTCCCACTACATTGTATAGTTCTGGCCCTGATAAGCTCATGTCTGAACCAGTCCCATTTTGTCTCCCTAACTCACTTCTACCATCTGCCAGGAACGCTGCTACCTACCACCCTAACAATCCTAAAGCCTGGCCACCTGGGTGGCCTGAATTGCCTTAATTCCCTGCATTTATCAAAGGTGAAAAAGAGTTACTGCTCATATGCTGTGCTTGGCCACAGACTCTGTACTGCCTTCTGAGGTGCTGAACTATTACTGAAAAATTTCTTTGTTCTGAAGCAGAGGCAGAGTGGGTGAAGCGAAAGAACATTTACATCTCAGACCCTGATCCGTCAATCCCCACTCCTCAATCTCAGTTCTTTATTTGCAAGACAAAACCTTAAGGCCAACCTCACAGGGCTGTGAGAACTAAAGGCGGAGGGGGCAGGGTTGGGGCCAACAGTAAGTGGTCATCAAATGTTGGTTGACTTCTTCTACCTGACTCAATCCCTCCAAAGAACTTGTAAACTCCTTGAAGACAGGGGCCTTCATACATTTTTGGTATTTCCCCAAAGCCAACATAAGAGACACCTCATGATTATTCAACCTGATCACCTAAACTGATACACTTCCAGTGTCTGGACTTGCTCAAGAACCTACAATGGCTCTTAGAACAAAATCAGGCTCTGGAGTCTGACTTTGGATGTTGGTCACTTACTCTGTGACCTCTGCAAAGTTACTTAACCTCTCTGAGCCTCAAGTCCCTTATTTGTAAAACGTTAATAATAGTTACCTACCTCATAAGGTTATGAGGATAATTCAGGTGAGCTGCTAAGTATAATCAGTCCCTGAAAACTGCTAGCTCTAATTATATCCTGTCCCGAACATTCTGTGTCCATAAAAACTTGGCCTCTGCATTTTCATTTCTCCATGATTCCAACATACACACCTCCCTAGGGGCCAGTCGCCAACCTCTGATCTGCTCTTCTTTCCGACTCGTGTGTGTAACGCCCAGCATTCATCAAATGCCACAGGGGAGGCTCTGTATTAAGAAAGTTCCACAGTTTTCTCATCAAAACCACCAAAAGTGCCCAGGAGGTCGGTTCTACTACTGTTGCCATTTTAGAGAACAGGAAACAGGCCGTGAGGGTTTGAGTGACTTCCCCGAGTTCACCGAACTCTGCTGAGGCCACAGCCCGCGCTCTCACCGCCCGCCCCTTCGGCCTCTTCCCGGCCCGAGGTGGCCCCGCGTCCATTCACACCCTGCCCAGTCCCTCCTCTTCCAGTCGTTTCCCCGCTCCTCCGCGCGCCCGTCGCCCCCCACACCTGAGTCAGGCCCCCGGGGGTACGACCCATCCGTCCTTGGCGGCTTTTCCCTTTTCTCTGCCATAGACTGAGAGGGGAGGCCGGCGCCGACGTCCCGCACGCGTGTAGGTCACCACGAACTCCTTGGACTGGGGACCCGAGCGGCGAGCTCCGCAGAGGAGCGCAGCAGCTCAGTGGACGCCGCAGAGCGGGGGCGCGGAGCGCGGGTCGTGCCGGGCCGCCGGTCACGTGGCGGGGAGGGGGCGAGGGCGCGCGCCAGAGCGCGGGCGGGCGCGCGCGCCTGAGAGCGTGTGGAGGCGCGAGTCGCGGTACGGGCGTCTGTATGGGGGGGGAGGGGGCGGCGGCCGGGAGGGCCGACTCCGCCCCCTGTGCGCATGCTCCGGCCCCGGCGGATTATAAGGCAGCCCCGCGGGCCCGGCCCGACAAAGTGCTGGCGAGCTGCGACGTGACCTGCCGGCCGCGTGGGTGCCCGAGCGAGCGAACGAGGTAGCTGGCGAAGGACGCGACCTGGACCCTGGGCCCTGCGGGACTCCAACCGGGTCACGTACACGCTTGGCGGCGCGAACCGCGCATAACGGTTAGTTGGGTAACGGCCGGCTGCGGCGCTGGGCGCGGACCCCACGGTGCCCCTGCCGCCCTGGCGGGTGGGAAGAAGCTTGCGGCGGGGGGGGGGGGGGTCTCGGGGGAGGGAGACGGCCCGGGAGGGGCATCGTGGCCGCGGGCAGCCGCGTAGCCCCGGAGCGCGGCTTTGGGGAAGGAGACCTTGAGGCGATGGGGACAGCGCCTCGCTCCGCGGAGCTGCGGCCCCGTAGTCAGGTGCGGGCCCCCAGGCCGGGGAGTTGGGTTTGGGTGCCGGTGACCTTGGGGAAGTAGCTTTTCCCCTAGCGTTCAGGAGTCTCCTCGAGAGATGCTTTGGCTTTGGAAAAGGGACAACGTGGGGCTGGTTCACGTGGTGCCTCCCCGCTCTCCTGGCCGCGTTCTGCTCGGAGGGAAGGGACTCGGGGCGGGAGTTATTTTGGACTCGTGGCATGCCCGCCCCAACCTCTGCCAGCCAATCCTTGCCCCACCTGGTGACTTGCGAGAGTGGTCTGGGGAGCCGCAGTCCCCGCAGCCAGGACGTGACTGCAGGGTTCGGGAGGACTTTGCGGAGGAGCAGTGCAGCTGGCTGACTCCGGGACTGGTGCTGACGGGGACTCTTTGTCATTCAACCTGTGGCTGCCGAACGTCGGCTGTAGCGCCCTCGCGCTCCTGGCCTCGAAGGCGGCCCTGTTGGGAAGAACCTGAAGGATAGTCTTCACTTGGTCAGATGCTCTCGTTTTGTTCCAAGTACATCCTTTTTTTCCACGTGCATTTTAGCATTTCATTTCTTTGTCACGACTTTTTTGGTGTGACAAGCAGTGGCCCAAACTACTTTGTAATTATTTTCAACCAAGAAACAAACGGATTTCTACTTGAGCCGGTTTCCAGCGTTTGCTTAGGAACAGGCGCCTGCCTACTGATAGCAGTAGAATGTTTACAGAGCTGCTCTTTACCATAACTAGTTTTGAAATGTTTTCCCCCCCCAAAAGTTATTCCGGTTTCGAAATAAAATGCGTACACGTCAGTTCCCTGATAAAACAAATGTGAGCTTAGTAACTAGTGGAATGTCGTGAACTCTGAATTGTGTGAAAGTTTGGAAGAGTATGACTAGGAATTAGGCATTAATAAACAATGTCTATGTCGTTTACCAGAACTGTGAGTGAATTAGACACTATGTATCTTCAACTTTTTAGTTTGCATTAAGTAGTACCCATAAATCCAAGTCTTATGCCTTGAAGTACAACTTTGCCTTCAAATTGCCGTAGAAAATATCAGGAATTCAAGACATCTAGCCTTTAATATAGGTAATGGGTAACTATTATTTAAAAGTTTAACAAACTCGAGTAATTTAGGGTTTAGATAAATGCTGTTCTTTAAATTGCAGTGACTCTTGTTAGATATATAAGTTAATGGTCTGGAGAGATTTTTATAGCTGAATAGCTTTAAAGGTTTGGTTGTAAGCTTAGCATAATAGGCTATAACATCCCTGAACAGATTTAAAAAAAAAGGATAAGAAGGTCATAGAATGAAACCATTTGATAGTGTTTGAGTCATTTACATGTCTTTTTATCTTCCGAATATTAATTCATATAACATTAACCCTGGAAAAGATCTTAATGACCAGCTAGTCAGATTCCCTTATTTTACGGATAGGAAATTGAAGTTGGAGAAGTTAAATGACTTAACATCTTAGGTGTGAAAACTTGTTGTTTGTGTGGGAATTAATGTGTCTTTTGACTCCCATTTAATCAGATTGGCAGTCTTAAACTTTGTGTAAAATTGTTAATATGGATATAAATTATTTTATACTAAAATAATTTTAAAATTTCTAAAATATAAGATATTTGAGTAACTTCTGCCCTATTTATGTCCTTCATTCCCATTGTGTTTTCAGTCCACTTTATAATGCATCCCTATGAAGGATTTAGGTCCCTGTCAATGCCTATATGGACAGTCTGTTTTTGTTGCAGATGAACACTAGGAAGATGGAACTTGGATATGAGAAAAACAGACCAGAGAGTTGTGAATATTTATATATTCAGTAATTTGTTATTAGCTACTAGACACTATGAGAGACTTAAGATTCAGCAATGAACAAGTTCTAGCCCTGTCCCTCCTGGAGTTTGTGGTTTAACTGAAAAGCAGATAGACTGGTAACAGTGATTACCACAAGTAATCTTTGTAAACAAATATTGAGTGTTATGATAGAAGAAGTACAGGTTCCTGTGGAATGAAATAATGTATTCCATTTTTTTTTAAAGATTTTATTTATTTATTTCACAGAGGGAGAGAGATCACAAGGAGGCAGAGAGGCAGGCAGAGAGAGAGAGAGGGGTAAGCAGGCTCCCCACTGAGCAGGGAGCCCGATGCGGGCCTCGATCCCAGGACCCTGAGATCATGACCTGAGCCGAAAGCAGAGGCTTTAACCCACTGAGCCACCCAGGCGCCCTGTATTCCGTATTTATGCGAAGATACCCAACTTAGTATAGAAGCAGTCTGGGTAGGCCTATCTGAGGAAATGCTACTTAACTTTTTCGACTTGATGGTTAGGAGCTAACTAAGCCAGGAAGTGATGGTGGGAAGAACATTCTAGCCATGAATGCTGAAGCTCCAGTCAGAGTACGGGGTACATTGGAAAAACTGCAAGAATTTACCAAAGCTAAAGCATAAGAGGGAGAAGGGAAATTAGGGGAGAGATGAAAGTTGGAGAGCTAGATAATGGAAGGCCTTCTAAGTCATTTTAAAGAATTAAGGAAGGTGCTACCTTAAAAATTTAAGGAAGCACTCTTGCCTTGAAGCTAATGGTTAAGGGTTTTAAGTGGAGTTGAGGATCATATTTTGCATTTTAGGAACTTCACTCTGCATATAATGTGGGAAACTGGCTGAGGGAGGCTTTTGGGAGTGTGAGAGACCACAGTGATGGACAGTAGTGGGAGGATGGGAGACGGGGGAACACACAGGATTCAGTGGCAGACTAGATGTGAGAAACTGGGGCAGCCAGAGTTAACAGTACCTCTGAAATTTCTAGCTTGACCAAATATGATTTTGTGGGTTTATCAGGTAGTATTTTTCTCCATTTAACCAGTGGGGGCAATTAAGACAAATAAAACAAAATCCATTCCTGTCCTCTTTGTAGTTCTGTTGGTGGTATTTTTTTCTTTGAGATTTTATTTATTTGACCCACAGAGAGAGAGAGAGAGATCACAAGTAGGCAGAGAGGCAGGCAGAGGGAGAGGGGGAAGCAGGCTCCCTGCTGAGCAGACTTGATACCAGGACCCTGAGATCATGACCTGAAATGAAGGCAGAGGCTTAACCCACTGAGCCACCCAGGCGCCCCTCTGTTGGTGTTCTTGATAGTGATTTTTTTTATTTATTCCCCTCTAAACAAACTACTATAGAAAAATTTCAAACACAGTTGACAGCCAGTGTTTCATCTATACCTTTTTCTACTCCCCCACACCTCTTGGGTTATTCGGAAGCAAGTTGTGTGTGTATAATTAATTCGTCTACGAATATTTTAATATATCTGTAAAAGATAGAATTCTAGGAAATCATAAGCAAGTACTATTATCTCACCTGTAAAAATGAACATAACCAAATAATCAGGCAGTATTCAAATTTTCCTCAATTGGATTTTTGTTGTTGTTGTTTTTTAAAGTAAGCTCTATACCCAATGCAGGACTTGAGCTCAAGACCCCAAGATCAAGAGTCACATGCTCTATGGACTGAGCCAGCCCGGCGTCGTACTCCCGGGTTTTGTTTTTTTTTAATTTTTTAAGATCTATATGTTTATTTGAGAGAGAGAAAGCATGGTAGAGAGGGACAGAGGCAGAGAAGTCAGGCAGACTCCATGCTGAGTGTGGACGGAGCCTGACTGAGGACTCCCATCTTACTACCCTGATACGGCGATCTGAGCCGAAACCAAGAGCTGGATGCTAACTGACTGTGCCACCAGGGCGCCACCCCCTTCCAGGTTGCTTTTAAGTAATTGGTTTGTTTAATTTGGGATCCAAACACAGTTATACATTACATTTGGTTGATATATCTTTTAATCTGCAGTTTCCCGCTTCCTCATTTCTCATAATTTATTTGCTGAAGGAACCAGGTTATTTTTCTGAAGTTTCCCTCATTCTGGATTTTGTTGAATATGTCCCTCTGTAATAGTTTTAACATGTTTTAGTTCAGCATATCCCTCGATTCCCTGTATTTCCTATAAATTAGTAGCTAGGTTGAAGATTTCAAGCATGCTTAGATCAATTCAGGTTTGATTACTGAGAGTAGGAACAGTGTGGGGGAGAGGACAAATATAATTCATAGGTGATGATGTATATTTCCATCAGGCCTTTGGTTATCACTGACTGCTATATTAATGGCATGGTTCCATTTTTTTCATTAGTGGTTTGCAAATGGCCTTTAATTATTCTAACATTCCTTTTTTTTTTTTTTTTTTTTTTTAGTTTTTTTTTTTTTGGGGCCGCGTNTGGCTCAGTCAGTTAAGCGTCTGCCTTTGGTTCAGGTCATGATCCCAGGGACATCAGGCTCCCTGCTCAGTGGGGAGCCTGCTTCTCATTCTGCCTGCCACTCCCCCTGTGTGTGTTCTCGCTCTCTCTCAAGTAAATACAATCTCTTTATTTTTTTTAAGATTTTATTTATTTATTTGACAGAGAGAGATATCGAGAGAGGGAACACAGCAGGGGGAGTGGGAGAGGGAGAAAGCAGGCTTCCCGCAGAGCAGGGAGCCTGATGTTGGGCCTATCCCAGGGCTGTGGGATCATGACCTGTGCGAAGGCTGGAGCTTAATGACTGAGCCACCCAGGCGCACCTCTCTAACATTCCTTAATTGATTAACTAGAATATTTCTATAGAGAGAAGTAGGTTTTTGTTTTGTTTTGTTTTTTAAAGATTTTATTTATTTGACAGAGAGAGATCACAAGTAGGCAGAGAGGCAGGCAGAGAGAGGAGGAAGCAGGCTCTCCGCCGAGCAGAGAGCCCGATGTGGGCCTTGATCCCAGGACCCTGAGATCATGACCTGAGCCGAAGGCAGAGGCTTTAACCCACTGAGCCACCCAGGCGCCCAGAGTAGGGTTTTTTTTACCCCTAGTTTTATTTTGAGATATAATTGACATCACTGTATAAGTTTAAGGTATACCACATTATGGCTTCACTAGCATGTATTGTGAAATGATTGCCACAAAAAAGTTTAGTTATTATCCATCAGCTCATTAGATAAAATAAAAAGAGCAAAAAGAAATTTTTTCCTTCCAAAGAGAACTCAGAATTTACTCTTAACCTTCATATATATTCACATAGCAGTGTTAACTATAGTCATCATGATGTACCTTACATCTCTAGTACTTATAATTGGAAGTTTGTACCTTTTGACCACCTTCCTCTAAGTGGTTTTTGAATAGCAAGGGCAAGTTAAAGTTTGTGTGTTTTGTTTTGATAGAGAGATAGAGAGAGAGAGAAAGAAAGAAAACACACAAGCAGTGGGAGGGGGAGGGGGAGAAGGAGGCTTCCCGCCCAGCAGGGAGCCGGATTCGGGAATGATCCCAGGATTCTGGGATCATGACCTGAACTGAAGGCAGGCGCTTAATGACTGAGCCACCCAGGCACCCCAAAGTTTGTGTGTTTTAATACAGTATCATATGTGATTGAGACACTATCTTTTTTGGAGATATGTATGTATATATTTATTTTTAAAGATTTTACTTATTTGACAGAGCACACAAGCAGGGTGAGTGACAGGCAGAGGGAGAAGCAAGCTTCCCACTGAGCAGGGAGCCCGATGTGGGGATGTGGGACTCCCATGTGGGGATGTGGGACTCGATCCCAGGGATCCTGACCTGAGCCACCCAGGTGCCCCTGGAGAAGTATATTTAAATGTATCAAGATATATCCTCTTTAAAAGCCAGTATTTTGGGGCGCCTGGGTGGCTCAGTGGGTTAAAACCTCTGCTCTCGGCTCAGGTCATGATCTCAGGGTCCTGGGATCGAGGCCCTCGTTGGGCTCCCTGCTGAGCAGGGAGCCTGCTTCCCCCTCTCTCTCTCTCTGCCTGCCTCTCTGCCTCCTTGTGATCTCTCTCCCTCTGTGAAATAAATAAATAAAATCTTTATAAAAAAAATTAAAAAAAAATAAAATAAAAATAAAAGCCAGTATTTTGTTAAAATGTTTTTAGCACTGATATTAGCACTTCAAATGGTTTTTAGTATTTGGAATATTTAGAATTTCTGTTCTTACATTGATAGGGTTTCTTTTCTTCTCTGCTCTTTCTTGAAGAGTGTATTTGTTCCCATAGCTTTTGGGGAATTTCTGGTAGAAACACTACGAAATCTAAATTTTAAGCTGTAACCAGAATATAGGTTTTATATTCCTTAAGTACAGAGATTGATTACTCTTATCAGTGATCTGCTTTTCTAATTATCTCTTGGGCATTTCATACTTAAAATGTTGCCTGAGGTTCACTATTTCTACCTGTACTCAACTTCCCTTCATCCCCCAAACTTAGTCTTTTCTTCTGACTACGTTCTTTCAGGTAGTTAGGCTTAAAACCTCTGAGTCATCTTAATACTTTGCTAGTGGGCCCCCTGCCCTCCCAAATGCAATTATCTGCCAAACCTGCCAAACGCTTCTTTTCTTTGTGTCCATTCTCTCTCCCCGCCCCCAACCCACTTTTCATTTTATCATTACTTCCTAGGTTCTGTTGCTGCCTTGATTGTTGCAGTGGCCTTGTACCTTCCATCGTTGCCATTCCCCTTTCCAGTCTGTTCTTTGGTGTGCTCCCAGTTCTGATCATGTCATTTCTTTAATCAAAATCTTCTCATGGTTTTCTCGTGCCTACCAAATTTAGTATTTGTCTAGATAGATTTAAGTCTTCAATATGACTCCCAAGTTACCCTTCTGAGTTGTATATTATTTTTCCTTTAACTTGCACTGACAAACTGAAATTTTTCTCCATGCTTTTTTCACTTAAATTTTTTTTTCTCTTTTCCTGGTCATAGGATCCATTTTATAATGGATCTGTATGCCAAGTTTAGTATAGTTGAGATGTTTGACCCCTTGTGTCCTATAAAGAAGGAATAAAACAACAATGGTGATCTTAAGGAAATGGTGATTTCTGGGGTCACAGTACACACAATGACAGCAGGAGTTCACATCTACCAAAAGGAAAACTGGCTGCAGGGGCTAAGCTATTGAGGAGTACAACTGACCATTTATGCAAAAGAAGCAGGATCCGGCTCTGTTGGTTGTCCTTACTACTATGTTACTAATCATAGCTCATAATATTGTTGAATCTGATTTGATTACAATGACATAGCCTTCATATAAAGGAGAAATTCCTCAGAATGTATGAGCATTGTAAGCTGCATATTTGATCATTTGTTTGTTTTTTTAAAGATTTTATTTATTTATGTATTTATGTATTTATTTATTTATTTATTTCACAGAGGGAGTGAGATCACTAGTAGGCTGAGAGGCAGGCAAAGAGAGAAGGAAGCAGACTCCCTGCTGAGCAGAGAGCCCACATTCGGGCCTCAATCCCAGGACCCTGAGATCATGATCTGCTGAAGGCAGGGGCTTTAACCCACTGAGCCACCCAGACACCCGCATATTTGATCATTTGTTGAAAAATACTTCTTCCCTTTGATTTTGCTCTTACTGTATAAATCACCAAAGATTTTTGAGGGAATGAAAGCTTGATAATACTGCTCTAGTGTGTTAAACTGTTTTAGATAGCAATAGGGCTTTTTTTTTTATTACGTTTTTATTTTAAATCTAATACATTGGGCGCCTGCGTGGCTCAGTGGGTTAATGCCTCTGCCTTCGGCTCAGGTCATGATCTCAGGGTCCTGGGATCGAGGCCCGCATCGGGCTCTCTGCTCAGCAGGGAGCCTGCTTCCTCCTCTCTCTCTGCCTGCCTCTCTGCCTGCTTGTGATCTCTCTCTCTCTGTCAAATAAATAAAATAAAATCTTTAAAAAAAAAATAAACCTAATATATTTAACAACCAGTGTTATATTAGTTTCAGATACACAATATAGTGATTGAATAATTCTGTACATTACTCAGTGTTCATCGTGGTACGTGTACTTGAAACAGGACTTTTTAAAGTTGCCTTATATAGTTTTGAGACTTAAAGCTTTTACTTTATTAACTCTCTTTTCTATTCCCGTATCAGTGGTTTTTAACCTAGCATGTGCAGACTGGTCTTCCATTGTGGATGGAATTCAGGGAGTCTCTGAACTTGCTGGAGAAAAAAAAAATTACATCTTTTCATTAACTTCTACAAAAAATTTAGTTACTCCAACAATGAATGTAGGCAACAATCCATAAGTCGTTCTAGCAGTACTTGTGACTTTGTCATCAATGGAAATTTTCATATAATATGATGGTTGCAGCCAACTTGAAATTGTTTAAACTCATTACTTCAAAATTACTGTAATTATTAGACCTACTGCTAGATCTTATCTAGCTTGTTATTTTTAAAAGCACATATCAATTAAAAAGCATATGTCAATTAAAATATATTTTGACAATTATGTGTTTATATTTTATGCATTTAAAAACATCATTCTAACAAAAATAATGACAGGTTTTACCAAACTGGCAAAGGAATCTGTGGCACTAAAGAGGCTAAGAACTTTTGCTCCTAACTCCTCCTAGCTCTTACATGTCTGTTCTGACATAAGAATGGTTAGCCAGAGGCTGTGATGGAGTGTAGTGTACAAATCATGATATCACAGGTTCATGTAAATTGTTTGGCCATTGACTTTTGTGTACTAAATCATAAATTTTGACCTCACAAATGGTAGGGAACAAAATATTTGTGTATTCTAAGGGCTAGTAAGATTTCTACAAATTTGGGCAGAATAATTTTCCTTTGTATTCAGGAAGTATATGTGTATATAACTTAAAATTACGGTTTCCAAAATTCTGTGGGTTTTTTTATTTTTAAAAAATTAAAAAAAAATTTTAAGTAAGCTCTAGCTCCAACATGGGGCTTTAACTCACAACCTCAAGACCAAGAGTTGCACACTCCACTGACTGAACTAACCATGTACCCCCAAAATTCTCTTAAATGCTATAAGTTAAATGGAATCGGGGGTGTCTTATTGACTTGGAGGACTTTCTTGCCCTCTTTTGGATATATCAGCAAAGGTACTTCAAATTGCTTCCAATCTTATCTTTACAAGTTCACTCTAGTGGATGCAGCCTTTTATTTTGCTCAACTAAGCGAATCCCTAATGGGGTCAGTGGAATTCAGGTTTGAAGTACCTACTCTGGAGATTAGAAATACACATCCTTGGGGTGCCTAGCTGGCTCATTCGGAAGAGTGTGTGAGTCTTGATCATGCGTGAATTTGAGTGCCACGTTGGGTGTAGAGATTACTTAAATAAAAATGAAAGAAAGACACATCTTTTCTTTCTTTCTTTTTTTTTCCAGATTTTATATATTTTGACAGAGAGGGAGTATGTGAGAGCACAAGCTGAGCAGAGGGAAGGGGCAGAGGGAGAGGGAGAAGCAGGCTCCCCACTGAGCAGGTATCCTGATGTAGGACTCAATCCCTGCACTCTGGGATCATAACCTGAGCCAAAGGTAGACACTTAACCAGCTGAGCCACCAAAATGCCCAAGACACATCCTTTCTATTGTGATTGTGTAATGATGTTGTTTGTATTTACTCTGTAACCTAGAATACTACTTGATGGAGTTAGTAGAGGGAAAACAAATGGTTTAACAGTTACTGTAGTTTCCAGGAAAATAAAACACTCATTTGAAAATTGAATATTTCTAATAAAGGAACTGATAATTATCTTAGAAGACAATATAGTCTTGTCAGCAATTAAGAAGGCTATTTAAGTTTTTGGGTTTTTTGTTTTTTTAAAGATTTTATTTATTTACTTGAGAGTGAGAAAGAGAGAGAGAGCGAGAGAGCGTGCCCTTTTGAGGGGGAAGGTCAGAGTGAGAAGCAAACCCCCCCGAGCAGGGAACGCAATTCGGGACTTGATCCCAGGACTCCAGGATCATGACCTGAGCTGAAGACAGTCACCCAGCCAAGTGAGCCACCCAGGCACCCTGGTTAGGTTTTTTTTTTTTTTTTAAGATTTTATTTACTTATTTGTCAGAGAGAGACAGAGACAAGCAGGGGAGTGGCAGGCAGAGGGAGAAGCAGGCTTCCCGCTGAGCAAGGAGCCAGATGTGGGACTCCATTCCAGGATCCTAGCATCACTACCTGAGCTGAAGGCAGATGCTTAACCGACTGAGCCACCCAGGCATACCCTATTTAAGTTTAACCCAGTATATTTTGAGGTAATAATGCTGACTTATTTTTGCTACATCTTTAGTGTCTATGAATATCTTCTAAAAAAGTTTTCTGTGTTCACAGTAGCCAAACTATGGGAAGAGCCCAGATGTCTGTTAACAGATGAGTAGATTAAAAAAATTTGGTAAATATATACAATGGAATATTATTCAGCCATCAAAAAATGAAATCTTGCCATTTGCAACGACATGGACTGAACTAGAGGGTATTATGCTAAGTGAAATAAGTCTGTCAGAGAAAGACAAACACCATATGATTTCACTCATGTGGAATTTAAGAAACAAAACAGAAGAGCATAGAGGAAAGGAGGGAAAAATAAAACAAGATGAAATCAGAGAGGGAGACAAACCATAAGAGACTCTTAACCATAGGAAACAAACTGAGGGTTGCTGGAGGGGAATGTGGGGTGGGGTAACAGGGTGATGGGCATTAAGGAGAGCACATGATGTAATGAGCACCGGGTGTTATATAAGACCGATAAATCACTGAACTCTACCTATGAAACTAATAACACACTATGTGCTAATTAATTGAATTTAAATAAAATTAAATTAAAAAAACTTTGCAAATACACATTTGAGAATGGTGGGTAATGATTTAATGCCAGACAAACAATACTCAATTTTAATACTCTTCTGTGGTTGTCTGTTACGGATGAAACAAACAAGAAGACAAAACAACTTAGTTTTTTTGAGATGAAGGTCAAAGTTAGCATAATAATGAAGTTCAGATTCATTCAAAGAATGTTTATTAAAGAATTACCATGTGTACAAGAAGTTACTAGAAAGGGATGAAGGAATATATGTTTTAAAAAATGGTTTGAGGGCGCCTGGGTGGCTCAGTGGGTTAAAGCCTCTGCCTTCGGCTCAGGTCATGATCTCAGGGTCCTGGGATCGAGGCCTGCATCGGGCTCCCTGCTTGGCAGGGAGCTTGCTTCCTCCTCTCTCTCTGCCTGCCTCTCTGCCTACTTGTGATCTCTCTCTATCTGTCAAATAAATAAATGAAATCTTTAAAAAAATAAAAAAATAAATAAAAAATGGTTTGAGTACATTTAGGACAAGAATAAAGCCTTGAAATGAAATGTTAGTATATTACTATGTTGTCTCTGGTCCTCAAAACTTAAGGTATGTTTATGTGAAAGTAAGTATAATGTTAATTATACTGTCCATGAACTCAGCCTTTTGCAAGAAAAAGAAAAGGTTTCTTTATCTTTTAATGAATTGTAATCCACTTATGCTCCCCATTAGGGTTCAGAATACTGGAAGTGAAGTAGATTCTAGCAGGGATACCACCTACTATATTCAAATACACTTGGATATTCAAAGTAATAATGACACAACCCTAACAACACATCTGTTTGTAGTTTTAATCTAACCATTATGTTTTTTTAGATTCTGGAACAAGACGGGTCTTATATTAATAAATTGAAATGGCCCACTTAGATCTTGATTTGGTGAACATATTTTTGGATTGCTGAAGAAAACCAGAACATACACAGGTATTCCAGAATATTACCTGGAATTGTGCCAAGCAGAACCTGCCATTGAAGGATAAAGCTTCCCAACTTCCCCTTTACTACTGCTCAAATTCTTTATTTTATAAAATGTGAAGTGGGTTTATATTTGGATACTCTTGCCCAAGCAAGAAATAAATTAGCATGTGAAAGGGAACAGGATTTGGCCTAAACATGGACAATAGCCAGTTTTTCAGTCTGTGAGAAACAGGCAAAAATGAAGCATTACAGAAGGCATGATCTGCTGGTGTAGTAATAACTCAGAAAGTGAGACTGCTTAGATAAAGGTCTGTGTGCCAAAAGTTGTCTCCAGTATTTTTTTTTTTTTTTATTTAAAAACATGGGGAGTTGGGTGGCTCAGTCAGTCAAGTGTCCAACTTCTGATTTTGGCTTAGGTCATGATCTCAGTCGTGAGATCAAGCCCCTAAGATTTCTCTTTCCCTCTCTCCACTGCTCTCATGCCTGTGCTCTTCCTAAAAAATAAAATAAAATAAAAAATAAAATAAAATAAAAATAAAATAACATAAAAGAAAAGAAACTTTTCTGCCTCTTTGACTATATAGGGTACTAGGTCCAGAAAGCATAACGTCATTATCACTGGTGGGTTTTTCCTGGTTGAATATTTTTCTCTGTTTCTCAAAAACTGGGGAAATCAGATTCCTTGAAGTTCATCGAATGCTGACTTTTGGAGGTGGGAGGAAGTTAGATTTTTAAAAGTAATAAGAATATCCTCTGTCCTTAATTCATGATCTAAAAGTACACACCTAAACTAATTACGGAAATAGTTACTTTTATTTTTTTATTTTTTATTTTTTTTTTAAAGGTTTTATTTATTTATTTGACACACAGAGGGAGAGAGATCACAAGTAGGCAGAGAGGCAGGCAGAGAGACAGGGAGAGGAGGAAGCAGGCTCCCTGCTGAGCAGAGAGCCCGATATGGGCCTCGATCCCAGGACCCTGAGATCATGACCTGAGCCGAAGGCAGAGTCTTTAACCCACTGAGCCACCCAGGCGCCCAATAGTTACTTTTAAAGAAAGAAATAGACATACAGTTTAGTATCTTAGAGTTTTCAGAATTCTACCTAAGATGTCATAGAGGAAATTAACTCCATGTGACATGATACATTCAGAAAAACAATAAAAAACAATATTGATGGGCTAGAGTAGATTTTTAGTATTAGATAAAATTAGATTTATAGAAATTGTCAGTAAATGAGAATTTCATGTTTATAAACTACTAAATGCTTTTATCACATCAATATGTGAATTTGGAATAAAACTGTACTATCTTTTTGTCTTTGTTTCTGATATGGTCTTTAAGACTAAGGTGTCCTAAAGCAGTGGTGCCTCTTGAATTGTCTTTTTCTTCCCGGAGAATCATGGAATTGACTTTCTCTTCCTTTCTTTGCTCATTCACAACTGAGATTAACTGAAGTGTGATTCCATCATGAATTCTAAATACATACTTCAAAAGTCCCTTACCTTTCCCTCTGCTACTTCCAACTCTTACGTAGTAGCGTTACCAGAATATCTCTTCTTTTTCCCTTTCCTTCTTTCCTCTCTGGTTTATGAGATTAAAAAACCCTCAATCTTTGCGAATAAGTGTGAGAAGTGCTAATAATATAACAGTATGAAGAGAAAGGAAACTTGTAAGTATGCATTTTAATTGTGACTGATGTAATAAAAAATTGGTTCTACTAACTTCACTTAAAGCTTTGAAATATCCATAGAAGTTATTTTCTAATTTCTGGACATCCTCATCTACCTCCTTATCCCCCCCCCCCATGTAAGCCCCACTACCAAAGAGAACTAAACAAACTTGATTTCATTGGTTTTGTCTTAGTTTATTATATATTTTTTTTAAGATTTTATTTATTTATTTGATAGACAGCGAGAGAGGGAATACAAGCAGGGAGAGTAGGAGAGGGAGAAGCAGGCTTCCCGCTAAGCAGGGAGCCCAACACAGGGCAGGATTCTGGGATCAGGACGGGAGCTGAAGGCAGACCCTTAACAACTGAGCTACCCAGGTGCCCCATTATACTGTTACTTTCTTTCTTTCTTTTTTAAGATTTTATTTATTTGACAGAGAGATAGCACAAGTAGGCAGAGCGGCAGGCAGAGGGAGAGGGAGAAGCAGGCTCTCACCTGGAGCAGGGAGCCCGATGTGGGACTTGATCCCAGGACTCTGGGATCATGACCTGAGCCAAAGGCAGCCGCTTAACCAACTGAGTCACCCAGTTGACCCTATACTGTTATTTTCTAATATATATTACAAACATACATTAATTTCTTTGTGGCGTGACTTTCAGGGGTAGTCTAGGTGGTTAACCATAGCGAAGTGGGAAAGTTCTCTGAAGTTTGGGGTTTACAGTAAAAAGTAAAAATGAGTTTGCCACTTTGTTTGATGAAGTGTCGATCTTTGGCCCAGGAATCTTAATGCTGAGCCCTAAGTAATCCACAGACCTATTATATAATTCATCTAATGTTAAATAATACATGAACTTTAAATGTAGAAAAAAATGAAGATGTCAGTTATTGTCTGTCTTAAACTTTAAGCTTTGTAAAGTAGAAGGCCACTATTCAGACATAATACTGTAGATCTGGACATGTCCCGAAAAATATTTCTGGTTTTATTTTTTTTAAGATTTTATTTATTTATTTGACAGAGAGAGATTACAAGTAGGCAGAGAGAGAGGAGGAAGCAGGCTCCCTGCCGAGCTGAGAGCCCGATGCGGGCCTCGATCCCAGGACCCTGAGATCATGACCTGAGCCGAAGGCAGAGGCTTTAACCCACTGAGCCACCCAGGCGCCCCCGAAAAATATTTCTAATGCTAAATGGAAAAAGCAGTCTAGAAAGCAGCATAAAATATAATCCCATGTTTATATTACATATATGCTTATGCATCACTATCCTAGAAAGAAGTTCTAAGAGAATTTTCATGAAAATGTGAATAAGTGATACAAGGATGGTAGAATGACAGGCAAGAATCTTCTTTTAAAGATTTATTTATTTATTTGAGAGAGAGAGCATGCAATTGGGTGAGAGGGGAGAAAGAAGGAGGGAGGGAGGGAGGGGAAAAGAGAGAGAATCCTCAAGGGACTCCCCACGGAACACAGAGCCCGTGTGGGGCTTGATCCCTGAGATCATGACCTGAGCTGAAACCAAGAGTCAGCCGTTTAACAGACTAAGCCACCCAGGTGCCCCCAAGCCAACTTCATTTTCTATTTATTTAGGCATATCTTCTAATTTCTCTATAGTGACTATATACAACTTGTCATCTTTTATTACTTAGCTACTTTGTTTTTTTATCATAAGTGAGTCATGTTGGTTGGAACAAATCAAACAACACAAGTATATGGAAAGAGGATTATTATCTACCCCTTACAACCTCCAACCAATATAAAGTTTCAAATGTATTACCTTTTTTTTTTCTTTCTTCCCTGGAATCTAAACTCCATGAGGGCAGGAACCATGTCTCTTTATTTACTGCTTTCACTCCAAGCACTCAAATTTTATTAAATGAATGGTAAAAAAGTTTGGTGTATAACCTGATATAATTTTTTTAAATGATTATATAATCCTAATGTGTTTAAGTTTAAAAATCTGAATTGCAGAAGCATTTATGAAATTTAGGACATTGATAATTGATCCTCTTTGGGTCTCATAATGCTAAAATCCTGGTTTTGTATGAATCTTTATTATTAATAAGGTATGCCCCTTTATTGGCACGAATAGAACTAGCCATTGTTCTTTGGGATTATAGTGTTTATAAACTCATCATCAGGGAAATGCAAATTAAAGCTGCAATGAGATATCACCTCACACTTCTCAGAATGGCTAAAATCAACAACACAAGAAACAACAGGTATTGGTGAGGATGTGGGAATGCAAAGTGGAGCAGCCACTGTGGAAAACAGTATAGAGGTTCCTCAGAAAGTTACAGTTTGTGCTTGGGCAGTAGGAAGGAAGGGTGAAATGCCCAAGGAATGTAGCATGGCACTTAGGAAGTTGTTATATACAAGAATAAAGAATTAATCTGCTACTCTGAGGGTACTGGGGGCACCTGGGTGGCTCAGTCAGTTAAGCAGCTGACTCTTGGTTTGGTTCAGGTAATGGTCTCAGGGTTCTGAGATAAAGCTCTTCAGGAGTCTGCTTGAGATTCTCTGCCTCTCACCCTTTGCCCCTCCCTTGGCTCTCAGGCCTTCTCCCTCTCTAAAATAAATAAAATCTTTAAAAAAAAGACTTCAAGTTTTTATTTTAATTCTAGTAGTTAACATAGAGTGTTCTACTAGTTTCAGGTGTACAATACAGTAATTCAGCAATACATCACTCTACTTACCATGTACACTCCTCAGTCCCCATAACCTATTTCACCCATCCCCCCACCTCTAATTGTTTCTTGATTTGTCTCTCTCATTTTTTAAAAAATATTTTATTTATTTGACAGATCACAAGTAAGCAGAGGCAGGGAGAGAGAAGGAAGCAGGCTCCCTGCTCAGCAGAAAGCCTGATGTGGCTCGATCTCAGGAGATCGTGACCTGAGCTGAAGGCAGAGGCTCAACCCACTGAGCCACCCAGGCGCCCCTCTCTCTCATTTTTTAACCTTTGCTTGTTTCTTAAATTCCACATATGAGTGAAATCATATGCTATTTGTTTTTCTCTGACTTATTTTGCTAAGCATTATACTCTAGCTCCATCCATATCCTTGTAAATGGCAAGATTTCATTCTTTCTATGACTGTATGCCATTGTATATATATACATCACCTCTTTATCCATCAGTTGATGGACACGGGCTGCTTCCATATCTTGGCTATTACAAATAATGCTGCAATAAATAATAGGGGTGCATGTATCCCTTTGAATTAGTGTCCTTGTATTTTGGGGGGTAAATATCCAGAAGTATGATTGCTGGATCATGAAGTAGTTCTATTTTTAACTTTGAGGAGCCTCCATACTGTTTTCCACAGTGGCTGCACCAGTTGGCATTCCCACCAACAGTGCTTGAGGGCTTATTTTTCTCCACATCCTCACCAGTACCTGTTGTTTCTTGTGTTGATTTTAGCCATTCTGAGAAGTGTGGTTTTAATTTGCATTTCCTTGATGATGAGTGATGTTGAGCATCTTTTCATGTGTCTGTTGGCACACGAAATAGGTCTTCCTTGAGGAAATGTCTGTTCATCTGACTATTTTTAATTGGATTATTTGTTTTTGGGGTGTTGAGTTTTTTAAGTTCTTTATAGATTTTGGATACTATCCCTTAATTGGATATGTCATTTGCAAATATCTTCTCCCATTCTGTAGGTTGCCTTTCAGTTTTGTTGATTGTTTCTTTTCACTGCCCAGAAGCTTTTCATTTTGATATAATAGTTTATTTTTGCTTACAATAGTTTATTTTTGCTTTTGTTTCCCTTACATCAGGAGACATATCTGGAAAGAAATTGTTATGGCCGATGTCAAAGAAGTTACCGCCTGTTTTGTCTCCTAGGATTTTTATGTTTTCAGGTCTCACATTTAGATCTTCAGTCCATTTTGAATTTACTTTTATATATAGCGTAAGAAGTAGTCCAGTTTCGTTCTTTTGCATGTAGCTGTCCAGTTTTCCCAGCACCGGTTTTTTTTTTTTTTTTTAATTTTATTTGACACAGAGAGAGAGATTATAAGTAGGCAGAGAGGCAGGCAGAGAGACAGGGAGAGGAGGAAGCAGGCTCCCTGCTGAGCAGAGAGCCGGATGCAGGCATCCATCCCAGGACGCTGAGATCATGACCTGAGTCGAAAGCAGAGGCTTTAACCCACTGAGCCACCCAGGCGCCCCCCAACACCGTTTTTTGAAGAGACTCTTTCTGCCATTGGATATTCTTTGTTGAAGATTAGTTGACCATATAATTGTGGGTTTGTTTCTAGATTTTCTATTTTGTTCCATTGATCTGTGTATCTGTTTTTGTGCCAATACCATACTGTTTTGATTACTACAGCTTTGTGATTTAACTTGAAATACGGAGTTCTGATGCTTTTAGCTTTTCTTTTTCACAATTGCTTTGGCTCTTCCTGCCTCTATATAAATGGTAGGATTTCTTGTTCTAGTTCTGTGAAAAATTGCTATTCGTATTTTGATAGGGATTTCATTAAGTGTGTAGATTGCTTTGGGTAGTATAGACATTCTAGCAATATTTGTTCTTCCAATCCAAGAGCATGGAATATCTTTTCATTTCTTTGTATTATAAGACTAGTACTTTTCATCCTGGATGGTATTTAATAGCTAATGAGCTTCAGTTTTTTCTTCTTGAAGTAGTAATTCCCTAGTAGCAATGTTAAACTGAAGATTTATGTGTTTCATACTATGTCCCCTTAAAAGAAGACTACTTATTCTTAGAAAATTGGGAGCTAGAAAGCCAGAACCCTAGTAATAAAAGATGCTAAGTTGGGTCTCATTGTTTTACTTTGTTCTCATGTTTTGCATGTGTCCTCTGGAATAGAAGTACTTGCTAGTTTCTTTCTTTCTTTTTTTTTTTTTTAAGATTATTTATTTATGAGCGCCTGGGTGGCTCTGTGGGTTAAAGCCGCTGCCTTTGGCTCAGGTCATGATCCCAGTCCTGGGATTGAGGCCCACATCAGGCTTCCTGCTCAGCGGGGAGCCTGCTTCCTCCTCTCTCTCTCTCTCTCTCTCTGCCTGCCTCTGCCTACTTGTAATCTCTCTCTCTGTGTCAAATGAATAAATAAAATCTTTAAAAAAAAAAAAGATTATTTATTTATTTATTTGACAGAGAGAGAGAGATCACAAGTAGGCAGAGGAAGGCAGGGGGGCGGGGGGAAGCAGGCTCCCCGCCAAGCAGAGAGCACGATGCAGGCCTTGATCACAGGACCCTGAGATCATGACCTGAGCCAAAGGCAGAGGCTTTAACCCACTGAGCCACCCAGGCGCCCAAGTTGCTAGTTTCTTAAAACCTTTTTTATAATAAATATTTTAACAATTTCACAATTTTTTGTGCAATCTTGAGTTTTATATTAAATTATTAAAGGGAGAGACATTTATTTTAAAGATTATTTATTTATAATAGCACGCGTGCAGAGTGAGTAAGAACCTGAATGTGGGGAGACAAAGGAGGTAGAAGCAGGCTTCCCACTGAGCAGGGAGCCCAATGTGGGGCTCTTTCCCAGGATCCTGGGATCATGACCTGAGTCGAAGGCAGACGCTTAATCGACTGAGCCACCCAGGTGCCCCAAAGGGAGAGAGATTTTTATTGGAATTAGTTTGATTATGCTTATAGTTTGCAAATCAGACTTTAAAAATAAGTAGAAGTTTCTCTTTTCCTTATTTTGAAAACTCTTATTCTCAATTTAAAATGCATATTAATATATACCAATATTATCCATTCTGTAAGTCTACAAGTAGATTACTTACCTTTGAAAGAAATTGCACTGGTACAGGGAGAAGAGAGAATAAAATACTAAAATTAATCCTCAAGGGCGCCTGGGTGGCTCAGTGGGTTAAAGCCGCTGCCTTCGGCTCAGGTCATGATCCCAGCGTCCTGGGATCGAGGCCCGCATCGGGCTCTCTGCTCAGCAGGGAGCCTGCTTCCTCCTCTCTCCTCTCTCTCTGCCTGCCTCTCTGCCTACTTGTAATCTCTCTCTCTGTGTCAAATAAATAAATAAAATCTTAAAAAAAAATAAAATAAAAATAAAATTAATCCTCAAGAGGGAAACCAGAATCTGAATCGAAAATTTCTACACATATCAGGAACCATGCTTCTTTCCCCTACCCACTTGCCTAAAATTATGCTTATTTGGTTGAATGGATGCCAGAAATCATTGTCTTACAAGGAGAATTAAAGAGCATTACAGATTCAGACTATTGATTATGATATTGGCCAAGATTGACAAAAGAGGATTAAATAAGTAAATATGTGTACACACACACACACACACACATACACACATGTACATATATGTATAGTCGCTACCTTTAAGCTTGCATATTAGTTTGTTCATTTGCAGATAGGATCAACTTCATCAGTTCTCTGTAGTACTTATAAAACTTTAAATCCTCTTTAATTTTTCAATTTTTTTCTAGATGTTATTTATTTTTATTTTGAGAGAGGAGAGAGCAAACAGGAGGAGGGGTGGAGGGAGAGGGAGAGAATCTCCTGCAGACTCTGCACTGAACACAGAGCCTGATGTGGAGCTTGATCTCATGACCCTGAGGTCATTATGTGAGCCAAAATCAAGAGTCCAACACCCAGCCGACTGAGCCACCCAGGCACCCCAGGTCTCTCTCTCTCTCTCTCTCTCTCTCTTTTTTAAAGATTTTATTTATTTATTAGAGAGAGAGAGAGAACAGGAGAGGGGAGAAAATCAGAGGGAGAAGCAGACTCCCCATGGAGGTGGGAGCCCGATGTGGGACTCGATCCTGGAACTCCGGGATCATGACCTGAGCTGAAGGCAGTTGCTTAACCAACTGAGCCACCAGGCACCCCCCCAGGTCTCTTTTTTAAAATAACTACAAGAACTTAGGATTGACATTTTAAAAATTTGGGTTGTTAGAGCAACATCATAGAGTGTTGTAGAACATTAAAGAAAGTAAAGATAAGTTAATTGGAAGTCTGCATCATTGAGGCCCAGTCATGCAGAAATAAGCAAAAATTGATTTCCATTTACTGTTAAGTCTTGGGCATTCTTTAGTTTCTTATGAAATTTTTTTTTTTAAAGATTTTATTTTTATTTATTTCACAGAGGGAGAGAGATTACAAGTAGGCAGAGAGGCAGGCAGGGAGAGAGAGGGGGAAGCAGGCTCTCTGCTGAGCAGGGAGCCCGATGCGAGCCTCGATCCCAGGACCCTGGGATCATGACCTGAGCCGAAAGCAGAGGCATTAACCCACTGAGCCACCCAGGCGCCCTGAAATTTTTTTTTTAATTTTCATTTTTTTGAGTAGGCTCCATGCCTGGTGTGGAGCCAACATGGAACTTGAACTCACAACCCTCAGATCAAGACCTGAGCTGAGAATGAAGAGTCAGATGTTTAGGGGACCCTAGGTGGCTCAGTCAGCTAAGTGTTGACTCTTTTTTTTTTTTTAAAGATTTTATTTATTTATTTGACAGAGAGATCACGATTAGGCAGAGAACCAGGCAGAGGGAGAGGGGAGAAGCAGGCTCCCTGTCGAAAGCAGAGGCTTTAACCCACTGAGCCACCCAGGCGCCCTAAGTGTTGACTCTTGATGTCGGCTTAGATCATGATGTCAGGGTCGTTAGATTGAGCCCCATGTAGGGCTCAGAAGGGGATCTGCTTGAGATTCTCTGTCTCTCTGCCCCTTCCCCTGGCCATGCACTTCTCTCCCACCCTACTTCCCTCTTTAAAATAAATAAATAAATCTTTAAAAAAAAAAAAGTGTTATGTTTAATCTACTGAGCCACTCAGGTGGCTCAAAGGGAATTTGTAGTTGAGTTGCAAATAGCCAAAATTTCCCCATGTTTGTCATTCATTGAATAGCTTGCCTGGCTTTGTTGATGGTACAGTAAAAGTAGCTCTGTTACCATAATACTGATATATTGGTATGAAAAGTGGTATATATTGATTGCCAGGAAGCCTTGTAGGAAAACTTAAACCCATTTCATGAAATAAGCCAGGAATATTTATGATGCACGTCATTTGGTGGTGGCACTAAATTCTGTTCTCTGGAAGCCTTGCTCAGTACTGGGTCTTTATGTTCACATGTCTCTATGTTATTGATAAATTTGTATTTATGCCTTTTCAAAAAAATTATAGCCTTGAGGTTGGATCAACTGAACAAAAGGTGTAGTTGACTAGTATTTAAGGGAGATCCTTCATAGAAAGCTGTTATTCATAACACAGAAAAGTGTTACACTTGAACAAAAGACCAAAGTGGACAGAGAGGTGACCAAAGGGCTGGAAATTAAGGGTATTGGTTTTTTATGTTTGAGAAACCCTTGTCCCTTGACTTCTGACACACCCTTCAGTCTTACATTAGGTGGTGAAAGGCCCTTAGTTCAAACAAACACCCTTCATTTCATCACATACCCTTTGGCACATGATACATTTACTTGAAACAGCAGCCCTTTTCTAAATCACAGTAGAAATGGAGAGAGTTACAAATGTTAGGTTTCATGTGTTCGTGGTGCTCTGGGGCCTGACAGGTATATATTGTGAGCTTTCTCACAAAACTTTGAACAAATTCCTGGTTTGGGGAGAAAATACTCTCCCAAGAATACATATAGTATTTGGGACAACAAAAAAAAAAAATGTGAGGGGGAGCACCTGGGTGGCACATTTAGTTGAGTGTCTGACTCTTGGTTTCTGCTCAGGTGGTGAACTCAAAAGAGTCATGAGATCAAGCCCACCTTGACCATCTCAGCACCAAGTGTGCTTAAGACTCTGTCTTTCCCTCTCCCTTTACCCTTCTCCCCCCACCACAGACACGTGTGCAGATGCTCTCTCTCTCTCCCTTTCTCAAATAAATAAATCCTTAAAAAAATGTGAGGATGATGACAGGGAATGCCTAATAAGCCAAAAAACTCTTAAAGGAAAGGAAATTATTATTTTGTTTTATAATAGAATTATCATGGTTTTTTTCTTTTCAATTGACTAAATAAAAAGAGCAAAGATTTGACATCCTTATTCAAACTTATTTTAATAAATGAGAGGTTATAGAAAAGTTTACAGTTAGTTTATGTAGACATGACTTAACAATGAAAAATAGTCCATTCTGCATCATTTCCTACTACCCTTTCCTGTATACATGTGTATCAGCTTTTTTCTGTAATTAATATGTTCAAGTTATACATCATTATTTACTAAAGTACTTAGAAAATACTGCCTAGCCCAGAGAGATTCTGATTCAGTTGAATGCCCCAAGATGAAATACAATCCAAGTAAACCAAAAAGCCAATAGGTATCAATTTAGTTACTTTTGCAATCAAGTAGAGTTAATTATTTGAAATAGCAGTCATTCTCAAAGTGTGGTTTATGGGCCCCTCAAGGACCGCAGGAGTCAAGGTTGGAATCCTTAGATTGCACATTGTAACTAATCATTAAGATGATAGTTTATCAAGTTTTGGTGTAGTAGCAAGGTAAAATATCCACAATTACCTGAAAAGACAATTAAAATACTCCCTTATACAACTATGGGTCTGCTGAAGGTTGCTGTAGACCAAAAACTTTGAGATCTGTTACATTAAGAAAAAAAATCTATTTTTATACCTATGGGTAAAAATCTGGAAATTATTAGTAATTAAAATATTGCTATTTTTAGAGATTATAAACATGAGCTAAATAAAAGATCTACAGTTAGTTTTCATATATTATGAAGGACAAACCCAAAATCTTTCTTTAAGATTAACAATTAGCAAATTGTTAATTTGTCTTCAAAAGTAGTGTTTTTGACTCTTTGTAATGCTGGTCAAATTTGGCCTCAATAGTAAGGGAGATACAAACAGTTGGAAGTTTGCAGAGCCAGGTTTATATTTTTCTAGGTTCTTTTTACTGAGTTTGATTAAAGCCATTCATTTCATAACTGTTCGGTATTTGGCTAGCTAACAATAGCATAGTTATATTTCTCCTTTCACTAGTGCTTTATTTATTTATTTTTACTGTTTTGTTCACTGTCTTTTCTTTTTTTTTTTTTCTTTTTTTTTTTTTTTAAGATTTTATTTATTTATTTCACAGAGGGAGAGAGATCACAAGGAGGCAGAGAGGCAGGCAGAGAGAGAGAGGGGGAAGCAGGCTCCCCGCTGAGCAGGGAGCCCGATGCGGGCCTCGATCCCAGGACCCTGAGATCATGACCTGAGCCGAAAGCAGAGGCTTTAACCCACTGAGCCACCCAGGCGCCCCACTGTCTTTTCTTTATTTCTGTTCTGTTTCAAGTGGAAAAGAAGGTAAAAGAAGATGAGGTTTCCTAGACCTTGAATCTTGGGATTTACCTTGGGGCAGGTAGTTCTGTAAACCATGAAACTGGACTAGGGCTGATTGTAAAGAGTAGTAGCTTAGCCACCTTAACAGCAATAGCTTCAGTAAATCAGCGTGGACTTTCCATGTGAATGTTTCCATGTGAATTTGAAACCTAAAACTCGTCTATACTTAGTAACAAATTCTTTTAAGATTATTGATTTTAGATACTTTCTGCCTCTTTTAAGTTCACAAACTGGCCATTGTCATTTTAGGAAATGACAGTGGCTTTGTTTTAAATGTTGATGGAGAAAGTGTAGGGAACATAATGAGTAGTACTATTTCCAAGGGCTTTTGTAACTTTTCTCTTCTGGAGTGGGGGCAGAGCATGGGGGGTATGGAGCACAACTTAAGCTTTCCAGATTAGTTTACTTGCACAGTTCCTTAGAGTCGTGAGAAAAGGAAAAAAATCAGAAGGTGATTAGAGGAGAAATTAGGTGATTATTGCACCATGGTCATTGCCAAGAAGTTAAGGTTGTTTCCCACTGTCCTTTACAAGGCAAACTGACGATGAACTTTCTCATCACCATATCACTTTTTTTTTTTGATCTCCCCATCATTTTCAGGGAACTGCAAGAGAGTCATCAAATAATAGCTAAGCTAATAGGAAGGCTACTATGCACACACTGTAAGGATTAAAATCTTAAACTTTAATCCCTTTTAGCCTCTGGACTTGAGTACTCCTCAACAGGCCTCTGAATACTAATGTGAAGGAGTCTGCTCTCATAATTTACTTGTATGAACCGTTTTGTTAATAGCTGAGATATGGTCAGTTTAAAAGGAAATAATATATTTAGATAATGATATTACACAATTTTTTTAACTGTGTGCCTTCAGAATTTTTTAAGTTAATAAGAAGAGCTACATTGTATTGAATCCATATCTTGTTTTTTTTTTGAAGTGGTGTTTTCAAAATTTGTATTCTCTTATACTTCTTGCTTCCTTCTGAATCTTTTTAAAGCTTCTTCAAGTTTTAAATATAATTTTGACACTA
Source organism: Ailurus styani (assembly GCA_002007465.1). Taxonomy (NCBI): domain Eukaryota; kingdom Metazoa; phylum Chordata; class Mammalia; order Carnivora; family Ailuridae; genus Ailurus; species Ailurus styani. The sequence continues at coordinate 2,183,752 of LNAC01000256.1, forward strand.
TGGAATAAGGTATTACTAACTTGATGAGGCAAGTCTTAGTGACTAAAAATTGTAACTGCTTTAACTAACCAGGACAAATCATAGCTGGCAGCTAAGCTCAAAGTTTAATCACGTCCAGCACGTATTAGCTGTTCGAGTCGGAGCTTGATGCATTAAATAGCTTCGCCCTCTGTGTGGATATCTCTCTATGTGTGTAAACAATCTGGGGTGAACTAATCTTTTTAGTGTTCTTTGAAAAATTTCAAGTGCTTTTCTCTTTTTTCATACTTAGACGAAGGAAAAACTCATAAAATTAATGCCTGGAGCAGTTCTGTTTAACATAATTTTGGAATTGAGACTGTTTCTTTTAGCAGAACAAAGCAGTTACATAGCTTTCTATATTCATTCCAATAGGAATTTTGGGAAGCTTCAACTTGCAAATATTTTTATCCCTCCTGAACCATAGGTAGGTGAAATACCCTAGGACAAAGATCTTTAATCTTTAAACTGGGTTATATTTTTAAGGGAATTATTCTTCAGATTTTCAGATTCAGATATACTCTAAACTAAAAATCATCTCTCCTGAAAATGGATGCCTGTGGTCTTCTCCTTCCTTTTTCAGTTTGTTTTCTCCAAAAGCCCTTAACCCCATTATGAAAGAAATGTATATCTCTCACTTATCCTAATTCTCACTATGGTTCATTGCCCCCATACTATCAAAATCTCTAGGGCCCCAAACAAGAGAATATTGAAGAATGCATTGTCCCACAGAGTGTCCCATGCCAGAAATCCAAAGAGGGATTAGGTCAGAAATATTGGGGGAGGCAGGACTTTATTCATTCTGGACAACAAACTCCTTTTTTCTAAGTCAGAATTACATTTTAAAAGTGAGATAGTTACTACAGGGATGGTGTCAGTACATTTATTGCAATTAAAATGATTCGACTTTGACAGAAATCTGATCAATTAGACTAGATGGTATTTTCTATAAATTGGGCTAAATTATTAGCACCAAAGTTCTGACAGATATATTTAAAGCATATAGAATACAACATTTAATATGCCAGAAATTCTATTCTATGTAACTATTAAGCTTAATAACAAATTTTAGATGTAAAATTAATGTACAAGACAGTATTTTTTTTTTGTCTATACAAAACCCTGCTCTTGGAAGTTATAGCAGCTTTATTCATAATTGCCAAAACTTGGAAGCAACCAAGATTCCTTCAGTAGATGAACAGATAAATAAACTATGGTACATGTAGACAGTGGAATATTATTATATAGCACCGAAAAGAAATATGCTATGAAGCCATGAAAAGACCTAGAGGAAACTTAAATGTATATTACTAAGTGAAAGAAGCCAATTTGAAAAGGCTGCATACTGTATGATTCCAACTCTGTGGCATTCTGGAAAAGGCAAAGTTGTAGAGACAGTAAAAAGATCAGTGTTTGCCAGGGATTAAAGAGGAAGGGATGAACATTGGGAGCATAAAGGATTTTTCAAGCCATGAAACTACATATTATAATACTATAATGGTGGATATATATCATTATAAATTTGTCCAGACGTAGAATGTATAACACCAAGAGTAAACCTGAAGGCAAACAATGGAGTCTCGGGTAATGATGTGTCTTATAATAATGTACATGTTGAGTAAAGCAAGACTAGAGTTCCAAGGAAAAGAATATTATTTTAGGATGGTGATACTATTTTCACATAGAGAACAAGCTAGGAATCCTCAGATAGGCCAAGTGCCTGACATCAGGATAAGCCAGCAATTCTGGCTGTGCAAACAGTATTCTTTGACAACGGAGAATTATGCCTCAGGAGATTTAAGACCTATCTGCAACTCAGTGAGGTTGTGACTAACACTCAGAAATGTCTCCTCATACTGTTTAAACTTCTGTAAAGGAAATGGATGGTATGTTCTCTCTTTCTCTGGGCACTTCACCTTTTCATCAGCCATGTTTGTCTGTTCCACCAATTAACAAGAATAGGTTGAGAATTATATTGCGACACAATTTCACCCACCTTAACAAGTTAATGAAGGGAAACTCCTGATAGGAACAAATTTATAGTTGTTGTGGTGGCTTCCAGTATCTGATCACATCAATCTTGGCTAGTACTTCCTCTTGGGAAGTTCCAGTACCAGGAGGATATGGAGGAGATGCCCTTGCCTAACATTCTTGAACCACTTCTCCCAGACAATTCTGAAGGAGCACTACCAAGTATGGCCCGTGGGATCAGTGCTGGTCTATTGTGTATTGGTGAGATAAGTATAAACATTAATGGTAAGCATTTAGAAATTTTCATAGCAATTTTTTTCATTTTTGTATATACCCATTTTGTAGATGTTTGTGTATAATAGTATCAGTATATACTCCTTATAAAGACACTGGTATAGAGATATAGATATATACACATATAGTTTTACATGAATCACACTGTGTATGTCTGAAGTGTATTTTGGAAATGGTGTTTAGCATCCATTACACATCCTCTTCTAGTGTACATTATTATGTTGCAGAGGCTTTAAAGCTAAACTTCATTTCTCAGGCTTCCTTGTAACTATATTCCTGAATTTGATTTAAATTCTGCCAGTCACATGTATTCATGTGACATTTGTAAGCAGAATTAGAACCAAGGTCTTGATGTCTACTCACTCACTAGCTTTGAGGTTTTGAGAAGCAGGGCATATGGGATCTATCTTGAAGATGTTATCATAGGAGACACATATGGTTCTGGAGCTAACTGCAGAAATTAACAGCCTTTGATTGCAGCTTCCTGATTTTGATGATTACTTGATTTTGGCAGCTTTTTTATATTGCTGGCTTCCTAGTTGTGCCAGTAGTGATATGATTATGGAGTCAGTGGCTTTCTTGTTATGGAAGGAGGAGCAACTGTCTTGGTGGCCTGGGTAGTGTTTTGGAAAGCTTCATGGATCCAAGGAAACAAATGTTCAGAGTCTAGGGCCCATCAAGAGTAAGAGCTCTGGTAAATTCTGTTCTTTTTGGTTGGGATCCTAAAGGGGTGTGCCATAGGAATATGGGTACCTTGGAGGTAAAACAGTCCTCAAATGAACTGCAGCCTGATTTCATGTCATCTGTATGAACAAAACATCTTGGTCCTTGAAATATTCTTGAAGAGATTCTAGGTTTATATAGCCCTAGGTAAATGAAAATTACTCTGGAGGAAGATACTATCCTAAGCCTCAAATTCTCAGTACAGATGGAACTGTACTAAGGATGGAAAACACAGAACAGAAAGAGAGTAGATACCATGGGAAGGTTCAACCCACATCCAATTGGAGTCTCAGGGGAATGGAAAAAGGGAAAGAGGAAGAAGGGATATTTGAAGACATAGTGGCTGAGAGTTTTTCAAAATTGATGAAAATTCTGTTTTGTCACTTTGATTATCTCTTGTAATCTCTATTTCCTGATAATCTGTATTTTCTGAGTGGTTTTTTTTAAAGGGTTTTCTGTTTATCTTGTTGGGTTTCGTCAAACTGTAGGTACATATTATTCATCAAATCTGCCATAGCCATGGCCATAGCCATTAACCCCTGAAAATTGCCTCTGTCCCATTCTCTCCATTCTCTTCTTCCCAAGTCTATTTCGATGTATGCCAGATGCTCCCATTCTCAACTCCCGTGTTTGTAAATCTCTCTCTCTCAGCTCCAGAATAAAGCTCTCCCCTGAATTCTGTTTTCTTCAGACCTATCCTTTAGATTCATGTCCTCTCTTTTCCAGCTATGTTCAGGGTGTTGGTTAACCTTCACTGCGTATACTTTTTATTTCTACTTCTGTTTCAACTCACCTGGTCTTTTAATACTATTTAATGTGTTTTTATTTAGTGGTCTTAATTTCTTATCTCATGCTTTTAACCATTTTAAATATTCACATCCAGTGTCTGTAGTGCTTGTATCTAATCCAGCTATATTGAATTGGCTTTACTTCATTCATGGTTAATTGATTCTTGATGTGTTTTGAAATTTTAGATTGTCAGGGCACCTGAGTGACTCAGTGGATTGAGCATCTGACTCTTGATCTGAGCTCAGGTCTTGATCTCTGGGTTGTGAGTTCAAGCCTACCCCTGGGCTCCACACTAGGCATGGAGCCTACTTGGAGTGAATGAATGAATGATGAGTGAATGAATGAATGGGAAATTTTAGATTGTCAGCTTATGTTTGGCAGGGCTTTGTCTGTGGGAAATCTTTGCTAGCAAAGTCAAACATAATATACATCTAAAAGAACAGCAGAGGTTTCCCACAGACATTGCCCTGTCAAGCACAAGCTCACCCAGACCTATAGTTGTGAGTTCCCATAAGAGTGTGTTATCTCCTCTTCCTCGTCTTCTTCCAAAACTTTTCTTTCTTTTAACCATCAGATAGCCAAGAGAGAGAATTTGCCTGCCATCACCTTTTGCTTCTGTATTCTCCATATGCCACTGAACAGATTTTATCCTCCTCATCACTGTCTTTGAACTATTTTTTTGATCAATTTTATTGAGTTATTATTTTTTAAAAGATTTTTATTTATTTAGTTGAGAGAGCAAGAGTGAGGGAGCACAGCAGGAGGAGTGGCAGAGGGACAGGGAGAAGCAGGCTCTGGCTGAGCTGGAAACCCAATGAATGGGACTTGATCCCAGGACCCCGGGATCATAACCTGAGCTGAAGGCAGACTCTTTTTTTTTTTTTAAGATTTTATTTATTTATTTGACACAGAGAGAGATTACAAGTAGGCAGAGAGGCAAGCAGAGAAAGAGGAGGAAGCAGGCTCCCTGCCAAGCAGAGAGCCCGATGTGGGGCTCGATCCCAAGACCCTGAGATCATGACCTGAGCCGAAGGCAGAGGCTTTAACCCACTGAGCCACCCAGGCGCCCCTGAGGTGTTATTTACATACAATAAATACAATTTGATGGGTAACTACTGCCACAATCATAACAGAGCATTTCCATGACCCAGAGAAATTCTCTCAGGCCCCTTTGCAGTCAGCCTTATTTCTCTAACCTCTGATCTGTTTTCTATTACTAGAATTTGGCCTTTTCTAGAACTTGATATAAATATAACCATACAGAATATAGTCTTATGTCTAGTATTTTCTCACTTAACATAATGCTTTTATGATTCATCCATATTCTTGCATGCATCAATAGTTTGTTCGTGTCTATTGTTCCAGTATATGGCTCTACCATGATTTGTTTTTCCATTCACTTGTTGATGGACGTTTGGGTTGTTTCCAGTTTTGGGCTGTTGTGAATAAAGCTATTAGAGAATTCTCATTTAAGTCTTTGTGAAGGTGTGTGTTTTCATTTCTCTTGGATAACATGAAGTGATGTAATGGCTAGGTCATATGTTTATATGTTTAACTTCTTAAGAAACTTCCAGAATGTTTTCCAACCTGGCTATACAATTTTGCTTTACCACCAGCAACAGCATTCTGTTTGCTTCATATCCTCACCAACTCTTGGTATTATCAGTCTTAATTTTAGTCATTCTAATAGATATGTATTAGTATCTCTTGATTACAATTTGCATTTCACAAATGGCTAACAATTTTGAGCATTTTTTCCATGTATGTACTTCTTTGTCACCCATGTATCTTCTTTGATAAATTATCTGTCCATGTCTGTTGTCCATTTTTAACTGAGTTGTCTTTACTACTGAGTCATAAAAGATCATTAAAGATTTATGTTTTGGACATGTCTTTTGTTGGATATGTTTTGTATTTATTTTCTCCCAATCTGTAGCTTGAAATCCAGTTTATACACTTTTTAATAAATGTGCTGTTGTGTGCCTTTAGAAATATTTGCGTAATTTAAATACTGAGTCTTTCTTTTTTTTTTTTTTTAAGATTTTATTTATTTATTTCGACAGAGAGAGATTACAAGTAGGCAGACAGGCAGGCAGAGAGAGAGGAGGAAGCAGGCTCCCCGCTGAGGAGAGAGCCCGATGCGGGCCTCGATCCCAGGACCCTGGGATCATGACCTGAGCCGAAGGCAGCGGCTTTAACCCACTGAGCCACCCAGGCGCCCTAAATACTGAGTCTTTCAAACCATGAGAATGGATTATCTTTTGTCTTTTAATTTCTTAGTAATATCTTGTAGTGTTTAGTGTATACATCTTACACATTATTTGCCAGATGTATCCTTGTTCGATGGTTTTTTGATGTTGTTCTAAATGGTATTATTTAAAATTGCAAATTCTGATCCTGGTTTATTTATATTTCTGTTTATTACTGTTATATCCTAAACCTAGTTAAATTCATTTCTAGTTCACGTACCTTCTTAAAATATTCTTTAGCATTGCCTACATAGATGATTATATTATCTGTGAATAAAGACAACACCTTCCTTTCTATCTTTCTTTCTAGTTTTTATACCTTTTATTTCTTTTTCTTATCTGCATACTCTAGAGGTTAAAACCTCTAGTATAATGTTGAGTAGAAGTGATGAAACCTATACTGTTGCTTTTAGGGAAACTTACCCTATGGGCTATTTTTTTTTCTACCCCTGCAACATTCATTGTCTTAAATCATATTTGAAGTGTTCAGATGGGTTGGAAGAAACAGTATTTAGCAGTTGACTACTATACTATATAAGCTAGGATTTGTATTTTTTTTTTTAAATTTTATTTTTATTCTTTGCCCAAGGGGTACAGGTCTGTGAATCATCAGGCTTACATCTTTCACAGCACTCACCAAAGCACAAACCCTCCCCAATGTCCATAACCCATCCACCCTATCCCTACCCTCCCACCCCCCAGTAACCCTCAGTTTGTTTTGTGAGAT
>LNAC01000256.1:2191976-2251121 GCA_002007465.1 Ailurus styani
GGAGTGGAGTCCTTTGGGTTTTCCACATAAAGTATCATATCATCTGCAAAGAGTGAGAGTTTGACCTCTTCCTTGCCGATTTGGATGCCTTTTATTTCTTTTTGTTGTCTGATTGCTGAGGCTAGGACTTCTAGTACTATGTTGAATAGCAGTGGTGATAGTGGACAGCCTTGCCGTGTTCCTGACTTTAGGGGAAAAGCTCTCAGTTTTTCTCCATTGAGAATGATATTCGCTGTGGGTTTTTCGTAGATGGCTTTGATGATATTGAGGTATGTACCCTCTATGCCTACACTATGAAGAGTTTTGATTAAGAAAGGGTGCTGTACTTTGTCAAATGCTTTTTCAGCATCTATTGAGAGGATCATATGGTTCTTGTTCTTTCTTTTATTAATGTCTTGTATCACATTGATTGATTTGCGAATGTTAAACCAACCTTGCATCCCAGGAATAAATCCCACTTGGTCGTGGTGAATAAAGGGATTTGTATTTTAGACCAAAGAATGTTATAACAAAGAATGAACTTGTCCTCTGTGACCAGTATTTATTGCTGTAATAAATCTGAGTGTGATAATTTGAAATGGCCATACTAACATAGTGTTGCAGGATGAGTTATAAGGTAGAAGTTAGTTTCAAATAAATAAAAGGAGACCTTCATGAGAACACAGGCAAGCCTACCATCACACACTATCATCTTGTTCATAATTTAACAGGAAGTTATATTTTCTAGCCATGCTATTCATTAGTACTAGGTGACTTCAAAAAAAAGGGACAGGGACAGTTTTTGATTTGAAGTACCATCTTTTGACATTGTAATTCAATTTGTGAGTTTATATTGACTAGCTGTTGTTTAGGGTCTTTTCTTATATAATGGGAAAAAATACCATGAATCAAAGCAATTATTTAGATAACAGAAAACTTTCCTGAGAGAATTTTCTAGCCCACCGAATGAAATTCTTGTGTGTTCAGAATGGTCTGTTTTGTAAATTGCTACATATCTAGTGACTCGGGTACCCACTTCCTAATATTTTGTCAGCAAATAAAAAGAAAGTAGTATTGACGAATAAATTTTGGGAAAGGGGAGAAACTTACAAGTTTAAGCCTGTGTTTAAGCCTGAAACTTGTGAATGGCATGTGTTAGGTGAATTTTGCAAGCAGATAAGTCAAATGAGGCAGTTAGTTACTCACAGTAATTCTAGGAATTATACTAACTGCGGAAACAAGTAAGCTTATTTTAAATACAAAGGCTATATTTATTGAACAGGATTAATTTCAGTTATGGTTCCTTAAATGGTATGGAGCTATTTTCCTTTATGCTACTCTGGGCAATACCATGGCTCCAAGACTCTTCCTTTTTTTCTTTTTTAAAGATTTTATTTATTTGTAAGCCTGATGATTCACAGACCTGTACCCCTGGGGCAAAGAATAAAAAATTTAAAAAAGGGCGCCTGGGTGGCTCAGTGGGTTAAACTGCTTTCGGCTCAGGTCATGATCTCAGCGTCCTGGGATCAAGGCCCACATCGGGCTCCCTGCTCAGCGGGTAGCCTGCTTCCTCCTCTCTCTCTCTGCCTGCCTCTCTGCCTACTTGTAATCTCTCTCTCACTCTGTGTCAAATAAATAAAATCTTTTAAAAAAATAAAAAAAAAAGATTTTATTTATTTATTTGAGAGAGAGAGAGAGTGAGAGAGAGAACGCGTGTGCACGAGAGTGGGGAAGTCAGAGGGAAAAGCAGGATCCCCACTGAGCAGGGAGGCTGATGCAGGACTCCATCCTGGGACTCCGGGATCATGACCTGAGCCGAAGGCAGTCACCCAAACAACAGCCACCCAGGCACCCCATCTAAGACTGACTTTCTTTCTTTCTTTTTCTTTTTTTCTTTCTTTCCTTCTTTTCTTTTCTTTTCTTTTCTTTCTTTCTTTCTTTCTTCCTTCCTTCCTTCCTTCCTTCCTTCCTTCCTTCCTTCCTTCCTTCCTTCCTTCCTTTCTTTCATTTTATTTATTTGACAGAGAAATAGGGAGAGAGAGGGAACACAAGCAGGGGGAGTGTGAGAGGGAGAAGCAGGCTTCGGCTGAACTGGAAGACTGATGCGGAGCTTGATCCCAGGACTCTGGGATCATGAACTGAGCTGAAGCCAGGCGCCCCTAAGACTCTTTTTCTGATAATGTCCTTAGAAGATCATCTCTATTGCTAAAGTAATATTGGGAAACAATTCAGTTACTTGAGAGCTGGTGATAAAGGGTGGAAGTGCTTTATTACTGATGTGTTATTTTAATTTTATGTCCTTCAGATACTTGGATTTGAACTGCATTTTGGAATTCATCTACACTTAAAATGCCACCAGCAGTTGGAGGTCCAGTTGGATACACTCCCCCAGATGGAGGCTGGGGGTGGGCAGTAGTAATTGGAGCTTTCATTTCTATCGGCTTCTCTTATGCATTTCCCAAATCCATTACTGTGTTCTTCAAAGAAATTGAAGGCATATTCAGTGCTACCACCAGTGAAGTATCATGGATATCCTCAATCATGTTGGCTGTCATGTATGGTGGAGGTAAGTATCCCCGAGGCCTGCTGTTTTAGTCATATTTTTCATTGCCATTAATCGTGACAGCTTTTGCTCTATTTGTTCCACTGTAGTATTCTGAAACAAAAATGAGAAACTGTGAGGGCCTGTGATTTGGTCCAACTCGGTATCATTCAAAAGCTCTCAAAAAAATATCAGGTGCGCAGTGATTTTTCTTATTGCTCTCTGCTAGAGTCTTAAGATGTAAATAAAAATAAAGCTTTTTCTTTTTTAAAGATTTTATTTATTTATTTATTTATTTGTTTGTTTGTTTGTTTGTTTGTTTGTTTGTCAGAGAGAGAGAGAGAGAGCGCTCACAAGCAGGAGGAACAGCAGGCAGAGAGAGAAGCAGGCTCCCCACTGAGCAAGGAGCTGGATGTGGGCCTTGATCCCAGGACCCTGGGATCATGGCCTAAGCTGAAGGCAGATGCTTAACTGAGCCATCAAGGCATCCCACAAATAAAGATTTTTTTTTTAATTGATGTTGGGAGAATTAGTAAATCAGGCTCACCTGAATAGCATAGTTCAAAGTCTCAGGTTAAATCTTTTCATGGTGTTAGATTTAAAGAACTGAATAAAATCTTCCCCTTCTTCCTTGTACTGTGATTCATCCTAAAAGCATTTCAGGAGCGCCTAGGTGGCTCAGGTCATGATCCCGGGGTCCTGGGATTGAGCCCCACATCAGGCTCCCTGCTCAGCGGGAAGCCTGCTTCTCCCTCTCTCACTCCCCCTGCTTGTGTTCCCTTTCTCACTATGTTTCTCTCTGTCGAATAAATAAATAAAATCTTTTTAAAAAACCCAACATTTCAGCTGAACCTTAAGTGTCATCATTTTTTCCCTTCTGTTTTAACAGAAGGCATGTTATAAACATATATAAACGTGTTTCCTTGACATGTTTTCCTTGACATGTTCTGTTACTTGATGTGATCTCACCCAGAGATAAAGGAAATGTGGAGAGTAAGTTGCTTACTTAACATCATTTAAAATACTCTTTGTTTCACCTTGGAACATTGAATCACAATGTAACATGTAAAAGTCAAAACCTTCCATATTACTTAAAATATATAGTTCCTTAGAGATTCTAAAGCCAAGTATATTTATTTACTGAGATTGACAGTGTCTCACATTGCTTAGCCAAACTTTCACCTCTGTTAAATACTATTTTTGGTGGCAGTTTAGTATCTCAGATTATTTTCACATGTAGCTCCTTAATAGCTAATAAAAAGATTCTATATTTCAACTATAAAACCTTAGAATTGGAATTCTTGGAATTCCAATAACCTGGTGGCAGAGTCAACCAATATTTAGCCATATGCACATATTTCATACTAGGCTAGATATTGTGAGTGATAGAGAACACTTGATCCTGATCCCTGCCTTTGGGGAGTTTATAATGCTATTGAGACAATAACATAAACTCATGAAACAAGAATAAATAATTAAAGTCATAATTTAACTAAATATGTAATTTCATTTCATAGAAAAACCAGGTAACCTGGTTGCCTTAGAGGTGACTTAGGTGACTGGGAACGGGAGTAGGAAGACTTAGGTTTTCCACTGTATATATTCTTATTTTATGCCTTTTGAATTTTGAAGGTATGCCTGTTTTGTCTATTAAGTACTTTTAAGAGAACATAAGTGCTAAATTGTAGTACTTATTTTCTTTTTCTAAGTTCAGAAAAATCAAAAGGGACTTTGGATATTATCTAGCTTCTGAGAGCCAATAATTTAGAGGCTTTGAACTACCGTCTGCCAGGATTTTCTTTCTTTTTTTTTTTTTTTAATTTTATTTTTATTCATTGCCAGGATTTTCTAATCAGGTTTTGACTATGATGGCTTGAAGAAACTAGTATAAATATTATCCAGACGTACTCCAGGTGCTCAGTGTATCTTTAAGCTGACTATAAACCAGAGGTTCACATGTTGTAATTTGGAGCTGCCAAAGAGCTTGAGAGCCACTTGCATTTTGCATCAGAAGTGATGTCAGTTGTACTAATGGCACATGACACTTTCTTCTGGGAAAACAGTTCCTTCTTTGTCCTCACCCAGAGATAACTAGCACATTTCTCTGAATTTGTGTTATAATAGGCCTATGTACTGTACCCCTCTCTATTTTTAATGATAGCTAATTGGGGCCATCCTTCCTGAAATAACTCTTAAAGACAAATTGCCTATCAAGAGCCTTGTGGTAGAATTCTTACTAAATGGGTTATTTTGTTTTGATTGGCTCCTAGGTGGTATATCCCCTAAGAATTACCATCTGTTTTTCATCTGCCACAATTCTTTAACTTAATGTATTTGGGCCACACCCTCAACACTAATGTTTTGAATTATGAGTGGTTTAGTATTTTTTTATTTTTTAGTACTTTGGTTCAGAGATACATGCTTGTTAGAGTGTAAGTATTTTTAGGAGGAGATTTTAGTTGCCTACTCTTTTATTTACTTGAGTTTTTCCTAGAGTTTTTTTTTTGTTGTTTTTAAACAGGAAAGTGTAAATTTGCCTATTTTCAGTTTCACATTAATGTCTTTAACATTTCCTAGTTTAATATTGCAGATGTTACAGTATTAACTTCTACTTCACAAATCAATAATGTGGCAGTATTTTGATCTTTGTAATTCTGACTATACAAAATCTATTTCATGAACAAGTTATATGGAAATATTTCATGAATATTCTTTCAATATTTAATCCTTTCATCTTACACAAGCTGTAACTTCAGATTATTTCCAAACCAGCCATGGTCTAATATTTTCATGAAGTGACTTAGAAAGTCAATGAAAACTTCTTTATACATATATTTGGTTGGGCCTGAAGTCTCTCCTGGCAGCTAGTTCTTGACCCAGCCCTTAAAGAGACTTAGTCCTCTGAAATATTAGGATATCAAAAGTTTGATTCTGGGGCACCTGGGTAGCTCAGTCTGTTAGGCTCTGCCTTCATCTCAGGTCATGATCCTGGGGTCCTGGGATCAAGCCCTGAGTCGGGCTCCCTGCTCAACAGGGAGCCTGCTTTTCCCTCTCCCTCTGCCACTCCCCCTGCGTGTGCTCTCGCTCGCGCTCTCTCTCTCTCTCTGACAAATAAATAAATAAAATCTTTAAAAAGAAAAAAATAATGGGCCACCTGGGTAGCTCAGTTGATTAAGCAGCTGCTTTTGGCTTGGGTCATGATTTCAGGGTCCTGGGATCCAGCCCTGCATTGGGCTCCCTGCTCAGCAGAGAGCCTGCTTCTCATTCTCCCTCTGCTGGCTCACCCTCTCTGTCAAATAAATAAATAAAATCTAAAAAAGGAAAACAAAAAGATTTGAATCCTTCTTGCATGCTTATACACACTGTAATTTGAATTTGGGTTCCCTAAGGTCAGAGCTGACCTTTTAATTGCATCATACTGCAACTTTGAGTATAGTAGTAGGATATAAGTAACTGCAGACTTTTCCATAGTGTTTATGGAAATAGAAGATGTCAAGATATAACCAATAGGGGCGCCTGGGTGGCTCAGTCCTTAAGTGTCTGCCTTTGGCTCAGGTCATGATCCCAGGGTCCTGGGATTGAGCCCTGCATTGGGCTCCCCACTTAGCAGGGAGCCTGCTTCTCCATCTCCCACTCCCCCTGCTGGTGTTCCCTCTCTCGCTGTGTCTCTCTCTGTCAAATAAATAAATAAAATCTTTGAAACAAAACAAAACAAAAACATATAACCAATAATACATTCTAAATACATACATTCTATATTTGTTTTAAAAAAAATAGACTTACTGTCTTCTAAGGAATTAATTATAGAATGAACAGAATAAGGTCCATTTACTGCGCTAATAGAAGAAAAAGAATGTTTTTATGTCTTCTGCTTTATAGCTAAGTTCCAAAAATAGGAGTACATGTAATAGGGAGAAAATGGGCTAGATTTGAAACTTGGTCCTTGGTAGCTTTGTGACTTTGCAAAGTTCAAACATCAGTTCATTTCCTTGTGTGCCCTTCCCTACTGATGCATTGCACTGATCCTGTTTGCAGTCATCCACCTTAAACAGGCAGACAAGGTATGGTGTCATGTAAACAAAGTTGTCATTCCCACAAGTCCATATCCATGAAGTACAGACATAGATATATTCTTTTATAAAGAAATAAAATGCAATGAATGTCGTTCAGTGTAATCAGAAAATATTGTTAGTCTCCTTAAGAGTTCTGTTAGTTTTTGTTTTTTTTTTTTAAAGATTTATTTGAGGGCGCCTGGGTGGCTCAGTGGGTTAAAGCCTCTGCCTTCGGCTCAGGTCATGATCTCAGGGTCCTGGGATCGAGGCCCGCATTGGGCTCCCTGCTCAGCGGGGAGCCTGGTTCCTCCTCTCTCTCTACCTGCCTCTCTGCCAACTTGTGATCTGATCTGTCAAATAAATAAATAAAATCTTAAAAAAAATTAAAGATTTATTTGAGAGAGCAAGCGCAAGCGTGGTAGGGAGGGACAGAGGGAGAGAATCTGCCAGCTGACTCCCTGCTGAGCGTGGAACCCCATGCAGGGCTCAGTTTCACCACCCCAGTTCATGACCCCAGCCAAAACCAAGAGTTGGAGGCTCAACTGACTGAGCCACCCAGGCACCCCATGTTATAGCTTTTAAAACATTGTTTGGTCTGGATAAGACTTTATTATAATTAACACTTAAAAATTTGGAAAGGGAATTATAGATTATGTCTGTAGCAAGTAAGGCGAGCCCATTTGATATACATATTTGAAAACTGATATATTAAATGCATCAAATCTTTTTCTTCCTAACCTTATGATACTTCATATTTTATTTGGTTCCCTCTCTCACACTGAAGGAAAACTGTGATATTTTGGTATGCATCTATTTAATTTTCAGGAAATTTAATCTGATTATTTTAGATAACACTGTATTTCCTATCTTCTTGAGTTGTTAGATCCATGGTATTTTGACCATTATTTGACTTAATCTCCTACAAACTTTTTTTCACAGTATTACTACCATGAAAGAATAATTTAGGCATGGAACCATGGAACTCTAAAAGAAATACCAGTTTAGTACCTAAGACATCTAGGTGTAACTGGGAACAGTTTTTTTGTTTTCAATTTAGATTTCCTAATTACAAAGCTACTTAAAATTGGAAAAAATAATTACATATTTTTCAGGGTTTTTTTTTAATATGACACAAAGTACATTGATGGTAATGTGTAAATAATGCTCGAATATCATCATATCACAGTGCCTGTCCAAAAATTAAAACAAAGCAAACTTAACTAAATAAGTTCATCATATCTTAGATACATCAACAAGCCTATGTACATCCATTACTAAGTGTTTTCTGGCAGTTATGCCTTATAAGAGGAAGATTAAGGAGAGAACCAGAGTTTTATATTTTAGTAAAATTCCATCCAATATTCATGGATAAAGAAGATACACAATGATGTTTTTTAGCATCTTTATTTTCTAATACACAGACCTTTGACTATAAAATAAATGTAGAAAGCAATATTCTTACCATTGTCTTTGTTTTTATCTGTTTATTTTAAAGGACTTGTAATTTAGTGTCAATGCCTTGTGTAGATATGAGGGAGTTGGTTCATTTCCTCTCTGCTACTAAATTTGTGGTTGTTTCCTAGGTCCCATCAGCAGTATTCTGGTGAATAAATATGGCAGTCGTCCGATCATGATTGTTGGTGGCTGCTTGTCAGGCTGTGGCTTGATTGCAGCTTCTTTCTGTAATACTGTTAAGGAACTTTACTTATGTGTTGGAGTCATTGGAGGTGAGTTACTGTTGATTCATTTTCAAGCATTAATTTATTGCTGGCTATTTGGCATTCATTTAATATTCATCTTTCAGATCTTTTGAGTGAAATTCCTACCTTAAAGAAATTAACTTGATTATCATTATGAAGAGCTATAAATACATTAAAGGGTACTAGAAAAACAAACTTCTAAAGAAATTCCTGTTATACAGTGGTGTTCATTGTTGAATGAATGAATAATGAAAGAGATGGGGCACCTGGGTGGCTCAGTCATTAAGCATCTGCCTTTGGCTCAGGTCATGATCCCAGGGTCTTGGGATCAAGTCCCGCATCTGGCTCCCTGCTCAGTAGGAAGCCTGCTTCTCCTCCCACTCACCCTGCTTGTGTTTCCTCTCTTGCTGTGTCTCTCTCTGTCAAATAAATAAAATCTTAAAAAAAAAAAATAATGAAAGAGATGATTGCATCCCTTGTCCTAAGAATTGTCAGTGGTGGTAGATAAAATGTGTTTGGCAATTTCTTGCAAGGGTGATCATTGGTTATTACTCTTTCTCATTACCTCTTCCTCCCATAGGGAATAGGCTTCTACTGGAGCAAGAGAGAGTATAAAATATAAAGCAGGAATTATCTGGGAGAATGTCCAAATACATTTCTGAGGGATAGAAGACCCATTTAATAATTCCTCCCTCCTTTTTGATAGCCAAATTGAAATAATGAACTAACTGCTGATCAGTATAATAAAGATTATATGACTATTAACATTCTGATGTATATCTTTCCATACTTTTTCCTGTGCACAAGCATAAAACCTTTTTTAATACAAAAAATGATCAGATAATGTTTTATAACCAGTTTTTCACTTAACAAGATACCATGAACATCTTTTCATGTCATTAAATATTCTGATAAGATTTTAAATCTGTTATTCCATTGAACAGATATGTCCAATAATTTTTTTTTTAAGATTTTATTTATTTCACAGAGGGAGAGAGATCACAAGGAGGCAGAGGCAGGCGGGGGGGTGGGGGGGAAGCAGTCTCCCCGCTGAGCAGGGAGCCCGATGCGGGCCTCGATCCCAGGACCCTGAGATCATGACCTGAGCCGAAAGCAGAGGCTTTAACCCATTGAGCCACCCAGGCGCCCAAATAATTTTTTTTTAGTAAGCTCTACAACAAACGTGGGGCTTGAACTCAAGACCCCAAGATCAAGAGTCCTATGCTCTACCAGCTGAACCAGCCACGCACCCCGATACATACCATAATTTTATTTGACCAGTCTCTTAGTTAATTGTTCAATATTTAGGGTTTTGTTTTTGATTTTGTACATTTTCTTACTACTAGTAAACAGTATTGTGTTGATAGTCCTTTGTGAACATGAATATTTTCTTAGGATAACTTTGTAAAAGTGGAACTGCTGTGTTTTTTAAAAATACATGTGAGCTAATTTGCCAAAAAGATCATGCTCACCGTAATGTGAGAGGGCATACAGCCTTGACAACAATGGGATATTATCCTTTTTAATCATTGCCAGGTGAATCATTTAACAGGTGAACAGTATTTCCTGGTTTTAATTTAAATCTCTTTGAGTATTAGGAAAGTAAATGTTTTTAATATGTTTGTGGCTATGTATTTGGAGTTTTTTTGTTTATTGTCCTTGTACAAAATGCTTATTGAGTGCTTTTGTGTACCTATTTTAAAAATGTGTAATAAATTTACATGTTAAATTATTATCCCTTTGCATAAGGCAGTTATTTTGGGGGTGTCTAGGTGGCTCATCAGTGTAGTAGTATCTGTCATTTGGCTCAGGTTATGATCTAAGGGTCCCGGGATCAAGCCTCCATTGGTCTCTCTGCTCAGCTCTCCCTCTCCCACTGCCCCTCTCCTAGCTCATTCTCTCTCTCTCACACTTCCCCTCTCTCAAAATAAATAAAATCTTTTAAAAAATAAGTTATTTTTCCAATTTTTTTTAACATTCAGTTATGGTAAATTACATGTAATGTAAAATCTACGTTCCTAATCATCTTTTAAGAATTCAGTTCAGTGGTGGTAAATATATTCACGTTCTTTTTTTTTTTTTTTAATTTTTTTTTTAAAGATTTTATTTATTTATTTGACAGAGAGAGAGAGAGATCACAAGTAGGCAGAGAGGCAGGCAGAGAGAGAGGAGGAAGCAGGCTCCCTGCCGAGCAGAGAGCCCGATGTGGGCCTCGATCCCAGGACCCTGAGATCATGACCTGAGCCGAAGGCAGAGGCTTTAAACCGCTGAGCCACCCAGGCGCCCATTATATTCACGTTCTTATGCAACCATTTCCACCATCCATTTTCAGAACTGTTTCATCTTAGAGAACTGAAACCCTGTCCCCATTAAACCAGTAACTTCCCATTCCCCCTTCTTCCAAATATCTGTTCCTAGTTAATTTTTTTCTGTTGCATTTTGTTTGAAAGAAAATTTTTTAGATTAGTCTTATTCCACCTTTTTCCCTCTTCATCTACAATTTCAGGTGTTCAAAACTCACAATATTTTATGATTTTTGTCTTTGTATATCATTATTTCAAAGTTCTACATGCCAAGATTATGAATATATTCGCCTACTTTTTTTAAAGTTTGTTTTATTTCCAGTGTAGTTAGCATAGTGTTATATTAGTTTCAGGTGTACAATCAGTGATCCAACAATTCCATATATTACTCAGTGCTCATCCAGATAAGTGTACTCTTAATCTCGTTCACCTATTTTACCCATTCCCCTAACTCCCTCTCCCCTGTTCTCTCTATAGTTAGGAGTCTGGGATTGGGTTTGGTTTGGTTTGTCTTCCCCCTGCCCCTTGATTCATTTATTTTGTTTCTTAAATTCCACACATGAGTGAAATCATACACTATCTGTATTCTCTTGCTGGCTTATTTAACATAACATATTCTCTAGATCCATCCGTGTTGCAAATGGCAGGATTTCATTCTTTTTATTGCTGAATAATATTCCATTGTATAGGGACACCTGGTTGGCTCAGTCCATTGAGTGGTTGAGCATCTGACTCTTGGTTTCAACTCAGGTTATGATCTCAGTGTCCTGAGATTGAGCTCTGTCTCAGGCTCTGTTTTCAGTGGGGAGTCTTTTTAAGATCCTCTTCCTCTCTTCCTCTGCCCCTTCCCCCTCTCTCATGCACGCATGCACTCTCTCTCTCAAATAAATAAATCCTTAACAAAAATAATATTCCTTTGTATATATATATATATATACATCACATCTTCTTTATCCATTCACCAATCAGTGGACACTTGTGTTGCTTCTATAATTGGCTATTGTAAATAATGCCACAGTAAGCGTCAGGGTGCATATATCCCTTCAAATTGGTGTTTTCATCTTCTTTGGATAAATATATAGTAGTGGAATTACTGGATCATATGGTAAGTCTATTTTTTAATTTTTTGAGGAACCTCCATACTGTCTTCCACAGTGGCTGTACCAGCTTGCATTCCCACCAACAGTGCACAAAGTTTCCTTTTTCCCCACATCCTCCCCAACATTTGTTGTTTCTTGAGCTTTTGATTTTAGCCGTTCTGATGAGTGTGAGGTATATCTCATTGTAGTTTTAATATTCGTTTCCCTGATGATGAGTGATGTTGAGCATCTTTTCATGTGTCTGTTGGCCATCCATATGTCTTTGGAGAAATGTCTAATGTCTTCTGCCCATTTTTTAATTGGATTATTTGTGTGTGTTTGTATGTTATAAGTTATTTATATAACTTGGCTACTAGCCCTTTATCAGATATGTCATTTGCAAATATCTGTTCCCATTCAGTAGGTTGTCTTTTTGTTTTGTTGTTTCCTCTGTGGTGCTATAAGTTTTTGTTTTGGTGTAGTCCCAGTAGTTTATTTTTACTTTGTTTCCCTTCCCTCAGGAGACATATGTAGAAAGATGTTACAGCTGATGTCAGAGAAATTACTGCCTCTGCTCTCTTCTAGGATTTTTATGGCTTCAGGTCCCACATTTAGCTCCTTACTCTATTTTGAGTTTATGATTATAGATGGTGTAAGAAGGTGGTCCAGTGTCATTCTTTTGCATGTAGCTGTCCAGTTTTCCCACTACCATTTGTTAAAGATGCTGTTTTCTTCCCATTGCATATTCTTGCCTCCTTTGTTAAAGATTAATTTAATTGACCATATAATCATGGGTTTATTTCTAGACTTGCTATTCTGTTCCATTGATCTAAGTGTCTGGTTTTGTGCTTGTACCATACTGTTTTGATTACTACAGTTTTGTAATATACTTGAAATCTGGAATTGTGATACCTCCAGCTTTGTTTGTTTTTTTCAAGATTGCTTTGGCTATTTGGGGGTCTTTTGTAGTTCCATATAAATTTTAGGGTTATTTATTTCTAGTTCTGTGAAAAATGCTGTTGGTAGTTTGGTAAGGATTGCATTTAATCTGCTTTGGTCCATCTTTGGTTGGATCAAGAGTGGATCAATCTTTGATTCAAAGATTGCTTTGGGGCGCCTGGGTGGCTCAGTGGGTTAAAGCCTCTGCCTTCGGCTCAGGTCATGATCTCAGGGTCCTGGGATCGAGGCCCACATCGGGCTCTCTGCTCGGCAGGGAGCCTGCTTCCTCCTCTCTCTCTGCCTGCCTCTCTGCCTACTTGTGATCTCTCTCTCTCTCTGTCAAATAAATAAATAAAATCTTTTAAAAAAAAAACAAAACAAAGATTGCTTTGGGTAGTATGGATATTTTGACAATATTTGTCCTTCCATTCCATGAGCATGGAGTATCTTTCCATTCATTTGCCTATTTTTAAACAGATGCCCCCCTTTTTTTTACATTTAAAATTTCTGATTGGAAAAAAGCATTTTACATAAAATAAGAAATATGAAACTCTGTTCCCACATGGATAGTCAATTTGTTCATTTGCTTTTATTTCCTCAAATATTTATTGAGTAACAACCATGTGTGTGTCAAGCAATATTCTAGATTTTGTTGGGAATAGACCAACAACTAGGGCTAAATCATACTCTTTAATGGGAGGGGACAGACAGTACTACTCACAAATGTATGAATAAATAGGAAAAATGTCAGGTAGTGATAATGCTACACAAAGCGTCAAAACAAAATGTTCTGACAGGGAAGGACTGGGTGGTCTACAGAGGTAAGTCGCTCTGAAGAGATGACCTTAACCAAGAGATTTGAGTAGCAGCAGGGAAGAGGCTTTGTGAAAATTTGGGGCAGCCTAAGCCCTGGGTCACCAGTGTGCTTTTGGCACAGGTGAGAATGGTCTGGTATGAGATGAGGAAGGGAGGTAAAGGCCAAGGTAAAGGTTATGGATGGGAAGCCATTAGCAAGCCTGAAATAGGGGAGTGATCTGCCCTGGAGTATTGGCTTAAGCCTTTGTGAATACCTTAAACATAAATGGTAGGGAGCTGGAGCAAGTTGGGGCCAGGGAGAGCATCTAGAAGTTATTTGAATATTTACTTTTACTAGCACTTTTTATTGAATAATTCTATACTAACTTAAAATTTCATTTTTACATTAAATCACATACATATGTTAAATCATTTTACATTATATATGTTGTCATTTACATATATGTATGTATGTGTATATATATGTGTGTATATATAAATAAAATCAGGTATGTTCGTGGACTTTCTAACTACTTTCGCTGATACGTGTTTACCTGAGTCAGAGCCACACTGTTGTAATAATTGTAGCTTTTGGAAGTACATTTAAATATCTGTTAATGTTTATCCCACTCCTCCTGTGCCACCAGAAATTTCCTAGTTGACTCCTATGCATTCTTCTAAGTATGTTTTAGAGTCATTTTACCTATTCCAAAATGAAACACACTGATACTTCTTTGGAATAACATTAAATTAATGCATTCGTTTGGGGAGTAGTGACATCTTGATAATGTTGTACTTTATTATCCAAAAACAGTGTGTGTGTGTTGTTTTTTAATTCTGTGACCCTTTAGGAAAGTTACACAATTGTAGTGAATATAAATTACGAATTTTTTAAATTTTTGATGCTATTGTAAAAGGAATAATTTTGTATTGCATTTTCCGTTGTAAAACTTTTGTCTTTAGTTGTAACTATCTACTTAATGATCTTCTGTTGTTACAGTGACTCCTCAGGTGATTCTGTAAAACTAGACAAATAATTATTCACCTTCAAGTAACATAAGCAACGATAATAAAAATAACATTTGGGCGCCTGGGTGGCTCAGTGGGTTAAAGCCGCTGCCTTCGGCTCAGGTCATGATCCCAGGGTCCTGGGATCGAGGCCCACATCGGGCTCTCTGCTCAGCAGGGAGCCTGCTTCCTCCTCTCTCCTCTCTCTGCCTGCCTCTCTGCCTACTTGTAATCTCTCTCTCTGTGTCAAATGAATAAATAAAAATCTTTAAAAAAAAAAAAAATTAAAAAAAAAAAATAACATTTATTGAGTGCTTACTACATGCCAGGAACTCTTGTTTTACTCACGGTAGTGCTGTGTGCCTCTTTTACATATCAGGAAACACATGTCTGATCTTACCAGCCAGTAAATAGTGATGCTGAGGTTTGAACCCACTTAGATCTCACACTTTAAACCACTATATACTCTATACACTATATTCTATACTGGTGAGAATTTTTGTCTCCTTTGTATTATATATACTTGTCATTTTAATTTCTTTGTCAGCTAAGTAATTCCAAATATGTTTCTGACATTTATGTGGTTCTTTCTCCCCCTTCTCCCAGGTCTTGGGCTTGCCTTCAACTTGAATCCTGCTCTGACCATGATTGGCAAGTATTTCTACAAGAGGCGACCGTTGGCAAATGGACTGGCCATGGCCGGCAGCCCTGTGTTCCTCTCTACTCTGGCCCCCCTCAACCAGGCTTTCTTTGGTATCTTTGGCTGGAGAGGGAGCTTCCTAATTCTTGGGGGCCTGCTACTAAACTGCTGTGTAGCGGGAGCCCTGATGCGACCAATAGGGCCCCCAGCAACAAGTGCAGGGAAAGATAGGTCTAAAGAAACCCTTCAGGAACCTGGAAAATCTGATGAGAAAAAGGGAGCAGGTGATGCAAATACAGATCTTATTGGAGGAAACCGCAAAGAAGAGAAACGGTCAGTCTTCCAAACAATTAATAAATTCCTGGACTTATCTCTGTTCACACACAGAGGCTTTTTGCTATACCTGTCCGGAAATGTGCTCATGTTTTTTGGACTATTTACCCCTTTGGTCTTTCTTAGTAATTATGGCAAGAGTAAACATTACTCTAGTGAGAAGTCTGCCTTCCTTCTTTCCATTCTGGCTTTTGTTGACATGGTAGCTAGACCTTCTATGGGACTTGTAGCCAACACCAAGTGGATAAGACCTCGAGTTCAGTATTTTTTTGCGGCTTCTATTGTTGCCAACGGAGTGTGTCATCTGCTAGCACCTTTATCCTCCAGCTACATTGGGTTCTGTGTCTATGCCGGATTCTTTGGATTTGCATTTGGGTGGCTCAGCTCTGTGTTGTTTGAAACCCTGATGGACCTTGTTGGACCCCAGAGGTTCTCCAGCGCCGTGGGATTGGTGACCATTGTGGAATGCTGTCCTGTCCTCCTGGGGCCACCACTTTTAGGTATAGTATGCCTTACTCCCTCTTGGGTTCTGTTAACATGAAGTAGGCATAGAAGATGGAAAAGGAGCTAGAAAGCCAAGATTAGTAAGCTGCCTGGTGGCAGAAAGTATTTCCGATTTCTCTAGCCTCAGTGCTGGCACAGTGCTTGGCACAGCATAACTGCTCAGAGTCTTACAGAAGTGAATTACACTCAACCGTCAAGCTGAAAGAGGAGTCAAATATTGTTACAAATGGCATTCTTTTTTGAAGTTTCCCAAAGACTGTCTTAACCATATTCTATATTCTCTTATATCTCACAAGCCTATGAAATAGGACTGTCATAGTTCCTACTTCATAAGAAATAGAAACTTTGAAAGGTTAAATAATTTGCCTTACATCATATGGCTAGTAAGTGAGGATATGTTTTGGGTACTGTTTTCCTAAGACTATTAAATACTTCATCTTTTAAATTAATAGCTCATTAGATAACATTAGTGAAAATATAATTTGGCCCTCGTTTTAGATGTATACTTCTTAGAAGTATGATTTGGCTAGTGAGTGAGGACCCATAAAGAAAGAAGTCCTACAGCTATCTTTTGATATTGTTCTCTTCCACTGCATATCCAGTGATTGCCAAGTGTTGTCAATTTTCACCTCCTAAGTCTCTTTGTAATCGGCCTACTTTTCCATCACACCACCACCCTGTTCACAGCTCCTGTCTCCCATCTGGGCTGCTGTATCTCAGAGCCTCCTGGCTGGTTGGCTCATATCCACTCTATGTGGCCTTCAATCTGTTTTCTACTCCACAGGCAGAATTTATCTGTGCAAATGCAGACCTGATAGCCCAGCTGATTAGATCTCTCCAGTTGCTTCCCATTGTTCTCAGGGTGGAGATCAGGTTCCCTAATGTGGCCTACAAGGCGCCCCCCAGCCTGGCCACCAATCCAGCCTCATTTCCTGTCACTCACCTCTTGTTCTCTTTGCTCCAGCCACCCCGCCCTTCCTCCTTCCCCTCTCACACCCCAGCTTCCTCCCACCTGCCTTTGCACTTGCTGTTCCCTGGCCCCAGCCTTCTATCCCCTCCTCCTGGGTAACTCCCATCCCCCTCTAGGTCTCAGCTTCATTTACACTTTAAGAGAAGCCTCCTGACCCTGCTTGCTGCTGCCAACCCCCTGTTTTCTGCTTGCAAACCCTCCTTGTCATGGTTTGTGTAATTATTTGATTAACATTTCTCTTGTCCACTGAACTGTGGAGGTTTTCTCCTCTGCTCTCCCTTATCCTGAAGGCCAGCAGCTGAGTGCCTGGGGCAGGTTTAGGCTCAGTAAGTACTGCTGGACGGCCAGTGTCCTGAGTTGGAAAAGCACATGGAATCGTGTTTGAATTGGTTCTTTTCAGTCCTTCTCTGAGGGATAGAGTAGGGTTTTCTGGAGTTTATTCCTTAGCATACCAAACTGGATGAGATGCTAATAAATTCTACTATCAAGGATTTCATGGCCAAAAAAATGTTGGGAACACCAAGTTTGATAGATGTCTCTATTAGAGGACCTTGCAAAACTTTTAATATGCTAATGCACGTGGTGACTCTTCACTGGAGAAGCATATGCTGTGCCACTTCCTAGGTCTGACTTTGGAGGTTACAGGTCAGGCTTAAGAGTCAGACCTCCTGGGGTTCAAGCCTGGCCACTTCACTTACTAGCTCTGTAATGTTGGACGAGTTACCTAAGGTTTCTGAACTTCAGTCTGCAGATTATACAGCCAGTGTAATGACAGGCGCAGCCTGTCGTGAGGGTTAAGCACTTAGGATGGTGGAAACCCTTTGCCCTTAGTTGATTCTGTAGCACAGGACAAGTGTCCCCAGGGGCACTTTTGGGGAATGCTGATGTCAGCAAAAGAGCGTTGGCCCACATGCTGCAGTTAGCTCTGGGGCCTGGGGCAAGACTCCTGCACCTCTTCTGAGCAACAAATTCTTCCACTCTGAAGGGGGAGACTTGATTCTAGGTGATCTCTAGGTCTTTCCCCATTCCAGCTGGCCAAGGTTTCATTACTTTCAGGGTGCTTAAAATAACGGGATACACAAAGCCATCTAAAATCAAGTGTGACATCATAAAAGATGAGATCGTTGTTAGCAGTCCCTTTTTAGAAGCATTTGTCATTTGTGGGCTTTTTGAGGACTGGTTGACATCTTTCTGAGTGGATCCTTCAGCTCTCTTGGGGAAGGTGTACTTGTTTACTTTTGCTCACATAACTTTGTTTTGGATATCTTCAGGTCGTCTGAATGACATATATGGAGACTACAAATACACCTACTGGTCATGTGGTGTGATCCTAATTATAGCAGGCATCTATCTCTTCATTGGTATGGGCATCAATTATCGACTTGTGGCAAAAGAGCAGAAAGCAGAGAAGCAGCAGGAAAAGGAAAGTAAAGAGGAGGAGACAAGTGTCGATGCTGCTGAGAAGCCAAAAGAATATGCAGCAGAATCTGCAGAGCAGAAAGACACAGAAGGAAGTCCCAAAGAGGAGGAGAGTCCAGTCTAAACCTGTGGAGCCCAAGGGTCAATGAAGTAGCTGTGACCCTAGATACCTGAAAATATCTACTGGCCTGTATTCCAGCAGTGGTGCTCAATGCCCATAGTGGACATGTGTATGCGAATCATACCAGGTTTTCATGGATGGAATTTTTGTGTTACTCCTTACCAGTAGCCTGAATTAAAAATGCCATACCTTTGGGGAGGGAGTGGTTGGCAAAGAATGGGAGAAGGAAGTAGTGTGGGGTTTTTTTGTTTGTTTGTTTAAATCCTAGCTTTTAACAGTGTCCAGAAGATTATAATATGTGCCTTAAGTTTTAGTCTTTAGAACTCTTTAGGGAGCCTTAACTTTTTAAACCGCTCTGCTGAATTCATCTATTTTAAGTGTTATAAGGAAAAATAACTAACTTGTTTGAGAAAATCTAAAATTTAAAATTAATCTTGCTTCATTGTTATTTGTAATATACTGTCAGACATCACCACTGGAAGATTTATGAATAGAAATATTGGTTGGAAGTTGGGATATTATAAAATCCTGTCTAAAATATTTTCCCTGCATCATTAGTTGCCTGGCATAGTGCCTGCTAGCTATATATTTAGGAAATTTAAGGCATAAAACTTTGGAAACATCTTGGCTGTTCTAGACACATTGTACTCATCAGCATTCCTCTGGAATCTTTTCTTGGGATGCTAATATTATTAGTGCTTGAGAATTTATTTCATTAAATTACTATTTTCCTTTTTCAAAGACACATTTTGAGTGGTTATAGACCATTGCTCCCTTTGAAATTACTTAAGTATTTTTCACTCTAAAAGTTAACTTTAAAATACGCAAAACTATGTATTTGTGCCTCCTTAGTAAATACAACACACCTAATTAAATGTAGACAGAAATTTCAAACAGCAGCTGAATTCAGCTTCAATTTTACCAAAACCTTAGTTAAACTGTGAGACTTAGAATTTTTATTGTTATTGGTTTTCCTGGAATTTTCCACCATTGATGCATAGTTGTTCCATTTATATCTGCGTCTAGCTTAGAGCTGTGTGTGAGATATTCAGTCTTTGTGTGTTTAGGTTTGTTTTTGTTTGTTTTTTTTTTTTTAATGTTTACTAATTAAAGAAAGCCAGAGTGATTTGGCCCCAGGCAAACCAACAAGAATAAGATTGGGAGAGAAGTTGCTCCTTTTCTTTTTCTGAGAAGGCCTGAAAAAAAAATTATGTTTTGCTTATAATTATTGGACACAGTCTTACTACTCCACACAATCCTAAAGATATTGTGACCCTTTTTACTTACTTGAAAACTAGAGAAATGAGTTTAGTATAAGGATTGGGAGGATGGACCAGAATGAAATCTGTAAATATTTTTTAACCTAATATCTTCTAAAATGCACAAGAAGATAATGATAGACACTCAATAAATTATATCTAGTGCATTTTAAAATATCATTGTAATTGACACAGTGAAAGTATAGGTACAAAACCTTTTGTGTAAGAGGCTGGCTTTTCCAAATAAACTTTTTTTCTTTTTTTTTTAAATCTTTCTCCCTCCAAATGTTTATTTTCTTGAGGAAGTATTACTGTGTCTTCATTTTCATATCAAGATCCAATTTGGCCCTTGCTAATATTAAATCATCCAGCTTATGTGCTGTGGGAGCTGTGTATATGGCTTATTTTTATTTTTCTTTCCTCTTTTGCTATAAGGCAAGGAAGAGGGGAATTTTGAAATCACCTCTCTGAAAGCATCCAAAGCAGTTAACCTTAAGGACACAATGAAAATTCCCTTTCAATGCCTGAGTGTCATGGCAGATGGAGAAGGAATTTTAGGGGAGAAGCCTGCTGTGATTGTTGGCAGGCTTGGCTCCAATTGGGACTCTGCTGTTTTACATTGACCCAAGTCCATAACCTCTATGTGCCTCTTTCCCCTTCCATGAAAATGAGGATCACTATCCATGAGGTAATAGAAGTAAAGGAAATGAGAAGGGGTGGGGTGGAGGAGGAGTACAGGATTATTTTCTCCTATAAGGGAAGACTTTTCTCTTCTTTCTAGGTACTTTGGATGGCCTAAGAATTGACATGACAGATAAGATAGAAAAATTTAATTTCATACATACAGGAACTTCACATAGACATGAGAGGGTCAAAACCAATCAGGCAGCAGAGACTTACAAGCCTTCCAAAGCTAAGGAGGGGTGGGTAGGGGTCTGCGGCTTCAAAAAGAATAAAGACAGTTTACACGAAGATGGGAAGAGCAAACGTTTGGTAAACCATGCCAATAACGGAGAAGTCTTGCGTTTAAAAAAAAAAAAGTAGTATCTCTCTTCCTGGTATAGGCTCCCTATCTAAATTTTTTAAGGCGGTTACAGGGAAGTAAAAAGCTCTTCTTGAGTCTGTTAGGCATTGACTGCCTTCAGCTCAAATACTCCACATTCCAAAGTGGCACATTTTGGGGCAGCCCTGTCCTGAACCCCATCACTCCTATCCCAATTGTTGAGCTATGTCCATACCTAAGATCCTGCTTAGTCTTTTTTTTTTCCCTGCTTAGTTTTTGTTCAATAGTTGAACCTTATTAGTGAAGGGTTAAAAACTGGCTCAAAGCTGGAATTAAACCTTTTATTGGCCAGTCCAACCCTGACTTTTTCCCCCCTGAAGAGGCAGAATTAAAAGTATTTATTCAAGATTAGTTTGGGTAACAGCCCACGCTAGAACCCAATATAGGCCTACTCTGTGCTCTGTGCCATCTCTTCTTTGTTACCTCAGCGAATCCTCTCTGTGTTTGTAGGTTCAACGCTGAGAAGCAGCTGGGCTTTCTGATCCAGTCTGTTGTCCTTTACTCCACGTGAGGACTGTTTTCTTCTAATTCACAGTTTCAGTGGCTGCTTTGGAAACATAAATGTATGCAAAGACCACCTGCCTATCTTTGTTTTCTCTCTGTCCCACACCTTCCATAGTCACATAGATAACATGTATAGCTCTTCTGTAGTTGTAGGGCCTAAAAAGGCTTGGCACTGTTAAAGAGCTTGCTCTGAAACAAGCTCCCAAGCCAAAGCTGGAAAACTACTTAAACTGATAGATTAACAATTGCAGATGATTATGGTGATAAGACTGTATTAGTGTGCTATACTCCAGTCTCTTGAGAATTTATCTTAACTAGTTATGATAAATGAATAATTTCTACAAAATACTCAGGAAAGCATGATGGTAAAAGCAAATTATGGAAACTTCAGAGGTGTTCTATCCCTGATTAATCACACTGAGGACTAATCCTCTGAATTCTTGGGTTGTCTGAACTTAGTTTTATGTTTGTACCATAGATACATATGTCAATATTAATCCTGTATCTTAAAAAGGAAAAAAAATGTGTTAAAAGCCATTTAATATTTTTGTACGAGCCAGTGTTTGACTGTATTTAATTTCAGAATGATAAATTGGGTATTGGTTTGTATGAAAAACCGAAACGTCTGGGTTTTACCTAGCAAATGGTTCACAGTATAACAAACCTAATAATCAGGTATGTTACCCTCCCCTCCCTGTTTTGTTCGGAAAGATGAGGGAAGGTGAACAGTAAATTTCCACTTTGGCAGCATGGCCTGTCTTAATAATCAGGTCAGGCATTTGCCTAGAAGACATGAAGAAAGAGGTTAATGACAGACTTGTGTCAATATGAAAATTCTTTCAGTTCTTGACAGGAAGCGACAGCCCAGGCTTGCTTCGCTTGCCCAGATGTGAGCAATTAAGCTGAGTTACTTCAGAGTTTAGAAGTATTTAGAAGGTTTCGAGTACATCATTTCTGAAATGTGTTCTAGCTGTAGCATTTTAGATTCAGTCTCCCGTCCCCCCGCATTCAATCTGGGCCATAGTGACAAAATCATTCAAATGACAGCAGTTGGGAAAAGTACCATGTGTATGTGCAGCTTATCTTTTCCTTCAGCTGAACAGCATTGATTTACTTCATTTTGCTAACTTTTACCCTGACTTGTCTAGAGGAGACTGGGATAGCTGGTAGTGGAATTGCTAAACAGTATACCTGGGTTCAAACTGAGGCTGTGTGACCTCAACCAAGTTACTTAGCTTCCATAAGCATCAGGTTTTTAGTTCTGTAAGGTGTTAATAATAATTAGTACCACCCTACCCCAGGGTTATCAGAAAGGTTTGTTTATAAGTGCCAGCTTATGTTAAATAAGGGCTTCATGAGCATAAATCCCTAACTATAAAAAATATCAAAGAAAATTAATACTTGGGGGAAAAATTGCTCTTCTAATTCCCAAGATGGATCATTATTTAGGAGAGTTTGGAAGTGACTTTTAAAGATAATATTAGCTGGGGCATCTGGGCGGCTCAGTTGGTTAAGCAGCTGCCTTCAGCTTGGATCATGATCCTGGGATTGAGTCCCATATCGGGCTCCCTGCTCCATGGAGAGCCTGCTTCTCTCTCTCCCCTCTGCCTGCTGCTCTGCCTACTTGTGCTCTCTCTCTGTCAAATAAATAAAATCTTTAAAAAACAAAAAGCTAATATTAGCTAAATTTGGGGCTCCTAGCTGATTCAGTCATTCGATCATGCAGTTCTCCATCTCAGGGTTGTGAGTCCAAGCCCCACGTTGGGTGTAGAGCCTACTTTAAAAATAAAGAGTATTAGCTAAATTATCAAATTCTCTTGATCAGGTCCTCCTTTTATTCTTACAAATGTAATGGTCTTTCTTTGGTAAATGAGTGGATGAAATGAACAGTTTATGAGGCAGGTACATACATGTCCAGCTCTTTGAGCAAGAGGGATGTGAGTCCTAAAACCCTCGCTCCTGATGCTCTAACAGTACACCGTCTCCAAGGAAGAGAGGCTGCAGATAAACATTTCCTCTCAATATCTGTGATGATTCTAAAAGAAGTAGTAACTAGTAACCAGTCATGATTAAAGTTGTCAGTCCCAGCAATGTTCTTAAATGCAAATTAAAGACTTGGTGAGGTTTAAATTTTTCCATACTACATTGATAACATGATTTAAATGATAAATTATCACTCGGTGGGCAATTAAATTGGTATTTAACATATTGACAGCAATTTCATGATGTGTGCCAAGTGCCATGATTTCACATCTTTCTAAGAATTCCAGATTTGGAACTTATATGAGAAAAATGTCTGTCTTCGAAATTTGTCAGTTTCTTTGAAAAATCCTAAAGTGTGTATCAGTAACTATTTAAATGAATGGTTATGATGTCCTTGTGTAACCATGGCATGATGTTAAACAAAAAGGCAAAACACAAGGGACACCTCAGTGACTCGGTTAAGCGTCTGGCTTCGGCTCGGGTCATGAGGTCCTGGGATCGACCCCCCGGAATTGGGCTCTCTGCTCAGCGGGGAGCCTGCTGCTCCCTCTGCTTGTGCTCGCACTGTCTCTGACAAATAAATAAAATTTTTATTAAAAAACACCAACTACCCTGATACATGTCCATATATATACATAAATATATACACAAGCACAGCAGGGGAGAGAATATGCACAAACAGGCTAATCATTTTGTGACTGGTAGAATTAGAGGTGACATCTGTATTTTTTTCGTATTGTAAGTTTTCTTAACGTGATGGTACTTTTTACACTAAAAGAAAAAATATTTAAGATAGCACGTAATACTGGTTTATGGGGCGGGGGGGGAATAGTACAGTTGATCTAGAGGGTTCTGGCAAGAAACATGACTCCTAAGAAAATGAAGCTGGTGATTATTATAAGTAGGTTATTTTTTCCTGCTTCTTCAAGAGTTGCATCTGGTGAAAGGGTGGTGGATGAGACCTGGAACTCAAGAGCACGGTGGTCTCAAGTGATGGTTTTGCTGGTGCTGGACCAGAGCCGTGGAGCATTAGAGTTGATGGGCCACCTGCATCAGGCTGCAGTGCCATCTTCCTGAGGACCGTGCTCTTGGGGACAGCATTCCTGTGGTTCCCCCTCTGATCATCTTGCTGCAAGTGAATGTTTAACTCAGAAAGCCAGAGCATTCAGCACTTACCCACATCAGAGTGTTGCAGTCTCAAACATTGTCTTACCGGAATCAGCATCAGAAAAAAATGCACTGATGTCAGAAAAAGGAGAATTTGTCCGCCTAGCTGTCATTTATTTACCAGCAAGTATTTATTGGACTTACTATATGTCCCAAGCATTGTTCTAGGCTTTGAGAATCCAACCATGAGCAAAGCACAGTAGGTCTTCCCATACATCTTAACATTCTAGGAGCAGAAAACACAGTGAGCACTATGTTATAGGGAAAATAGTATTTTGGTGGGTTGGTTGTGTGTGTGTGTGTGTGTGTGTGTTTTAAAGCATCTTTTATTTACTTATTTGGTGAATAGAGATAACTGAACAAAATTTTGTTCCTGGCACCCACAGCTTCTAGTCTAATGGGGAGGACTGTGTAGTAACTGTTGGGGTGCAGCACATGGAGAATTTTTTAACCCAATTTCAAGAGGGCCCTAAAAAGGATAAAAAGTATATTCTTGAGCAAGTTAATTTCTCTGAGCCTCTGGTAAAATAAACGATGAAATTGTGAGGATTAAATGTGAAAGTACCCATCATTCCGTTGAGTGTATACTAGCATTACATTGAGCCCATAGTGTTAAAAATTAAGTAGCAGGGCGCCTGGGTGGCTCAGTCAGTTAAGTATCTGACTCGATTTTGGTTCAGGCCGTGATCTCAAGATCATGAGGTGGATCCCCACAATGGGCTCTGCCCTCAGCAAGCAGTCTGCTAAGGAGTCTTTCCCTCTGCCCATCCCCCGTGGTCTCTCTCTCTCTTCCTTTCTCAAATCTTAAAAAAAAAAAAATTAAATAGCAAGTGTCGCATCATCAGAACAACAAGGAATAAAGAACAGCTGGTAACATTTGTATAGCTAATCAGTTTTCAAAGGCCTTTTGAGTATATTCTGTCCTCAGATTCACGCAAAATCCTGGTAGGTGTAATGAAAAATATTGACCCTTTAGTTGTGTCTTCATCTGAGCAGGGCATCTCCCCTGCTGCAAAAGAGTGCAAAGCAGGACTGCAGACAGCTCAGTGGCTAGAGCTGAAGGCACCGGATGGAAGTTTGAAGACTTAAAAGAACGGAAGAGGCCAAATCCTCGGTAATCTTGGGACAAGGACCAGACCACTCATTTGGGCCCTGCACCAAAATGAGTAAAATGGTCCTGCCCCCAGTGAATTCACAATCTAACTTAACAATCTGTTCCCTTGGCTTCAGAATTCATAATGTGATTTCTTCACTCGTGGATTTCCTTTCCTAATATGCTTTACTAATTCCAGAATTAAAAGTTTGCATTTCCTGAGCTTACTCTGGCCAGGTCCCAAGAGGAAGTGGCCCGCCGCCATTAAGAAGCCAGGAGGGGAATTGGCTAGGATTAGAAATCACCTGGTGTGCTGACAATCTGTACATCAATAATTATCAAGAGAAGGTTTCTAATGGTTCTTGTCATTATGATTTGTCTTCTTTTCCTTTCTCATTGCTTCTCCCCCCATCCCCACTTTGAGACCAAAAGAGAGAGGGGCCTGGGTGCTTTTCCATCAGGCCCTATTTATTTATATATGCTTCTCAAAAGGAGAGCTTTCCTTTTGATTAACAATCCTTCACCTTTTAAATTCCAAGTACTATCATGCTTCTCCAATGCTGACAATGAGCAAGAACTTGCCTGCAGCAGGGGGTCAAGTGAGCCAAGCACTTGGGAGGGTGCCTAAAATTCCACCCTTGCCCCAGCCTCTCCCTCCCTCTCCCTGTTCCTACCCCCACTTGCTTCATCAGCTGTCCAGATGTGTAGGCTGAACCAAGTTCCTGTTTCTCCTTTCATCCCCTCCTTTTGTTCCCTGCCACAGGCTTGGCTTTTAACAGCCTCCCCACCTCAGTTCCCGCCACCTCCAACCCAACCTCAACACTGCTGTCAAAATGATTTCTCTAAAAAGACCAAGTCTCTCAGCAGCTTTTATAACTTCAAATAAAAGCAATAAAGATAAAAATAATATAACTCATCTAATCATGTCACTCCTCTGCTGAAAATTCTATACTTTGAGGATAAAGTCCGATCTCTGCTTGACCCCCCAAGAGCCCTTCTCAATCAGCGACCTGCACCTGCATACTGCTCCAGTCTTACCTCTTGGCCAGGCCTCAGCCGCACCCTGCTCTCCCGCCCAACTGAACATCTTAGTAATGCAGGCCCTAGTTTCAAACCGCCCTGCCTTCTTACGTGCTGACTTGTGCCTGGTAACCCCTCTGCACTAACTCCTACTCATCCTTTGAAACTCGGTTCACGTTTCCTCTTACAGGAGGCCTTACTGATTCCTCAGTTTGTTTTTAAGATTTTATTTATGAGAGAGAGAGAGAGAGAGAGCAGGAGCTGGGAGGAGAGGGAGAAGCAGGCTCCCCACCAAGCAGGACTCTGGGATCATGACCTGAGCTGAAGGCAGATGCCCAACCAACTGCGACCCAGGCGACCCCCGGCCAATTCATTTTTAATTGTCCTTGTACAGCACAGTGTATGAATCTGTGTCAAATCCCAGGTCTTGGGGACAAATTTCCAAGTAGGCCACTTACTAATTCTGAGTACTTAAGCAAGTTATTTAACCTCTAGGCCACAGTTTGTACACCCATAAAATGGGACTGAATAGAACTTACCTTATAGGGTTGCCAAGAGGGTTAAATATGGCAATGTCTATAAGACCATTAGCATAGTGCCTGAATAAATGCTTGGTAGGAATTATCATACCTTTGTCCTAGACCTTCCCACTGCCAAAGAATAATTTTCAAAATGGTACACTTTGGGGCGCCTGGGTGGCTCAGTGGGTTAAAGCCTCTGCCTTCGGCTCAGGTCATGATCTCAGGGTCCTGGGATCAAGCCCCGCATCGGGCTCTCTGCTCAGCGGGGAGCCTGCTTCCTCCTCTCCCTGTCTCTCTGCCTGCCTCTCTGTCAAATAAATAAATAACANCCTACTTGTGAGCTCTCTGTGAGACAAATAAAATTAAAAAAAAAAAATCTTAAAAAAAAATGGTACACACACAGGGGCTCCTGGGTGGCTCAGTTTTAAGTGTCGGACTCTTGATTTTGGCTCAGGTCATGATCTCAGGGTCATGATACTGAGCCCCAGGTCAGGTTCTGCACTCAGCAGAGAATCTACTTGAGATTCTCTCTCTCTCTGCCCTCCCCCTGCTCACGTCCCCCCCACCCCAAATAAATAAACCTTTTTTAAAAATGGTAAAATCAGGGCACCTGGATGGCTCAGTCGGTTAAACATCTGCCTTCAGCTCAGGTCATGATCCCAGGGTCCTAGAATCAAGTCCCACATCAGGCTCCCTGCTCAGTGGGGAATCTGCTTCTCCCTCTGCTGCTCCCCCTGCTTGTGCTCTCTCACTGACAAGCTCTACTAGATTAAAAAAAAAATCTTTAATAAAAAAATAAAAGGTAAAATCAGGGACACCTGGGAGGCTCAGTCAATTAAAGCATCTGTCTCTTGGTTTCAGCTTAGGTCATGATATCAGGGCCATGGGACTGAGCCCCATGTTGAGCTCTGTCCTCAGCGTGGAGTCTGCTCCTTTTTTTCCCGCTGCTCCGCTCCCAGCTTGTTCTCTCTCTCTCCTCTCAAATAAATAAAATCTAAAAAAAAAAAAAAAAAAGGTAAGATCATAGCTCTCATACAGACATAAAATGCACATGTTTATAGAACTCACTAAGGAGGGAACCAGTAAGATTTTACAATCATGGATTTAGGGAGATTTCTCTGCTGGACAAAACGCACTTGCTCTGCCACGAACAGGAGTAATTTGCATTGTTCATCAGACAGAGAGCATCTGTACCGCCATCAGCCTTCTACAGGTTAGCTTCCATCTCCACAGAGCTGTAATGTCGCCCAGCAGAAGACAGTCAGGTGCAGAGATCCCTACAGAACCAAATAGTCCGGAACCCCAGACAACTCACAGCCTTCCATTGACAGAACACTCAGGAATCCTCTGCCCATTTGTGAAGTCTCACAGTTTTGCCTCTCACAATACTGCACAGCACTCATCAGTTTGTCTTTCTAGACACTACCAGCTATAACCTGCTTAAGATGAGAGGGAACAACATGCAAACTCATCGATTCCTTTTGATTTTAGGGCCCGGAGATGTTTCGGCAGGAGGTGACATTTGAGCTGAGTAGAAAAAGGGAAGGCTGCATTTCCCCTGGAGAAGAGCATCCAGAGAGCTGTGTGGGGCCAGGGCAGAAGTGACTGACAAGCTCGCGTTAAACACAGACTGTGTGCCAGGCCCTGGGCAGGCTAAGAAGATAGAGGAATGAGGCCTGGTCTCTGCTTTCAAGAAGCACTCAGTCTGTTGTGGGAAATAAAAGGAAATCAAGGCTTACAACATAGAGCGATGAGGGCCCTAAAAGTCCAGAAGCCAAACTTCAGAAACTCAAGTGAACTGCTGGCAATATTTCCTAAGCCCAGGTTTGATGAAAGGCCAAACACAGTAGATCCCTGTGAGGCTCTGGGCAGCCTCAGAGAAGTCAACGAAGAAGTGTCTGTTTGATACCTATAATCAGACCCCCTCCTCTTCCTACCTTGTGACTGGACATTTGATGCCAGATGGGTGGCCATGGAGAACTAGTGTCTGAGTTCCCTCAAATCTCTGGGAATGGAAGTCCTTATTATGGGCAGGGGCAGCCCTGAAGCATTCCCAAAGTCTTCCTTAAGGATCTAGCTCACCTAAAGTCATTCTGGGGGCAACTGGGTGGCTCAGGCAGTTGAACGTCTGACTCTTGGTTTCAGCTCAGGTTATGATCTCAGGGTTGTGGGATCGAGCCCCGCATCGGGCTCCACACTCAGTGGGGAGTCTGCATAAGATTCTTTCCCTCTGCCTCCCCCAACATCACTCACACATGCACTCACTCTCTCTCTCGCTTTCAAATAAGTCAATAAAATCTTAAAAACAAACAAACAAACAAACAAAAAACAAAAAGGACATTGCAAGGAAAATGGTACCCACCTGGAATTTAAGCTCTGTGAGATAGGAAGTATCTGAACATGCTTATTATCTGATAGGACTCATTTGTTGAATACATAAAAAGAAAGGGTGAATGGATGGGAGTTCCAGAGAAGGATCTGTCTAGGGAGATGGATCTGGCAGGCTGGCTGCCCTGCTCAGTGGCCTCAGATGGAATCAAAGATTGGCCTCATTTAAATACTTGAAGCACCAACCAACTCCTTGGATTTACTTTTGTCCTCACTAGATGCTTTGGCTGCCTCTATACTTTCAGCTGCCTAATGAGATGATAGACACAGCACATTGGCAGAAATATTCAGTCTGAGTGCCTACAATTCTCTCCCTCTGAATTCTGTTACATACCTGAGCCTCTGATGTCCGTCAGGCTCCCAGGCTCCATTCAACCCTGGGCCACCAACAAGACCAAACCACTCTAGGTTCAGCAAGGCGGTGCCACCCAAGCAAGCCTCCTGCCCTCCGGCCTGGTGACACCCCCGCCACACTGTCCCCCTCTTTTGACTTTGCACCCATCACTGAAGTGTCTCTCCAAACACCGCTGATCTGCTCCAACCACGGGAGGGGACCGGTGGGGTCTCTCCTAGAGCCTGGCTCTCTTAGCAGCCTCCCTGCACCACACATCCCATCAGGGTCCACCCCGGCCTCTGGGATAGCTCGCAGGACCCTGCCTCCCCTGAGCAGCCTTCTCAGGAGGGCCAGACGCCCAGAGCACCCGTCAGGACCCGCATGGCAGTCCCTCAGCCCGGGCCTGCGAGCCCGCCAGCCGCCTCCCACACCTGCCACACCTCAACCCATTTCCACTGAGACCAGGTGGTGTGGTGGCTCTGGGCTCACTGGCTGTGTGGCTCTCGGAGGGTCACTTCACTCCTCGGCGCCTCGGTCCCCTCACCTGGAAAAGAAGGATAACAAGGGTTGTATCAGCCGGAGTTCTGTGCAGAAATCCCAGCACTCAGGGTATTTGGAGCAGAAAGTGATTCACACAAGGGCTTAGGTGCTTGGGGGACCGTCGGGGTGGCTGAGGCTTGAAAGGATCTGGTCCCCTGGGGTCTCGGGAGCTGGGGGCAGCTGGAGCGACAGGGCTGTGAGCCAGGGAGTGGGCAGGGCCTCGGCGGCTTCTCCAGGGCTGGGACTGTGCCCAGGACACCAGTGCAGGGAGAGACGCAGGTCTGCGTGACCCTGCCTGTCGGAGGGGAGCAGCCAAGCCCAGGAAGGCGGCCTCTGGCTCGCTTCCGCCTCCCGAGTCCCAGGTGAGGGGCCGAGCGCCGGCTCACAGTGGGCACCCACACTCTGGAAGGAGCAGTCTGGGAACTGTCCCTGTAGCTTTCTGCCTGCAAAGCACAGGAAATGGGGGGGGGGAGGTCCTGGGTGCTCTTCAGCCACTAGTGGGTTAACCGCAAACGAGTTTGTGCCTGGAGAGCGCTCACCCCCAACCCGCGACCCCCCAAGAATGAGGGCAGGCGGTTCTGCTAGGGTCCCGGGCCAGGCCCCGTTGATTCAACAGCCAGCAAGACAGAGCCCGACCCTGAAGAAGGGCTGACCCTCCAGGGCCCGCAGAGACTGGAATCATCAAGGAATGTGGGTGGTGTAACAGCGTGTCTGTCCTAAAAGCCTGGGGAGCGAGGGAGCTGAGAGCAGAGGGGGCGCCCCTGGGCCAGCGTGGGGGTGGGGCACAGAATGGTAAGAGCCAGCTTTCCAGTAGTAGTAGAGTCTAACACAAGGCTGGAAGGGAAAACTACAAATAAACCAAATTAAGCAGGAAGAAACAAAGGGGGTGTGTGTGTGTGAAAATGCTAATTTCCACTTCAAGGGAGCATATACATATACGAACCCTGGAAGCTGCTTGGCATTTTCCAAGAGTAGACAGCTAAGTCCGACAGGGCACAGAGCGGTGAGTGAGGGCAGTGGGTAAGGGATGAAGCTGGAGAGGAAAGCAGGGGCATGGAGATCTCATGGGGCTTCCACAACATTTTGAAGAATTAGAGCTTTATCCTGTGGGCAGTGGGGAGCCATAGTAGGTATTTAAGCAGGGACAAGAGTCCCTGTTGCTGCAGTTGGTGGGATAGGCTGGAGGGGGCCGGACTGCAGGTGAGGATGTCAGTGATGACACTGGGGCAGTCTGGGCTGGAACTAATGCCTGCCTGGAAGAGGACAGGGAAAAGACAGAGCAGACTGCTGGGAGTTTCGGAGGCGTCAGAGTGCACAGGAGGGGGTGGGAGCGGGAGCGGGGAGAAACCTGGGGTGGCTGCCAGGTTTCAGCACCAGGTATACCTGGAAGGGTGGGGCCCCCACCAGCTCCTGGCACTGGATCTTGGGGTGGTGCCCACCCACAGGCTCCCAGCCTCTGGACTGAGTTCACAGAAAGCCTCTTCCCTCCCGGGAACCTTCATTTCCATTCCACCAACATTTATTAAGCAGCTCTTATGTGCCAGGAACCAGGGAAGCCTCTCCCTTTCTCACCTAAGGGAGTTTGAACTAAATGACTGAGAGGCTCTGGAGCAGGGATAGGGGGCTGAGGGTGGGTAGGGACACCCTGAGGAGAGGCTGCGGACAGAGAGCCTACATTCAGGCCTTCTCTCCTCCCCCTGTGGAGGAGGGTCTTGACCCATGACCTCTCCTCACCCTCATGACTGAAAGGTACAAAGGGCATCAGCAGAGCCTTAGACAAAGCCCCTGGGCCCCAACCTCTGCTGGGACAGGCAGCCACCCCTGGTGTCTTTCTGCTTTGGGAGTTCTGCATTCCTTCTGCTGTGAGATCCCAGATGAAAGGAGAGGCCTACCTGCACATTCACCCCATTCACCCGGAGGACTTGTGGTCTGCCATCCCTTCGATGTACTCCTTGGAACCCAGGCATTTTCACCCAGGGCTGTCAACAGGAAGATAGCAGCCCATTACTTACTGTAGGGCTGACATCCATCGTAATTTCTTACCAACTCACTCTCACAGTAGTGCAGGCCAATTATAGGAGCCTAGAAGGGAGGCCTGTTTTTTGAAAAGGTGAGCAGCCAGGAGTCATCCCCTGGGGGGGTGGACCCTGAAGAAGAATGCCAGTAAAGAGACCTCACTGTTCCTGGAAACATTCTACATTCCTAATGTCTGAGTCTCCGTAAGTCTTTAAGATCATTATTGTTGCCACTTTGCAGATGATGAAACTAAGGTTCAGTTAGGCCAAGAAATTTGCTCATTTAGGGTCACACAGCTACTAGGTAGCTGAACTAGACTTTTAACCAACCCAGACCCGATACTAATGCCTTCTTCCAAATGACTACAGGGTAACTAAGT
This sequence comes from Ailurus styani, assembly GCA_002007465.1. Classification (NCBI taxonomy): domain Eukaryota; kingdom Metazoa; phylum Chordata; class Mammalia; order Carnivora; family Ailuridae; genus Ailurus; species Ailurus styani. The sequence goes on from LNAC01000256.1 coordinate 2,224,628, forward strand.
CTTGCTCCCTGGACCCCCTGCTCTGTGCCAGGTCCTGCTACTCCAGGGAGGAGCCACATGCCAGGAAAATGCTCTCTCACACCTTTCTCGGGTTGTCGGGTTGTCGGTCTTCACCCCTCCCCGTTAGGGAGTCTCCCAGGCACTGCAAAGTCCTGCTTTTGTCCCCAGCCTGTTTCCGGACCCGAAGGACTCCTGAGGCTTGCTATTCCTTCTCCTGCTCTGGCTCTGAGAAGCCTCAGGACTTCCTCACCCTCGGCTCCGGGACACCGTCCAGGGCGTCAGCCTACTGGCCTGAGCCTCCCGCCCTGGGTTTAATTTCCACTAACCCTAATGCTCTCCAAATCCCCGGCTGAGACGCCAGGCCAGGGTACGGCCTGTAGAGCTTATTCCTGTGCAGTAGGCGCCCAGTGCCCGTGGTGGGAGAGGGGAGAAGCCTCTAGGCTCCCCGCAGCTGTGTCCCATGGAGGGGAGGAAAGATAAATTCTCCTATACCTTCTGAGTTCTTGACTGAGGCCCCCGTAATAAAAGACAGATTAACATGAGAAAAACAAACAAGTTTATCCATATGTGCACCTCCTGTATACATTAGAGATAAGAGAAAAACAGTCAATCCTCCTAGGGGGCCCTAAACCAGCAGCTTCAGCGACTTCTTCGGCTAAAGACAAAAGAACAAAAGGTGAGGGTGGTGGGGGAGGTCTGTATGGGAGGTTACCTGGAAAAGCAGGGTTAGCCAGGGGAAAGCTTCTTAGGCAGATTTAAATCACTGCTGTCCCCATTGGGTAAGAGTCTCTTGTGACTGAGAGTCATCCTGTCTTCCTACTACGGAGAGGGAGACACCCTTACAAACGAGTATTTCCTTTGCAAATGTAAATTTCCCTTTCAAAAGAGTAATTTCTACTGTTTTCGAGAGCTTCGCCGGTGTCCGTACTTTGTCAAAGTAATCAGCTCAAATATAAGCCTTATGACCTAGAGGCGTATTTTGAGGTGGCATATTCCGCCACCCTTCACTCCCCCTTCCAAACCTGGGCTCCCTGCCATGGCCCGAGGCGCTTTCGGGAGAAAAAAAAAATGTTCTGGTCAAAATGAGACGGGTGGTGTTTCCTGGGTCACAAAGACCTCTGCCGGACTATGCCCCTGGGCACATCTTGGTGGCACCAGGTCCCTGAGCGGCAGGAGCCGGCGGCCGCGGGGGGTCACAGCCTTTGCGGGTGATGAGAAGGCTGGGGGGCTGCAGGCCCTTAGGGAAGCTCTCCCCAGCCATCCCGCCGCGCCAGGCCGAGGCCGGCGCCGCCCCCTCCCGCCGGCAGCCGGGCTGCGAGCAGAGGCTGCGCTCTCGGCGTTCAGAGCCCCCGCGGAGTCGGGCCGGAGAAGGCGCCGAGTCCCCCAGGGCTGCTCCTCGCTCAGGTTCCGCTCCTCGTGACAGCCCCCGGCGGGCAGGAACCGCCCCTCCCCACGCCCCCTCCCACCCCCCACTCCATCGGCGGGGAAGCCTCCACACCCACACCCCTACCTACAGCACACACCCCGAGACGCGAGCCTTCCCCTCCCCCACGCAGGCAGTCCCGACACATGCGCACCAACTCCTCACGCCTGGCAGCCGGCTCTGTGGCTCCGGTTGCCAGGGGGACCTCACGCTGACTTTCTTCAAGGGCGACCCCACGAGGAACCCGGTCTGGGGGCGCACAGGACTCCCTCCCTCCCCCGACTCCCCGCCGCCCCTCACCCCGCGGAAGGCCTCCTCCCTGGTTCCCCTCGGGTCCGGCACCGGAGGCTGGACGCGGCAGCGCGGGGCGCCCTCGTGTGGCCGGAGGCGGCGCTGCAGCTCCCCGCCGTCCTCCCCTTTCTCCCGCGCCCGGGCGCTGCTGGCGGGGGACCTGCTCCCCGCCAGGGTCCCCGCTGGCCCCCCGCCCGCGCTCACTGCTCCCCCGGGGCGGCGTCCAACCTACATGCCCTCCTCCTTTCACCTCCGAAGATTCTCTCCCTGTATCTTCCAAGCCAATATTCGTGCATGTCAAAAGACAATTTTAACAAAATGTTAGTTATAAAACATAGTTATTATCCGCGTGCCCGCCACCTGAGAAGAGAGCTGAATCAACACTTAGTAAGTTGCAGCTTCCTTTGTGTTCCTCTTACTGACCCTAATTTCATGGTTTGTCTTGCTTTTTGTTTCCACTTTTTTTTTAATTGTGGTAAAATACACATAAAATGTGATGTACAGCTTTGAAGTATTAAATACGTTCAGAAGGCTGTGCAGGCATCACCACCATCCATCTCCAGAACTTCTTTCCCACTTGGCAAACTGAAACCCTGTACCCATCACGTAACAGCTCCCCATTCTCCCCTCCCCCAGCCATGGGCACCGCCATTCTATTTTCTGTCTCCATGCATTTGACTAAGTGTCTTAGGTCAGTAGAATCACGTAGTTTTTGTCTTTTGGTGACTGTCCTATATCACTTAGCATAACGTCCTTAAGGTTCACCCATGCGGTAGCACGTGTCAGAACATCCTTTTTAAGGCTGAATAATATTCCATTGTATGTATACTGCATTATAAATTTTGCTTAACTATTTGTCCACCCGTGGACACTTAGGGTTGCTTCTGCGTTTTAACTATTATGAATAATGTTTCTATGAACATGCATATACAAATATTTTCTTGAAACTATGCTTTGAATTCTTCCGGGTATGTACCCAGAAACAGAATAGCTGAGTCATATGGTAATTCTATTTTTTTTTTTTTTGGTAATTCTATTTTAAATTTTTTTGAGAAACCACCATATTGTTTTCCAGAGTGGCTGCACCATTTTAAATTCCCACCAACAGTGCACAAAGGTTCTCATTTAAAAAAAAAAAAAAGATTTTATTTATTTGAGAGAGAGAGAGCACAAGCAGGGGGAGAGGTCGAGGGGTAGAGGGAGAGGGGGAAGCAGGCCAATACCCCGGGATCATGACCCGAGCAGAAGACAGACACTTAACCCACTGAGCCACCCAGCTGCCCCTCATTTTTTTAAGTAACCTCTATGCCCCAAGTGGGGCTTGAACTCACCACCCGGAGATCAAGAGTGCCAGCCAGGTGCACGCAAGGGTTCTAACTTTTCCACATCTCTTCCAACACTGTTTTTTTGTTTTGTTTGTCTGTCTGTTTTGGTTTTGTGTGTTTTTTTGTTTTTATAATAATCATCCTAATGGGTGTGTGTGGTATTTCATTGCCGTTTTGATTTACATTTCCCTCAAAATGAGTGATGTTGAGTATCTCTTCATGTGCTTATTGACCACCTGTATGTCTTCTTTGGTGAAACACCTATTCAAGTCCTTTGCCCATTTTTGAATCAGCTTATTTATTTGTTGTGGAGTTTTAGGAGTTCTGTATATATTCTGGATAGCACTCCTTTTCCTGTTATATAATTTGTAAATATTTTCTCCCATTCTGTGGGTTGCCTTTTTACTCTGTTGAGAGTATCTTTTTTTTTTCCAAAGATTTTATTTATTTGAGAGAGAGTGAAAGTGAGAGAGATCACAGAGGGAGAGGGAGAAGCAGATTCTCTGCTGAGCAGAGTGCGATGTGGGGCTCTATTCCAGGACCCTGAAATCATGACCTGAGCTGAAGGCAGACGCTTAACTGACTGAGCCACCCAGGCGCCCCGAAAGTATTTTCTGATACACAAAATTTAAAAATTTCCATGAAGTCAAAACATTTTTTTTTCTTACCTGTGCCTTCAGTGTTGTGAAGTTTTGTCCTGTGTCGTCTTCTAAGATTTTTGTTTTAGTTCTTACATTTAGGTCTTTGATCCATTTTGAGTTAATTTTTGTGTATGGTTTTAGGTAGAGGTCCGACTACATTATATTCTTTCGCATGTGGACGTCCAGTTTTCCCAGCACCATTCTTTGAAAAGACTGTCCTTTCCCCCACTGAATGGTCCTGGCAGCCTTTTAAAAATTGTTTCACCATCTTTGTGAGCATTTTCACCCGGGCTGTATTCTACTCCATTCGTCTATATGTCTGTCTTTATGCCAATACTACTGTTCTGACTGTTGTAGCTTTGTAGTAAGTTTTAAAACCAGGAAGTATAAATCCTCTAGTTTTGTTCTTTTCCAAGATTGTTTTGGCTGTTGAGAGTCCCTTGGATTCCATGCGAATTTGGGGATGGGTTTTCCTGTTCCTGCAAAAAAAAATCATTGGGATTTTGCCAGGGATTACATCACATCTATTTATTGCTTTGAGTAGTATTGACATTATATTTTATTTATTTAGTTATTTTTATTTTTATTATTTTTTTATTTTTTTATTTTTTTAAGATTTTATTTATTTATTTCACAGAGGGAGAGAGATCACAAGGAGGCAGAGAGGCAGGCAGAGAGAGAGAGGGGGAAGCAGGCTCCCCGCTGAGCAGGGAGCCCGATGCGGGCCTCGATCCCAGGACCCTGAGATCATGACCTGAGCCGAAAGCAGAGGCTTCAACCCACTGAGCCACCCAGGCGCCCTATTTAGTTATTTTTAAAGATTTATTTATGTATGTTAGAGGGACAGAGACTCTCAAGTACACTCCGCTCTGAGCACAGACCCCAATGCAGGGCTTGCTCTCTCGACTCTGAGATCACAACCTGAGCCAAAACCAAGAGTCAGATGTTTAACGGACTGGCCATGCAGGTGCCCCAGTATTGAGTCTTCTAATCCATAAGCATGGGACGTGTTTCTATTTATTTATCTCTTTAATTTCTTTTAGCAATGTGTTATAGTTGTCATTGTATAAATCCTTCATCTCCTTGATTAGTTCTTAAGTATTTTATTCTTTTTGATGCAATTGTAAATGAAATTATTTTTGTAATTTCTTCAGATTGTTCATTGTCAGTGTATAGAAATACAGCTAATTTTTGTGTGTTGACTTTGCTGAATTCATTAGTTCTAGTCTGTGTGTGTGTGTGTGTGTGTGTGTGTGTGTGTGTGTGTAGAATCTTAAGGGCTTTCTATATATAAGATCATATCATCTGCAAACAGAGATAATTTTACTTCTTCCTTTCCAACTTGGACGTCTTTTATTTATTTATTTTCCTTGCCTAATTGCTCTGGCTGGAACCTCCGTACTATGTTGAATAGAAGTGATGAAAACAGACATCCTTGCGTTGTTCCTGATCTTAAAGGAAAAGCATTCAGTCTTCTATATTGAGTCTGATGTTCACTGTGGATTTTTCATATGTGGTTTTTTAATATTGAGGTGGTTTCTTTCTATTCCTAGTTTTTTTAGTGTGTGTGTGTTTTAATTTGAAAGCATATCAAATTTTGTGGAATGGTTTTCTGTATCAACTGAGATTATTGTGTGGTTTTTTTCTTACACTCTATTTATGTGATATATTACATTGATTGATTTTCTTATGTTTAACTAGCTTTCATTCCAGGAATAAAAACCCCGTGGTCATGGTGTATAATTCTTTCAGTATGCTGTTGAATTTGGTTTGCTTGTCTTTTGTTGAGGGTTTTTGGATCAATGTTCAGAAGGAGTACTGGTCTATAGTTTTATTTTCTTGTAGTGTTTTTGCTGGTATTGGTAGCAGGGTAATACCTCATAGAGAGAGTTAGGAAGTGTTCCTTCCACTTCAAGTTTTTGGAAAAGTTTGAGAAGTGTTACTGTGTGTGTGTGTGTGTGTGTGTGTGTGTGTGTATACATATATAAATATAAATCTTTTTTTAAAAGATTTTATGTATTTATTTGACAGAGAGACACATTGTGAGAGAGAGAACACAAGCAGGGGGAGTGGGAGAGGGAGAAGCAGGCTTTTTGCCAAGCAAGGAGCCTGATGTGGGGCTGATCCTAGGACCCCGGTATCATGACCTGAGACAAAGGCAGACGCTTAATGACTGAGCCACCCAGGTGTCCCTCTTTGTCAGACTTTGGATTACTGATTCAATCTTCTTAGTAGTTCTAAATCTATTCAGATTGCCTATTTCGTCATGATTTAGTCTTGGTCATTTTTGTTTTGTTTTGTCCATTTCATCTAAATTACTCAATTTGTTGGCACACAATTACTTATAGTACTCTCTTATAATTTTTTTTATTACTGCAGAATTGGAAGTAATAGTAGTAATGTCCCTACTTTCGTTTCTTTCTTTCTTTCTCATTTCTTATTTTAGTAATTTAGGCTTTTTTTTTTAGTCCATCCAGCTAATAGTTTGTCAGTTTTTTTCGAACTTTTCAAAGAACCAATGTTCGGTTTCACTGATTTTCTGTATCCTTTTTTTTATTCTTTATTTCATCTGTCTCTGTTCTAATCTTTATTACTTCCTGCTTCTCTCCTTTTGGATTTAGTTTGTTTTCCTTTTTCTACTTTCTAAAGGTGTAAAGTTAAGTTGCTGATGTAAGATTGTTCTTGTTTTTTCATGTGGGTGATTATAACTAAAAATTCCACCCGTAGCACTGCTTTTACTGAATCCCATACATTTTGCTATGTTGTATTTTCACTTTCATTCATTTTTAAGTACTTTCTAATTGCCCTTGTGATTTCTTTATTGAGCTATTTGTTTAAAACTGTGTTCTTTAGGGCACCTGGGTGGCTCAGTTGGTTAAGCGTCTACCTTTGGTTTAGGTCATGATTCCAAGGTCCTGGGATAAAGCCCGGCATCGGGCTCCCTACTCAGCAGGGAGCCTGCTTCTCCCTCTTCCTCTGCTGTTCCCCTTGCTTGTGCTCTCTCGTGCCCTCTGTCAAATAAATAAATAAAATCTTTTTAAAAAGTGTGTCCTTTAATTTCCACAATTTTATGAATTATCCAGTTTTCCTTGTGTTATTGATTTCTAACTTCATCCCAATATGGTTGGAAAAGATAGTTTCATAAATCTTTTTTTTTCCATATATCTATCTTTTTAAATCTATGGAGACTTAATTTGCAGCCTAACATAGGGTCTGTCCCAGAAAATGTCCCACATGCATGTGAGAAGGTTGTATGTGCTGTTGTTGTTTGATAGAATGTTCTATATGTGTGTGTTTGATCTGGCTGTTCTCTTGTCTTATTCAAGTCCTCTGTTCCCTTATCGTCTCTCTGGTTGTTGGATCCATTATTGAGAATGGGGTATTGAAGTTCCAACTATTATTATACAACCTTCTAGTTCTCCCTTCAATCCCATCAGTTTTTGCTTCATATATTTTCCTGGTCTGTTATTAGTGATGTATAGGTTTTAATTGTTATATCTTCTGGCTATATTGAAACTTTCATAAATGTATAATGTCCTTTTTGTCTCTTATAAACTTTTTTGATTTAAAGTCTATTTTGTATGATATTCTATAGCCATTGCTGACCTCTTTGGATACTGTTTTCATGGTCTATCTTTTTCCACTCTTTCAATTTCAATCTACTTGTGTCTTTGGCTCTTGAGTCTCTTGGTAGGTAGCATATAGACATGTGGTTTTCTCCAGTCTGCCAGTCTAGGTCTTTGATTGGAAAATTTAGTATATTTATATTTAAAGTAATTACTGATAAGGAGGGACTTCTGCCATTGTGCTGTTTTCTAAACACCTTATATCTTTGTCCCTCATTTCCTGCATCACTGTCTTCTGTGGTTAATTGATTATAAAATTTTATTTATTTATTTATTTATTTAGAGAGAGGGAGTGCATGCATCAGCTGGGGGAGGGGTAGAGGGAGAGAATCTCCATCAGACTCCCTACTGAATGTAGAACCCGCCTCAGGGGTCGATCTTATGACCCTGAGATCATGACCTGAGCCGAAATCAAGAGTTAGACATTCAACCAACTGATCCACCCAGGTGCCCCAAGTTGATTTTTTTCCTAGTGTATATTTAAATTTCTTTCTCATTTCCTTTCACGTATATTCTACAGCTGTTTTCTTTGTGGTCACCTTGGGGGTTACATTTAACACCCTAAAGTTATGACACTCTATTGAATTATTGCCAGCTGAACTTCAATAACATAAAAACTCTGCTACATTCCTACTCCTTTTAGCTGTTGGTGTCTCCAAACTATATATTTATGCACTGTGTGACCCAAAACCTAAACTAATACTTTTTAATGCATTACTTTGTCAAATTATATAGAAAACAAGATTTGGAGTACAAGCCAAACAACGATACCAACTTTAACACTAGTAATTGTTCTTTTTTTCTTTATATAGTCTCTTAAATCATGTAGAAACAAGAAGTGTAGTTATAAACCATTATTACAATAAAACTAGCTTTTGTAATTGCCTATGAGCAATTTACCTTTATTGAAATCTTTATTTCTCCATATAGCTTCAAGTTACTGTCTAGTGTCCTTTCATTTTACCTTACAGCATTTCTTTAGCATTTCTTGCAGGCAGCTTTAGTGGTAAGGAACTTCTTCAGCTTTTGTTTATCTGGGAATTTTTTTTATATATTTTATTTATTTAGAGAGTGGGGGAGGGGCAACCAGCTGAGCTACCCGGGTGCCTCTATCTGGGAATGCCTTAATTTCTCCCTCACTTTTGAAGGACATTTTGGCCAAATATAGGATTCCTGGTCGACAGGTTTTCTTTTGACATTTTTTATATATTGGCCCACTGCCTTCTGGCCTCTGGAGGGTAAGAGGTAGGGGGGAGAACCCACTGAGATTCCCCAGAGTTAAGAAAGTGAAGAATTTGAGCTATAGAAGATACAGAAAGAACTTTTATTTGAATTTCCCTTATCTGACTTATCTTAGCTTCCTGAAAACACCATTACTCCTCCTCCAAGGGAATTTCTGTGAGTTTAGCTGCCATGGAGACAGACTGACCATTTCCATTAACATCAAACAGCCAGCCTAATAGAAACTTCCGTATTTCTCACTGAAGCCCTAGTAACCCCCCCTTTTGTTAAGTTGATATACATAAAACTTTACTTCTGGGAGCTCCTGTGCATGTATAAAAAACCTTATCTTTCCTCCTATTAATCTGTATATTGTCAGTTAATTTACAAGTCCTCATCCACTGGCCCCAAGTTGGAGGAGGAAGAATTTTCCTCACAGGAGAAAGAATTTCCTTACCTATGTGAAAGAAAATAGAGCAGCCTCAAAATATAGCCAGCCCCAAGGCTCCAGACCTGTGGGTGAAGCCATCTTGGATCTTCCAACCCAGCTAACAGCTGAGTATAGCCACCTTAAAGCCCAGTCAATGCACAGAATTTTGAGGAAAAAAAAATTGTTGTTTTAAACCTTTAAGTTTTGGGGTGGCCCATTACATAACATTAAATAGCTAATAAATTCATAGTTTCCATTTCCTATACACACCCTGTACTTACCTCATTCTGTTTCCTATTTGAAATGCCCCATCATGGCTCTGTTTTCTGACTAAGATTTTTTTGCTTGACCAAACTTTAGTCAGACTCCTGAGCCTTCTCCTAGGCCCATCTGTATATGTGCTTGTAAAATCCAGTTTTAGCAAGAGCCCTACTAAGTCAGTTTAGCAAGAATCCCCCATCCTAAAAAAAAAAAAAAAAAAAAAAAAAAAAANCTCCATATGTGACCACTCTCAATATCCAGTCAGTTACCTCATCTTCCCCCATCCTCCAGGTGGTATCTGAGCACTGTAGCCTGTCTTCAGCAAGAATCCTGTTAGGTCTGTTTAACCAGAAGCCCCCTTACCTTTAATGTTTCTTTTTTTTTTTTTTTTTTTTAAAGATTTTATTTATTTATTTCACAGAGGGAGAGAGATCACAAGGAGGCAGAGAGGCAGGCAGAGAGAGAGAGGGGGAAGCAGGCTCCCCGCTGAGCAGGGAGCCCGATGCGGGCCTCGATCCCAGGACCCTGAGATCATGACCTGAGCCGAAAGCAGAGGCATTAACCCACTGAGCCACCCAGGCGCCCACCTTTAATGTTTCTAATTAGTAATTTTCCATCCAGTGATTTCCACCCTGCTCCTTGGCTATAAATTCTCACTTGCCTACACTGTTTTCAGAGTGGAGTCCAATCTGTATCCCATGCAAATACACACTGCAGTGGTCCCCATTTCTCTTATAATGGTCTGGAATGAAATCTGCCCTACCATGTTTTAAACAATGGTCATTGCGTAATTTTTTCTTTAACATTTCATATGTTCTATGACACCTATACCTCAAAGCCCAGATCGAAGAACACCACGTCTGGTCAGCAATCCCCGACTCCTCCCATCAGAAGATATCTCTCCTGTCCTCTGATTTCATCTCTACCCCCCTTTTCATGTCAGTGCCCTTGTAGCTTGCACCGCAGGTGTTCATGGGTTGTCTGATTTCATCACTGAATGGTGGACTCCTTGAAGGTGGAGTCTCTGTTCATTCCTGAGCTCCTTCTGTGGGCTTGGCATGGTTCTAGTCACTGCCTATACAACAATGAACAACAGATAAGTCCCTGCTCCCCATGAGATGACATTTTCCTTTGGGAAGACAGGTAGTAGATACATAAATGAATAAGAAAGAATCAAATAGGACACAAGTGCTGTGCCAAGCATTAAAACAGAGTGATGTTATTTCAAATGACTAAGTGGATTCTTAAATTGGGTGCTTAGAGGAGACATCTCTGGGGAGGTGACATTTAAGCTGAAATCTAAAAGTGAGAGAAATGGCCGGATGCAAATTTGGAGTAAGAGCATTCCAAGCAAAGTGAACAGCTGGAGCCAAGGAATGGAAGGAAGTAAGGGGAACTTAATACTTAAAACTTATACAATATTGTATTTTAAATATATTTCAATTAAAAAAAAGCAGTAAGGGGAATGTGGAAGAGGAGGGAATTGACTCTAAAGCTAATAAAGTATAAGCCTCCAGGGACCCTCATAGATGTCCCCAAAGCTCTATATTGATTTTTCATTTTATCTTATTTTTCTAATCTGTTCCCGCATTGCCCACAGCTTATATAAGCTTCAGGTCCCCCCAAACCTGGGTCTGCTCCTGGGCTAGAGCATAGAGGAGGATAGAAGTAGAGGGTGTTTTCAGAGATGAATGATGGGACCAGGCCTGAGTACTTTGTGAGCAAGGAAGCCTAAAGAGTTCGGATTTTATTCTAAGTGTTATCGGAATGCATTAAAGAGCTTATAACTGAAGTGAGATACAACTGAGTGAGATTTTCCAAATTTGAGTCTGGCCATTCTGCAGAGAATGGATTGCAGGGAGGCAAGAGGGCAAGCGAGGAGAAGTGTCGAGGCTACTGAGAGGGATGATGGTGGTTTGGAAGCATTCAATGGAAGCACTGAAAATAATGGAAAGTGGTCAGAAGCAAAATGAAAACCTATGTCCACATAAAACCTTTTACACGAATGCTTTTATACGGACTTTATTTGTAATTGTCAAAACTGGAAACAACCCACATCTCCCTCAACTGGGAAATGGATAAACAAATTGTCATACTTCCATTCAGTGCATTACTACTCAGCAATGAATACTCACACGAGGTGTGCTTGATGACAGAGTAAAGTGTTCTCCTTCCCAGGGGGAATCTGCGTTTTTATAGAGAGATACACATCTGTGAAGTGAAACAGGAATTTTTTGATAGGAAATGGGAAGATTTCTTGAAATTTCACATTAGTGGTTTGCCAACTGCCTAAGATGACTGAGTGGTAAGGCTTTCTTCCTCCCCCTGGGAGCCGGCTCCAGGCAGCCATCTTGGAGCCAAGAGGTGGCTGAGTAAAGCAAAGATTAAGGAAAGAAGGTTGCAGCTGAGACAGCTGCTGTACCGGAGAAAGTGGATCCATCTCCTGGCTCTGAGATCAGAATGGAACTGCTTGAAGCGAGAGGGAAGGGAACCCACAGTGAAAGCGGTCGAGTGGGCCTGACCTGATGGAAGGATGGGAGGGGGCAGTGGAAGTCCATATTCCTTAAGAATTCAGATGAGAAACCATTTTAAGAGTTCAGCTGGCTTGGACTCAGGGAGTGGAGTTACAGGAGATGTGTGCGTCTTGGAATCACTCTGCCTGTATCCATCTTTGGTCCAGCAGGGGAGAATCCAGGGAAGCCTAAATGGAGCTAACGTTGCCCTTCCTTTCAAATCGAATCTAAAATTGGATTCTCATGGTACTGTACCTGGGGTGGGAAACTCCAGAGATCCGGGAAGTAGGAGAAGAGGATTTGGGGCCACGAGTGATGGGGAGCCTAGGCAATTCAATTGTCTGGAGAGCTCCCAACCAGGGCCAGTACTGCCTTGAGGCAAGGAGGTGTGGGATTTAAGGAGACGCTTACTCAAGATAATACAAAGGTAGAGTTGGTGTCTGTGGGTGAGTGTCTCTTTCAGTTTTGTGCCCTGGGTGACTCACTTGCATCACCGTAGCCCCAACCCTGATCCCTACAACAACCGTTTTTGACTCTAGTCACATCCCAAAAATGAACGAAAGAGGCTAGACTGGACTATAAGGCTGGACAGCTGAGTCTGGGACCCTGCTCCCTTTGGCCTGTGCTCTCAAACCCATTCATCAGTTGGGGTCTGCCCCAGAAGCTTGGACTCTCTCTGCTCTCCAAGCAGAAAGGCCCAGATCCACTCAATCCTGCCAACTCACCCTTCAAACTTCCCAGGCTCCCCCGCTGCCAGCCAGGACCACAGCTCCTCAGACGTGATCGATAGACATGTCAGCCGTTTCTATATTGACAGGCTTTTGGAGTTGAGCCTTCCCAAACCTCCGGCTGTCCAGTTTCCTGGGCAGGACGGAAAACTTGGTGGTTTGAGGCCCTCTCCCAGCTGTGTTCCCAGAGAACCCTCCACTCTTATGGCTCCTTTTTTTTTTTTTTTAAGATTTTATTTATTTGTTTGACAAAGATCACAAGTAGGCAGAGAGGCAGACAGAGGGAGGGGGGAAGCACGCTTTCCACTGAGCAGGGAGCCCAATGCGGGGCTCGATCCCAGGACCCTGAGATCATGACCTGAGCTGAAGGCAGAGGCTTTAACCCACTGAGCCACCAAGGTGCCCCTTATGGCTCCTTTTTTGACCTCAAGAGACTGGGCACTTTTTAAATGCTTACAGTCACGGACTGAGGAAGACTGCTTGAGTTTCTCAGAAAAGCAGGCATCAGGCTAGGGACAGGACCCACAAGTCCCAGATCCGAAAGCAGGGCTCTGGCCATTCCTCCTGTGACCTCTTCCTGTAGCGCATAGGTCCCCCACCTCCAGGATGGGGTGGCACCTCCATTTGGTGCTTCTCTCGGAACTCTGTGCTCCACTCCAGCCTGTGCAAAAATATGATGAAACCTGAACCTGCCGCTGGATTAGAGGAAAGCCCGGGCGACCATTTAAACTGAAATGCATTTTTAGCTCTGAATATTTCATGACAGGTGATTAGAGTAGAACAACCAGCATGATTTATTAATGGTTGATTACCCATCATGGGTATTAATACACCTGTCAGCCAGAAGGAGTTTAGCTTCATAGGACAAGTCTAACGGGGCCAAGGGGTATTACCTCACCGCACTTAGATTTTTGAAAAACTTGTCCCAGGGCCTCATCATGAGAGCCTTTCAACCACCATTTGGTAAGGAGGGGAGGGCCAAAGTCACAACCAGGCACAACCAGGCTGTTTTCCTCTAGCAGAGATGTTAATTTCTGACATCTAAATTGGATCTTGACCTTTTTGTAGTTTGTCATCATGTACAATATTAACCTACTGTTGAGGAAATTAGGAGACTATGAAACATATATTCTGAGAGTAATATAATACAAAACCTACACTATTCTGCATTTTTTTTCATTTATTTCTGGCTTTTCAGACCTCTTTATATCAACTTGAGCTGGGCCACCTTAGATGAGCATACCTGTCACCCCAGCTTAATCAGCGTTGAGCACTTTCATTAAACATTTTTTCTAAGTTTTTTATAATTAAAAACATTTTCTTTTTTTCTTTTTAAGATTTTATTTATTTATTTGAGAGAGAGAGGACACCAGGTAGAGGGAGAAGCAGACTCCCCGCTGAGCAGGGAGCCCGACATGGGTCTCGATCTCAGGACCCCCAGATCATGACCTGAGCCAAAAGCAGAAGCTTAACTGGCTGAGCCACCCAGGTGCCCTGAGACATTTTATTTTTTTAAAAAAATCATTCTTAAATCATCAGGAAGACACCCTGCTCAAGAAGATCCCAACAGAATGGTGGATCCCAAGAGCACAAACTAAGGAAGGGAATGCTTTTTAAATTTTTAAAAATTTTTAAATTATTTTTTTAAAGATTTTATTTATTTATTTGACACAGAGAGAGAGAGATTACAAGTAGGCAGAGAGGCAGGCAGAGAGACAGGGAGAGGGGGAAGCAGGCTCCCCGCTGAGCCTAGAGCCTGATGCGGGGCTCGATCCCAGGACGCTGAGATCATGACCTGAGCCGAAAGCAGAGGCTTTAACCCACTGAGCCACCCAGGCACCCAAATTTTTTAATTTTTAAAATTTATTTGACAGAGAGAAACACAGTGAGAGAGGGACACACAAGCAGGAGGAGTGAGAGAGGGAGAAGCAGGCTTCCCACAGAGCAGGGAGCCCAATTCAGGGCTCCATCCCAGGACGCTGGGATCATGACCTGAGCTGAAGGCAGATGCTTAATTGAACTGCCCAGGCGCTTCCTTCCTTTCTTCCTTCCTTCCTTCCTTCCTTCTTCCTTCCTTCCTTTCTTTTTTCTTTCTTTCTTTCTTCCTTTCTTTCTTTCTTTCATTAAATGCCATCACAAGTGAAAAAAAAATAATTCTTAAAGAGTATCATTTTCACTTCCATCTGTGTATAGTTGTCTCTTCTCTCGTTTTCTATTTGTGAGTTGTGTCTTTCTATTCACTGCCTCTTTATTGGGGGCCTATTTTGTTATTTTTAAATATTTATATATTTATTTATAAAGATTTATTTATTTATTTTAGAGAAAGTGAGTGTGAGCGTGTGAGCGGGGGGAGAGGCAGAGGGAGCAACACTTCAAGCGGACTCCCTGCTGAGAGCAGAGCCCTGTCCATTGACAGCTGGATCTCACCATCCTCGAGATCACCGCCTGAGCCAAAACCAAGAGTCAGTCAGCTAACCAAGCCACCCAGGCACCACTTATTTATTTATTTGTAAGTAGGCTCTGTGCCCCACTTGGAGCTTGAACTCACAACTCTACGATCAAGAGCCACATGCTCTATTGACTGAGCCAGCCAGATGCCCCGAGGGCCTATTTTAATCATAACTTTAAATAAGATATTTATGTAGCATAGATTCTGACCCTTTGGGACCTCTTATAATAAAAGTATTATTTCCTATGTTTTCCCAGGTAGGTCCTTCCTTTTTATGTCTTTCTTCCACTAGTATAGGACTCCAAGCCCATATATATATCTCTCCTATGTAAATAGCACATATGCAATATATATATCTCATGTAAATAGTATTAGTGTGTTGTCAATAACAGCTATCAACTGAGCCCTTATTCTGTGCTAGACAGCAGGTTATTGATATATATCTCCTTAAGTCCTCTAAATAATTCACTTCACAAAATAAAAAGTCCAACTCTCCTGTAATAGTCCAACTCTCCTGTAATAGTCCAACTCTCCTGTAATAGTCCAACTCTCCTGTAATAGTCCAACTCTCCTGTAATAAATACTCTAATACTCCTCTAATTATTTCCTTTCATTACTTTTTTTGTCAAGGTTTTCTTCTGTGCTTGAGCTGGTCATATGATTTCTCTCCTATGTTCTGTTTATGTGGTAAGTTACCCTGATTTTTAAGACAATTTGATTTTTTTATATTAATATTTTTAAAAGATTTATAGTGAATATGGGGTGCCTGGGTTAAGCCTCTGCCTTCAGCTCAGGTCATGATCCCAGGGTCCTGGGATTGAGCCCCGAATTGGGCTCCCCGCTCGGCAGGGAGCCTGCTTCCTCCTCTCTCTCTCTGCCTGCGTCTCTTCCTACTTGTGATCTCTCTCTCTGTCAAATACATAAAGAAAATCTTTAAAAATAAATAAAATGCTTTTAAAAATAATAAAAATGAAAGATTTATAGTGAATACGAATATAATAGATAAAAGGAAAATTACAAAATTAACTTAAAACAGTCTATTATGATTTAATCAGCATAATGGGCAATGCTGCAGAAGAAAAGATGTCACAGAATTTTAATGACTTGCTGAAAACGAAATTTAAATTCTCTGGTGTGGCTTAGTGGCGGCTCTTCTCCATCCAGTGATTCGTGGTATTCTTTACCTCAGTTGTTCTTACTGTGCTTTTAATCTTTCTCTTTTTTTTTCTTCCTTCCTGATGCTCAAGATGCCTCCTTTTATCATTTTCTTTTGGTTTAGAGAATTTCCTTAGCTGTTCTGTTAAGGTAGGTCTGCTGGACACATTCTCTTAGTTTTCCTCTGGGAATGTCTTCAGTTCTCCTTCATTCCTGAAGAATATGTTTGTTTTGCTGGATATAGAACACGGGGTTGACGGACAGTTCTTTTCTTCCAGTCCTTGAAAAATACCATACCACCTTTGTGGCTTCTCTGGGTTTTGATTAGAAAACCCGCTGTGATTCAAGTTATTTATCCCCTAGGGATGATGCATCTTTTCTGTTTTGCTGCTTTTAAGATTTTTGTCTTTGTTTTTAGTTTTCAGAAGTTTGACTGTGATGTATCTTGTATGGATTTCTTTGGGTTTATATTATTCAAGATTCACTCCATTTCTTAAATTTATAAGCTTATGTCTTTTGGATGGGTTTTCAGGAAATTTAGGAAAACTTTCAGCCATTCTTTCTCTGAATACTTTTTCATCTTTGCCCTCTTTCTTGCTTTTTCCAACACTCCAGTGACACAATTCTTTGATCTTTTGTTATAGCTCTACACGTTCCTGATTCTGTGTTCCTTTTTCCCCTCTATTTTCTCTCTTTTGCTCAGATTGGGCAATTTCTGTTGTGCTATCTTCAAGTTAAAGGATTCTTTCTCTGTCCCCTCAATTCTGCTGTTAAGCTCATCCATTAAATTTTTACTTCATTTATTGTATTTGTTAAGTTCTAAAATTTCCATTTGCTCTTACTTGTCTTGTTTCCTTACTGAGACTTTCTATGTTCGGATTGGTTTCAAGTGTGTTCATAATTGCTCCCTGAAACATTATGGTGGCTGCTTAAAAACTCTTTGTCAGGGGGGCACTTGGGTGGCTCAGTCAGTTAAGCATCTCCCTTCAGCTGGGGTCGTGATCCCAGGGTCCTGGGATCGAGTCCCGCGTTGGGCTCCCTGCTCCATGGGGAGCCTGCTTCTCCCTCTGCCTCTGTTCTCTCTCTCTCTCTTTCATAAATAAATAAAATGTTAAAAAAAAAAAAAAAGCCCTCCTTGTCAGATAATTTGAACATGCTCCACCCTCATCAGGGAGCCTGCTTGAGATTCTTTCCCTCTCCCTTTGCCCCTCTCCCAACTCATGCTCTTTCTCTCTCTAAAATAAATAAAATCTTTTTAAAAAGATGAATTTTATAGTATGTAAATTATATATCAATTTTTAAAAATGTTTAGTGAGAAGTTGGAGATCTGACAATAGGGCTTTTCCCATTCAAAGTTTTTCTTGCATCCTAAGTCCCCTATTTCTAGCCTAAGGCCATTAACGAAAGGTGAGGAGAGAGCTAGAGTCATCTGCCTCCAAGTTTGCTCCTGGGTGCTCTCTACAGGGGTTAAGGAGCCTGTTCCTGCCGTCTTCTTTGGACTTACCCTTCCTTTGCTTGCAGGATTGAATTAGAGTTCAGTCTGTTCTCATAGGAAAAACTTTGGGGATAGCTTCCAAAAGATCTTGTGCAAGATCTCCAGTTTTTCAGACCCTTCTGTTTTTCTGTACATGTGCTGGTCTCTTAGGTTACCCTCGGGGTCTTCTCGCTCTGCCTTTTCCATCCAGCAATTTTGCATGTGGGATGCCTACGAACATACAAACCAACTGATACAGATCTGGCATCTTGGATTATATGTTCCTGGAACCCTTCTAAATTCCTTGGTTAACTTCTGTGTACTTTCTCTAGGCTCTGGAAAAATCCCTGGCAGTGATTCTCACTTGTGTTTGTAATTCATCCCTTAACTTTCATTTTGTAAGATTTGCCAAGAGAAGAGTCCAAACGGAATCCTGGCGGAGCTTCCCCCAAAGCTTCTATGCGGTGAGTGGATGGAAGTGGTGGAAAGAGAGGATGAAGAGATGCTGTGGTTTGCTTCTGAGCCCTCCTCCTCCAGAACTGATGTGCTCCTTTGGCCAGCTGCAGAGTGAGGTAAAGGCTGACAGATTACTAGGAAGTCCCTCTCTGGGAATTGCCCTCAGCTGAAGATGCCTGTCTCACCTGATGACACGTCCCTCTTGGGGGCAGCCCATACCACCCCTGGAATAGTATAAAGAAAGCCCCGCTAGCCTCATTTTGGAACATTTCCAACAGTCCGACTCCAGAGTTCACCAAGGGGTTAGCTGAGGCCTTTGGAGTGCTCTGCAATTCAACTTCCCCTCTGCCCAGCACTGTCCTTTTCACCTCCCACAGGCATTGTTCCTGAGAGGGTACTCCCCAGTAAACTCACACGCACATCTCCGTCTCGGGGTCCGTTGTTCCGAGGAAGCTAACCCAGAAAGAGACAAACATAAACCTGGAATAGAGAGGAGGACATTAGGCACCATTAACACACTGACCTTCCTGTTTACCGGATTACTCCCACCTGTTAGTTTTCCTTTCCCTCAAGGACTCTCACAGGCCTCATCTGGGAAAATAATAAACAACAGAAACGTGTGCTTGCTGTGTGCGGTGCACTCTTCCAAGTTCTTTAGATAAAATCACTCATTACTCACCACGTCCCTCTTAGTTACTATTATTATCGCGTGGAAAAGGACATTAAAGTTCAGAATGGTTAAGTGATTTGCCATGGGGAAGTGGAAGTTTAGATCCAAACTGACTCCGCTTGTTTCCATAAGCAGCCCTCCAGACTGCTAGGACAGAAGGTTGGGGAGGGAGGAGCAGCAAGAAGGGGAAGTTCAAGTGGACAGGCTATGGTTGAACTTGTTGGTTATGCAGGAGCTTTTAACTAACTGAAGGCACCAAAGAGGGAAGATGGAATTTGTCTCTTAGCCAGTCAGGTTCGCCAATTTTCTTTAAGTCCGATTAAAGGTTTGCCTGCCCCTCACCTCTGGATGGTCTTTGGGGCTTTTAGTGTGTGTCTAGGTGAATGTGACGGTGAGAGGTAAGCGCTGTGTAGGGCCATGAACTTAGAAGTAATCCCTGTCACTTTTTAAAAACTACTTTTTAAGACTCATGGTAGAGCGGTGCCTGGGTGGCTCAGTTGGTTCGGTGTCTGCCTTCGGCTCAGGTCATGATCTCAGGGTCCTGGGCTCCAGCCCTGTGTCGGGCTCTCTGCTCCGCGGGGAGCCTTCTTCCCCACCTCTCTGCCTACTTGTGATCTCTCTCTCTCTGTCAAATAAATAAAATCTTAAAAAAAGAAAACTCATGGTAGAATATACATAACATAAAATTTACCCTTTTGACCACTTTTCATTTAATTCAGTAGCATTTAATACATCCACAAAGTTGTGTAAATGTGACCACGGTCCCTTTCCAGAACTTGTTCATCATCCCAAACAGAAACTCTCCTCATTCAGTGGTCATCTCCCTGCTCCTGGTAACCTCGTTCTTTCCTTCTTTCCTTCTCCCAGCTCCTGGTAATCTCTACTCTACTTTCTGTCTCTATGAAGTTGCCTATTCTGGGAACCTCACATAAAGTGGACTCCAAGAGACATGCTCTGGCAAGAGTAGGTGACAGGCTGCCATCCAAGGTGCACGGGTCGTGGCTAATGTTGCCTGCGGGATCGGGGTAGCCTTCTGTTAAGACCAGGCACTGTCATCAAATGCCCTGAACTGGAATCCTAACTCCACTGCTTCTTTTTCTCCTTAAAAAATTTTAATTGTGGTAAAATGCACGTAACATTAAATTTACCATCTTAGTCATTTTTAAGTGGTCAGCTCAGTAGTATTAAGTACATTTACAGTGTTGGGCAACCCATCTCCAAAAGTTCATCTTACAAAACCAAAACTCTACACCAACAAAACAATTTCCCACCCTCTCATCCCCCTGGCTCCTAGAAACCACTCTACTTCTTTTTCTCTATATAAATTTGACTACTCTAGGTATCTCATATAGGTGGAATCCTTTTGTCACTGGCTTATTTCACTTAGCATAATCACCCGTGTTGTAGCAGGTGTCAGAGTTTCATTCCAGGTTCCTGGCTGGCTCAGTTGGTAGAGTATGTGACCCTTGATCTCAGGGTTGTGAGTTCAAGCCCCATGTTTGGGGTAGAGCTTACTTTAAAAAAAAAAAAAAGAATTTTGTTCCTTTTTGAGGCTGAATAATATTCCATTTATGTACACACCACATTTTCTTTATCTGAGTCCCTGCTTTCGGTTATTTTGAGTATATGCTAGCAGTGATGCTGGGTCATGTGGTCATTCTGTTCAACTTTGTGAGGAAGTGCGAGACTGTTTTGCATTCTTCATCCCCACCAGCAATGTATAAGAGTTCTCATTTTTCCACATCCTCGCCAGCACTTGTGATTTTCCTTTCTGTTTTTGTTTTGATAATAGACACCCTAATGGTACGGGCCATCGAAGCGGTATTTCGTTGTGGTTTTGGCTTGCAGTGCTCTAATGGGAAGCAATATGGAGCATCTTTTCATGACCTTATTGGCCATTTGTGTATCTTGCTTGAAGAAATGTCAAGTCTTTTGCTCATTTTTGAATTGGGTCGTTTTTCTGTTGAGTTGTAGGAGTTCCTTATACATTCCGGATAGTGACCGTTTTTCAAATATATGATTTGCAAATGTCTTTTCCCATTCTGTGGGAGAAATCTCCCACTCACTTTTGCCTTCTCTAAACTCTAAGGTGAAGTCTTCAGATACCTTCTCCCAGTTGTGACTGTCTTGTGTTGTTATCAAGTGGCTCTGCTTGCGTCTGTCATGATATTTCAGCTGGCATCAAGACTGTGGCTGTGATCTCAGTCTTTCCCCTCCCTACCCACCTTGCTCCAACAGCACTCAGCATAATTCGGGGGTAGGTGATCTCCAGAGACACAGCCTGTAGGAACTAGAAGGGGTCCTGGGTAACATCTAATCACCCTTCCTTTCTGAGGTTCAGAGGCCCACAGCTAGTTGGAGGCAGAAACAAGACCCAGGGGCGCCTGGGTGGCTCGGTCGCTAAGCGTCTGCCTTTGGCTCAGGTCCTAATCCCAGCGTCCTGGGATCGAGCCCCGAATCGGGCTTCCTGCTCCGTGGGAAGCCTGCTTCTCCCTCTCTCCCATTTCCCATCCTTGTGTTCCCTCTCTCACTGTGTCTCTTTCTGTCAAATAAATAAAACAATTAAAAAAAAAAAAAGAAAGAAAAGAAACAAGACCCAGCCCCAGAATGCAGAGTCTGCTTGCCTGTTTCTCGCCTTTTCTCTCCATGTCCTCTCATATTCCACCCTCCAAGCTCCCTGAGCTGTAGGCATTTCCGCACATGTACCACGTCAGTTCTCTCTGTGGAGCAGGTATAGATTCTGGAGGCAGACTGACTAAAGTCAAATCCCCTCTATACCTCTTCCTAGCTGTGTGATCGTGGGCAAGTTACCAAATCTCTCTGTGCCTCAGTTTCCACATTTTAAAAATTGGTACAATATTAGTACCTCTTCATGTATGGAGAATACATACGCACAGTCCCAGTCTACAGTAAATACATAATACCTGTTAGCTTTTACCATTATTGCCTTTAGGCCTTCAAACTTACTGTTCTCCTTGCTTAAATTCCCTTATCCTAGATGTCACCTCCTGCCCCAAATGTCTTCACCTGACTGTATTGTCTCTTCTAGAAAGTCTTCCCTGATTCCTCTCAAATGGGTTGGATTAAGTGTGCTTTCTCCATTTTCCTGATATCTCTTGCTAGAACATTCATTCTTACTGTATACTAGGTATTGCTGTAAGTACTGGGGTTACAGCCATGGACAAAAAGGAAGAAACATTTCTTTTTAAAAAAGATTATTTATTTATTTATTTATTTGAGATAGACCAAGAGTAAGCAAGAGAGAGTGATAGAGAGCATGGGGAAATGGGAAAGGGAGAGGGAGAAGCAGGCTGTCCATTGAGCAGGGAGCCTGACTTAGGGCTCCATCCCAAGACTCCGGGATCATGACCTGAGCCGAAGGCAGACGCTTAACCAACTAAGCCACCCAGGGCCCCTGGGTTTATTGCTTTTTTTAAAAAAAGAAATTGCATTTGCTCTTACCCAAAAGGCCCAGAAGTGATCTTTAAAAAAATTCAAGGATAGGGGCACCTGGGTGGCTCAGTTGGTTAAGCGTCTGCCTTTAGCTCAGGTTATGATCTCGGGGTCCCGGTACTGAGCCCTGCATCGGGCTCCCTGGTCGTTGGGGACCCTGCTTCTCCCTCCCCCCTGCTCATGCTCTCTGGCTCACTTGAGCACATGCTGTCTCACTCTCCCTCTCAAATAAATTAAAAAAAAACTTTTTAAAAAAGGAACTATTGCATTGATATCATGAGGAGTATTGGTCTGCAGTTATCTTTTTCTTATAATGCCTTTGTCTGACTTTGGTATCAGTGTATTTCTGGCTTCACAGAATGAGTTGAGAAGTATATCCTAGTGTAAATTTTCTGGGAAAGTCTGCGTATAGCTGGTATATTATTTCTTCCTTAAGTGTTCAATAGAATTCACCAGTGAAGCCATCTGGGCTTCGGGGTGGTTTTCTTTTTGGGAAGGATTTTAACTATAAATTGAATTTATAGGGCTACTAAAATTATCTGTTTTTTTAAAGAGCTTTGATATTCTGTGTCTTTTAAGACATTTATCTATTTTATCTAAGTTATCAAATACACAGGCATAACGTTGTTCATAATATTCTCTTACTATCCTTTTCATATCTGTAGGACCTATCATGATGTCCTCTCTCATTATTGATATTGGTAATTTATATCATCTCTTTTTTCTAGTCAGTCTAGAGAGAGAGAGAGATTTACCAATTTTATGCATCTTCTCACGTTGAAAGGGTTGAGTAATGACATGATATGATTTACATTTAACACTGACGCTCTGGCTACCTGGTCTAAAATAGAATGTAAGAGAGGAAGAGAAAAAGCAGGTAGACCAATTAGGAGAGAACTGAAATAATTCAAAGGAGAGATAATGGTTTGGGCCAGGCTATTAGCAGTGGCAATGTCAATGGTCAGATTTTTAATCTAGTTTGATGGTACAATAGACAGGATTTGCTGATAACAGAATATAGGATATGAAATAAAGAGTGGAATAAAGTATTGTTCTACGTTTGGGGGGTGAACAACTGAAAGAATTAGGTTGCCATTCATTTACTGAGAGAAGAATAGGTTTCGGAAATGAGAAGATCAAGAACTCAGTTTTAGATGTGTTAAATTTGAGATATCTGTTATATTTCCAAGGAGGCAGCTGAATATACCATTTTGAGTTCAGAGGCAAAGACTGGGCTGGCGATACAAAATTCGGGAGTCATCAACATGTAAATGGCTTCACAATTTGGGTTCTTCTGCAAACAGGGTCTGAGGCCGACTTTATTTTTTAAGATTTTATTTATTTGACAGAGACACAGCGAGAGAGGGAACACAAACAGGGGGAGTGGGAGAGGGAGAAACAGGCTTCTGGCTGAGCAGGGAGCCCAATTCAGGGCTCGATCCCAGGACCCTGGGATCATGACCTGAGCGGAAGGCAGACACGTAATGATTGAGCCACCCAGGCGCCCCTGAGGCCGACTTTAGTGTTTCAGCTGTTTAATAGAGAGAGAATGCCCTTAGGATCAACATCCCTGGAAGGCAAGCAGAGGGAGCAGGATGGGGCAGAAGCAATTGAGCTACAGTGCAGGCCCGATCCCCTCAGCTGGTACCAGAGGGAGCTCTGGAGCTGAAATGGCCTGTCAGAGTTGTCCTGTGTGAGGCTGAAATAAGAAGGCCTCTTGCCTCAGCTGGTTATTGAATTTTGATCATCCCCAGAAAGACATGGCCTTAGGCAAGGTTGCTCTCTGCAGCTGAGGTAATAATCCCTGAAAGGGATTGTCCGCTGACCATATGGTTAGCAGCTAGGGCAAGAGGCCTTCCTTGAAGGAGTATCTGGGTGGTACCTCATAGTGTCCACTGCTGATGGTATTTAAAACCACAAGACTGGATGAACTCACCAAGAGAGAGATATAGTCAAAGAAGAGCTACAATGACAGGGGCCTGTGGCACCTTTAAGGATAAGGGGAATAAGAAGGAACCAGCAAGGGAGTAGGAGAAGAAGCTAGTGAAGTAAGAGAAAAGACCAGTGAGTGTGGGAGCCTATAAGTACGGTCAAGAAAATATAAAACAACAATAGCTGTTCTTAGAACAATTTAATCCTGACCACACTATGAAGTAGATTCTATTATTATCACCATCCCCACCTTATATATGACAAACTTGCACAGAGTTTAAGAGTCTCAAGGCCACACAGCTGGTGGTGGTGGTGGTGGAGCTGGGATTTGGAACAACTTCTGGCTCACTCTTTAATGCCTCCCTATATGAATCCAAAGAACTGTGTAAAATGCTGCCAACAGGTGAAGTAAAAAGACCAAGAGTTGACTATCACATTTGACATTGTGAACTTGGCAAAGTTAGTTTTACTGGAAGATAGGAATGAAAGTCTGAAGAGAGTAAATTCAAACATAGTATTTATCATAGGGTATTGAAATTATCCATTTACTTGTTTATCTCCCTGCGTAGACTCTAAGCATACTGAGGAGAGACACTATGCTTGTCTGGTTATTTATGGTGCCTGGCACATAGTAGGTGCTTAAGAGATAGATGCTGAACAAAGAAGACATGTTTTAGACAATACTCATGTGTATGGGCAAAAAACTCGAGGACTGTATTTGTGACTAATTGTATAACAGGTTATTTTAGTTTCTGTTCTGTGGAAAGTGTAAAGCATTCCAACAAAGGGTTTTAATGTAGATTTTTTTTTTGCACCCATGCTGTTGATTGCTAAATGTAATAGTCTGATCATGACGCTGAATAAATGTGTCTTTTAAAAAAAAAAAAAAAAGAGATAGATGCTGAACAAACACAGGTTTATTTGTTCACTTTTTTATTCAATGACAAAATTCCTTCGTCTTCACTTTACTCTGTGTCCTCCTGATAGAGTCCAATACTATAAGTGCTTGTTGAATCACTAATATGACGAGAGGAGGATACCCAAATTTGTGTGTGTGTGTGTGTGTGTGTGTGTGTGTGTGCGTGTGCTCGCGCACGTGCACACAGGTCTGCCGGTGAAGAGTGTATTTGGAGGTGGAGTAATGATTCAATCCAGGCCTCTTTAGTAGACACTGTTCCATTTCTTCTATCTTGGGATTTAAGAAAGCAGCATGGAAGGCCAGGTGTTAGCGTGTTGGGTGTGTTTCCCCTCTTTCAATCTTCCAGTAATGAAGTTTTTTTAAAAAAGAAATAAACCAAACAATCATGTCTGCCTCTTTACTTCTGAAACAGGACTGCCCTCAAGGCTTGAGTTGAAAAACGACGTTTATTTAGACAAGTTAAGGTAACTGCTGCCCACTGGTGGAAGCTGCAGGTCCTCGGTGATCCGGAAGCAGGTGCTGTAGGAAGCCTCCCCTGGGCTGGACAAAGGGCTGAAGCAAGGGGCTCAGCAACATCTTTCTCTTTAGATATTTTCTCTTGCTACTTGGGCTGCAGTAATTTCCAGTGACTAATGAAGTGAATGGTTAAAGTTTATTTTTCAGGCAAAACTCACTTCATTCCAGCAAACAGTAAAAGGAACCAGGGGAGGGAGGAAAAGAACATAGTGATCAAAAGCTCACGGAAGTACCATGTTTCTTCTCTGCAGAAAATCAAATTGCTCGATGGGGGGACATGTTTTTTTCCTTGAAGATCAAATTGGTGGGGCCCCTGGGTGGCTCAGTGGGTTAAAGCCTCTGCCTTCGACTCAGGTCATGCTCCTGAGGTCCTGGGATGGAGCCCCAAGTTGGGCTGCCTGCTCAGCAGGGAGCCTGCTTCCTCCTCTCTCTCTGCCCGCCTCTCTTCCTATTTGTGATCTCTCTCTCTCTGTCAAATAAATAAATAAAATCTTTAAAAAAAGGGGGGGTGCCTGGGTGGCTCAGTGGGTTAAAGTCTCTGCCTTTGGCTCAGGTCATGATCTTGGGGTCCTGGGATGGAGCCCTGCATTGGGCTTCCTGCTCAGCGGGGAGCCTGCTTCCTCCTCTCTCTCTCTGCCTGCCTCTCTGCCTACTTGTAATCTCTCTCTGTCAAATAAATAAATAAAATCTTAAAAAATCAAATTGGTTTGGGACTTTTCCTTTACACGAGCTAGCCAGGAAATAGAAAAATGAGCCTGCTGGACACCAGCTCAGATGGGCCTGACAAACTTGGGTTTACATAGTATTTACATAGTATTACATGTATTTACATACATGACCTTGACACTTACCGACTAACTTTAGGCCAGCTATGTAACCTCCTGAACCTGGGTCTTGATACACACAAAAGAAAGGTCAGTGGAGGGCGCCTGGGTGGCTCAGTGGGTTAAAGCCTCTGCTTTCGGCTCAGGTCATGATCTCAGGGTCCTGGGATCGAGGCCCGCATCGGGC